>JBBCBC010000032.1:23752338-24041807 GCA_037126765.1 Stenogyne calaminthoides
CATCGTCAACCGTTGTCTATAAGAAAAAATTCTAGCTAAAAGGCAACGTTAAAAGACAACAGCAGCGTCCCAATCGTTGTCTATCGGCAATAGATTCCTGCTTAAAGACAATGCCAAAAAGACAGCGAGGTAAACCGTTGTCTATCAGCGAGAATTCTTGCTAAAAAGACAACGCAAAAAGACAACGGAAGCATCAACTGTTGTCTGTCAGCTTAGAATTCCAGCTAAAGACAACCAAAAGAAAACGGAAGCATCAACTGTTGTCTATCACGACATTATCTTCATCCCATCTAATCCAATCATATCACAACATGCATTCATATCATAAGAACCCTAAATCATTATCACAATAACTCATAATGATGGAGTTATAGTATTTATTAAGTATATATGCGTCCTTATAATTTTACTTGAAATAATAGATTAGTCCCACTGGATAAGAATACAAATCAACGAAATTATTTTCATTAATGATAAATTATAGGGTGAACAAGTTTCCTGAGGAGAATCTGTGAAATTGGTTAGAAGTGTGACTTATATTATTAAAGGATTATTAGTAATTGAAGGACGTGATTTTTACTATAAAAGTATTATTCATAACATTAAAAGGTATGTGGCTTATATTATATAACAAAAGGTATTAATAATGATGGTTAAAGAGTGTGACTTATTTTATAAAAGGGTATTAGTCGTGATAACTGTATATATATACACACATGTATTTTCATTTGTGTGAGGATTTTTGTTCGACATGGTTATGATTATTAATGTTCCATACATCAGATGAGACCAATATTCTTTTTTATAGTTTTTCTCATTTAAAACCCTATATATCCGTAGAATTAGTTTATAGTGCGGTTCCATTACGTGTACGGTGATATTTTCCCAAATATGTTATTTACTTGTTTATGTTGACACTCATCACAGCCAGCAATTTTTAGTATTTTTATAGTAAAAGAATTCATGCTTTGCATGTGATCAGTATTACTGTATATAATAAAAATATTAATTCACCATCCATGCAATATGTATTGATCACTTGCGACGTGTGTATATATGTTAGGACTTATTTTGTGTTAAAATTAAAGTGTCGATTGTGAATAGCAATAGTAGTGTACGATGAACATAGTGCATATAATACTTATATATACCTATATTCGTATTTTGATAGAGGGTACATGTCTTCATCATGGGAGCAAACGACGGTTGGTGGACGGAGAATGAAATAAACACGTCAAAAACTTATATAAAATAGAGATCAATTTAAATTGCATTAATTTAGACCAAGTTTAGCCCGACAATTAGAAATATAAAAGATAATAATGGCTCCTGGGACAAACGACCATGCGGTCCCCTCTTCTAATTTTCCTCCCTTTTCTTTTATTCTTTCCTTTCTACTTTCTTTTTTACTTTTTTACCTTAATTATTAGTATTGTTCTTGTTTTCTCTTTCAATTTTTTCATTAACTACTAGTTACTGTACACCTCCTTTTTATCCTCTAGTTTCCTTTTAAATCTTTTCATTAATTATTCTTATTGCTAAGGTTTCGTGTTCGATATCCAATTCCCTTTTTGTACTTGTTTAATTAATTTTATTGAGTCTCCTTTATACTCGTCTTTTTTCCATGGTGGACCCCGAGTCAAATTTCCTAATCTGTAATTTATATCAGTATTGTCAAGATCGGATCGAATCGGCAGTTGAACCGGGAACCCGTTAGAAAATTGGTCTGATTACGCAGAAAATCATTTTTACAAATTGAATCAGAAAGAACCGGTCAAATTTCTTAATCTGTAATTTATATCAGCGCTGTCAGGATCATCCGGACTGAATCTGCAGTTCAACCGGATTTGCACCGAACTGATCAAGAAAACGGTCCAATTATCCTCAAATAACTGTTTTAAGGTTGAACCGGAAAGAATTACTGAAGAAGCTTGCAAGAGTTTATACTAAGATCCTAATTTTCTTTTTAGCAATAAAATGAAGCTAGCAGAAAAAGATCATTCTTATTTTATTGTTCAATCTTCAAGTTGACATTTTAATTAGGTTCTTTAACTATGTTATAATTGTTTTCATGTCTAAATGTCCAAAATTTTATGACTAAAGACTCGAGGTTCTTTTCATTTCAAGGAACTTAAACATTATACGATCAACCCATATATACAACGAGGATATTATATATCTTAGAATATTTGATTTTTTCAAGGTCGCTAGTTTGACATTTTATATAATTCGTTATTGTTGATCTCGAAAGGTGTAGGATAACGTTAAATTCTACAAGCTAGAATAATTTTCAGGGAAAAATATAATTTTTTTCTTTATATATAAATGATGAAAATATCTCTATTTACTATACCACTTATGACCTAGCTATGAGATTAAGTCTTATCGCAGCCAATTTATTAGCAAAGTATGGAAAAATGGACAAATGTAAAAAGATATCAAATTTGGACTTTTCGTTATGAGATATCATCGACTTATTTGCAAATCCATGACCAAAAATAGCTAGTCTTATTAGTTACAGTAATTACCGTTTAGTGCAATATTAATTGGCCTTTTTCAAAGCTTTTAGTGCAATATTAATATAATTATCATGCCGTGTACTTTAAGAAGTTATCATAAAAAAAAACTTTGGGCTTAAAAAATTGACATACCTCTAGAGAACTTGCGGTTTAAAATTTGGTCGAATTAGAACTAGGTCCCCCCTCCAAATATTTTAATTAATGTGTAAACATAAATATATTGCGTTAATTAAGATAATTACTAATTAAGTTACATATAGAACAAATGAGACTAGTAAATCAATGCAGCAGGACCACTGATGGTGCATCCACTAGCATCAAGATAAAAATAGGACTTCAATAAAGGAAGCTAGGGCACTGATTTCACCATAATTAATTAAATTTGACTTTAATTGGGTATTCATTTATTCACAATTTTTGTAGTAATTCGTCATTGTTGATCTCAAAAAGGTGTATTGGTTTCAATTGCCAGGGCTTATAATATTGTAAGTAGCTTTTAAATTCTACAAACTTGATTAATTTTCAGGAAATATATATAATATTTCTTTTTATATATAAATGATGCAACCACACGTTTAATTATACCTAGAACATATTTATAAAAATATAAATGGCGCACTATTAAGAGAAGCTAATTGCCCAGCTTTCAAGAACAGCAAATTTTTGGATGGAATATTATATATATTTTATTAACTTCATGAAAAACGTAATTCATAATTATGAACAAATTTCTAAATCTAGCAACCGAGTTATTGGTGCCAACTAAAATATCCTAAAACGTATTCTGCATATTATTTTAAGGAATTAAACAAAAAAAAAAATGAAACATGTCAAAAGATTAGTAAACCGACTTAATTACTGGTGCCAACTAATTAATAAGGTGGTTGAAATTTGAAAATTGTCCAAATTACATTACATAAATAACTGTGATATCTAATTTTACTTGAAATTAAAGACTGGATCTATTAATTAATATCAACTTGTAATGATCTATGAAGTCATGTGAGAACAATCAAATTGATACTTAAGGACAGGCCAACTACAAGTTCACAGCATCCATAACCTATATAACTTTGTATAATTAGTAACAAAACAATACGTATAAATGATTTAAATTGAGAACATTTAATTTGTAGGCAGGATCCTACTTAATAAATTAGGGTCGGGTTGGACGGGTCTTATTTGAATGTTGAAAATTGTGGTGGGATTGAGATGGGATTAAGGGATGAGATGAAATTAAGGGGGAAGGGTAGAATAGCAAAAAAATGACATAATTGTGAGTTGAAAAAGTCTTTTGGCAAAAAAAGAGAGATAGAAGTTCAAAATGGACATTTTTACCTATTTTCTCAATAAAATAAATAAAGTCTGTACATGTGTGACTAATTGTCAAAATCAATAGGTTTGACACAATTAATTAATTAATACACTTAGTAATATAATTAAATGAAATGCACATCAACATCATTAATTAGAAGGAGCAAAAAAAAGGAACATTGAGAGATAGAATGAAAATTAGAAGCGACACATTTAAGGTAGCTGGAATAAAATAACTATATATTCATGCTTGCGTGTTATATATATTCTTGGTGCATGCTACGCTTACGTGTTATATATATAGGACGTGTGTATACACTATATATATGTGAGTCTAATATCAATTCTATCGTTCCTCTAAAAACAAACATATCATACTATATATATCTTCTTCCCTGTTAAAAAAAAAATCATACGATATTCTTCGGAAATTGAGCTTAGAAAATGAAGATTAATACTCTATCCTTTATTCTTGTCATCCTATTTAGCTGCTCATTGTGCACATCTTCCGATCAAAAGATTTTCTCGAGTGTCTAAACAACTTCCCTTCCGTTTCGAACCAAACCTACGACCCACCAACATTTCATTCACAAAAATCCTCAAATTTTCGATTCAGAATCAGAGATTCACCTCAGATTCAACCCCCAAACCGAAAGTGATCATAACCCCAACACGCGAATCCCAAATCCTCCGATCATCCACTGTGCAAAGAAAACGAAGATCCAAATTCGTACACGAAGCGGCGGGCACGATTATGAGGCCCTATCTTACGTGTCCGGAGTTGCATTTGTTATGGTTGATTTGATCAACCCAAAAAGGTCACCGTTAACGCTTTTGATAAATCTGCATGGGTTGAAGCCGGTGCCACTCGGCTCCGTTTACTACGAAATCGCCCAGAAAAGCCAGTGTTGGGGTTTCCGGCAGGAGTGTGCCCGACCGTCGGTGTCGGTGGACATGTCAGCGGAGGCGGCTACGGCATGCTACTACGCAAATATGGATTGCCGCCGACCACGTCATCGACGCAAAATAGTGGATGTGAGAGGACGAATACTTGACAGACTTAACGGGCGAAGATTTGTTCTGGGCGATCCGAGGGGGCGGAGCTGCCAGCTTTGGCGTGATCGTCGCGTGGAAGCTGCAGCTAGTTGACGTGCCGAAAAAAGTCACCGTCTTTAGTGTCGAAAGGACGACGGAACAGAATCTGACACGACTCGTTCACCGCTGGCAAATATGTCGCGCCACGATTTGAGAATGATCTGTTCGTCAGGGTCATCATCACGAGGGCAAACTACACCACCATTAAAGGCGTTTTTTTCAACTCGGTCTTCCTTGGAAGAATCAACCGGTTGCTTCCGATGATGAAGAACATGTTCCCCGAGTTGGGATTAACAAGAAAAGATTGCAAAGAAATGAGCTGGATCGAGTCGGTGCTGACTATAGGTGGGCTCCCCAATTCACCTCGAGTTCTACTCAACAGAACTCAGTCCATTGTGCCGCACTTCAAGGCCAAATCCGACTACGTGCAGAGCCCTATTCCCGAGAAAGGCTTGAAGGCATTTGGCTTCTGCTCTACGAACCAGAAGCAGAAAAGTCCTTCATCATCTTCAGCCCGTTCGGCGGAAAAATGGACGAAATTCGGATTCTGCCATTCCGTTTCCCCACAGGGCGGAAACTTGTACCAGATCCAACACTTGGTGTATTGGGAAGCAAACCAAGTGCAGTATACGGATCGGCATGTTAGTTGGATCAGGAGACTATACAGCTACATGGCTGTATATGTCTCGAACAACCCTAGGGCTGCCTATCTCAACTACAGAGATCTCGACATTGGAGTAAAATAACCTAAGGGGAAGACGAGCTATGCCCGGGCAAGCATTTGGGGTAGGAAGTATTTTAAGGGCAACTTTGATCGCCTTGTTCGGGTGAAAACCATTGTTGACCCGGATAACTTTTTCAGAAATGAGCAAAGTATTCCACCACTGCACTAGCTAGGTTATTTCTCTAATTTGTTATCGTTAATTACAGTATATTTGGTTTGGAGTATTTGATTTCTTTTTTTACGAATAACGTTCGGTATTAATTACTTGAATTATTTCTGATTATTATCGTAATTATAATTGCGAATAGCCATTCTTAAATTTACATCATTATATGAATGCTCGCGTAATTTATTAATTGAGTAGCGTAGCGTATGAGTCAATAAAAAATATTGTCCAAAAAAAAAATATGGCTTAGAGTTTGTAAGAAGAAAGGAGTATAAGAAATAGTAATATCTTTTCTTGACATTTATAAATGTATTTATAGATTGGCTGTTATTACATATTTAACTTATTATGGCATTTTATTAAAGTGTCGTCTAATTTAATGTAACAATAGACACGCTAATAACAGTTCTACAATCATATTAAAAAAACTACAGAAATTAATTAAACATATAAATTAACCCTACAATTAAAAAAATAGCTTAATTATTAATCATGAATTGATGTGTAGCCTTTAAATTTTCCCCTTCAATTTGTGGTGATCGTTCAGATTAATTCACGCACTATTTGTGGTGTTCGTCCAACTTTATTTGTTTTCAAGAGGAAGGTAATTTATATGTTTTTAATATTAGGCAATTTAACAATGGCAACATACAATACTAATTTGTGTGTATAGTAAAATTAATACTAATATAGGTTAATGTTTTAATTTAAATGGAGACATACAGTACTAATTTTTTATTTTGTGCGGGGAATATAAATTAAATGATATGTGAGAGACTTCCGTCTCATCTAAAAAGCTCGAGGTTGTAGAGAGGATTGGGAATAATCTATTTATTTAATTTCCCTCAACAATATGACAAGTTCAGTAATGAAGTACTACGTATCATTTTCTCATTTGAGATGAACAAAGGAGTTTCACTCCACCAATTTTTGACATCTCTCGTGTAGAAAACAAAATTAAACTGCATAGATCTATTATTGACCTCAAACGATTTGAAAGAAGAATTGTTCTAATTGCAACAAATTTTAGGATCTTAATATGGCAAAAAGAAATATCGCATTAAGAAAAACATTATGGATATGGAAGATATGACAAAAACTCTTTAATTTTGTGAATAATTCTTTGATTAATATGTTTTATTCGGGATGCTTGATTACATATATTAAACTATTAAGGGCGAGACTATTCAGACCCACTAACTTACTTAGTTAACCCACCATATATTTTAATTGTTTTAAAAAAAATTACAATTATAACGCTTGATACAATATTTACACCCACTTTATTAATTAAATATATATACACAACGCCATGGAAACATTCTTCATAGTTTCCTTTGTGTTGCTTATGTAGACACCCTAAATCAATGTTCTTCAATGCAACAATTAAGCTCCTCGGGCTTTTTTTATGAAATTGAACAATGAGATCATGTCTACTGAGTTCAAGGATGACACCACAGTCCACGGGATTATTACGGGTGTTGGCATAAGCATGAACAAACCCACACCCCAAATCACATATTGATGGAAGAAAAAATTAAAACAAGAGACGCTCGACAAGTAAGAAAAATATAGGATTTATTTTGGATTTTTTGTCGTTGTAAATCCCATTGAGAATGAACGAATTCTATGAATTTTAGTTTAAAGTAATTAATTTGTGTGATTCAGTTTAATTCACTACTACAATTCTTTCTTCCAATTTAAAAATATTTTAAGGTTTATATTTTTTTTTTTCCGGTGTAGAAGAAAGATGAAGAGTGTGAGATTTTGATGTGAATGTGAGGAGTGTATTTAGTAAATTTATTTTTATTTTTCTAATTATAAAAGGGCCGATATATTGGTATTTTTCATTAAGATAATTTTTGTTAAAAAGAAAATGTGGGTGAACTAAGCAAATTAAAAGTGATATTGATTACGCCTTCAAATGTTAATTGGAGATAAATAGGTTTTTGTCCCATAATTTATCCATTGTCCATTTTTTATCCAAAAAATTAAAATGTCAATTTTTAGTCCCATAACATTGCCCCCACGTCACGTGCGGTAAAATTTAATCGATTTTTATATTTGTAAATTTTATTAATCTATTGAGTTATATGCACATGTGTAATTTTATTGACAAAAAATATAAAATAATAAAAATAATAGATGATCAGTTTGAATGATGTTTCTTGGCAAGCTTCTTTAGCAAATTTTTTCTGTTAGCCCATAAAAACAGTTATTTGAGGGTAGTTGGACTGATTTGACGATCTGTTCGGTTCAACCAATTGAATCGGCCAATTGGTCTAATGATCCCGACAACATTGATATAAATTAAAGGTTAAGAAATTTGATCAATTCTTTTCTCGATTCAACTATAAAAATAATTGTTTGAGGGTAATTAGACCGATTAAGTTCAACCAGTTGAACCTCGATTCGATTGATCCTAACAACACCGATATAAATTCTGATTAAGAAATTTGACTCGGATGGCGGGGTCCACTATATGGAGAAAAAGACAAGTTTTAAAGAAGACTCAATAAAATTAATTAAACAAGTACAAAAAAGAGAATTAGATATTGAACACGAAACCTGAACAATAATTAATGAAAACTCCATCACCAGTCTAACCTTGCCAACTGATTAAATTTACACCCAGGGGGGCCGACTTGCCCTTATGTGCACTCACATTTATAAAATCACTATTGTTTCTAACCTTGCCAACTGATTAAATTTACACCCAGGGGCCGACTTGCCCTTATGTGCACTCACATTTATAAAATCACTATTGTTTATGTTTGTCATTAAATTTGATAATTCATTTATTAATATAGTCAGAATTTTTATATAGTTTTACAAAATTGTCTCATTTAATTTGCTAGATATATATAAATATTGTTGCCTACTTAATTTAAAGGAGAAATTGATTTTTTTGTCCTGTAAGTTTGACCTATTTTGATTTTGGTCCTGTTAACTTTGGCTGTTTGATTTTTGTCCTATAACTTTTGTAAAATTTGACTTTTTTTGGTTCTATGACCTGCTATTATAGGGTCTTTCAGGTTAATCCGACGTGGATTTTTTTTTATTAAAATTAATTTCACCTGGCGAAAATTGGAGAAAAAAAGCTAATAATTTGAAGCCCATAAAAATAACAATGAAAAAAAATAGCGCATCCAAATTCACAGAACAACCTAATCGCACAACAACCTAATGAGAACCTGGACAACTGCCATACACTACAATATTATATACATACAAACACAGTATTACTAATTTAATGTCCAAATTTTCCTAGGGTCTCTTTCACCCCTTTCTCTCACTTCAATTTTGGCTGACCCAATTATTCCCACATTTTTCAACATACAATACATACAGTTGCTCAAATCTTAAACGGATTATTATAGATTTGTCCACCCACATTTTTCAATTATTGGCCCCCAATTTATATACTAAACTTATTAAGTTCTTGAATCTCGAAGATGATGTTCAGAAACATTGTTGCTTCGGTGGGTTCTTTGTACTGTGTTTTTAGGGCTTGTTGTGATGGAATAATTTGGGTGAACGCGAGTCCAACACTTAGGTTTATTTCCCTAATTTATTCAGCGTGAGCTATCAATTAGGACCGTCGGCGACTTCTCGGTAGGTCACGACAGAGACCAACCGACCATGCGAGATTAGGTAGGATCTCGCCACCATCGAGCCGCATGGTCGCGAACTAGTGAAATCTCGGGATCACGACCTCTGGAAGGCGCAATTCCCCAATGGCCCCGTGATGTCTAGACCGGGATATATGACAGAGAAGACTTTTCCCTATGGGGAGACGCTCAAGCCATCCAAGAGTCGCTAAAAACAGGGATATCAAGAATACGGAAGAGTCAAATGAGCGCCCTCAAAGTTCGAGTGGCGACCTCGAATACCACCTTAGCGACCTCAGTAATTTGGCGACCTTCGGTGATGGCGACCCAAGGTCGAGGATTCGATCAACAAATCCATCGGAACACTTCATCCAATGACCAAAGTCGGCTCCATTTAATGCACCTGCGGATCATTAAATGCCTAGATCCTAGATCCCTAGAGGGGCTATACCCAAGAATTGGTAGTATAAATATATGTAATTAAGGCTCATTTAAGAGTTCCAACATTCACATTCAATACAAAGGCTTTTTTACTAGCCAAACAAAGAGGTCTTTGGCCCAAACACTTTTGCAATTTATTCTTTCATACCTAAAAAAATAACCAAGTATTAGATAGCATGTCCATAATATTAATGAGGAACATTCCTTTGTTCTTCATTAATTCCCAACTACCTTAAAATCATAAACAAGTTTGATGCCAATCAAAGCCACATAAATGATTTAATCCCCTCATCATTTTTTTGGTATCAACAATTGCTTAGAAGGAGGGTCTATCACTAGAATCTTTCTAGATTTTCTATTGGTTTACCCTTTGAATCTTCATATCTCAAAGATGAATAACTAACTCCATCCCAAACCGGGGTTTCGGTATTGTTAGTGTTAGTGTCCTAGAGACAATCTATTGTAAGGACATAATACTCGATGATATTCAATTTGATTTAATATTATAGTTCATTTAATATTAATGTATGGCAATACACTTGTTTGAATATTATGTTTGATTGTTTGCATTTATTCATACAAGTGTTCCATATGAGTCATTCTTTGTCATTGAGGTTGTGAGAACTCCGGATGACTTAAGCATGACTCTCAAATAGCCCTCGATTAAGGATCATCAAGAATGAGATATTGATGATGCAATGGAGATTAATTGTGCGATCGCATCATACTCTTAGAGAGTGTAGTAAGATCTCACTTACTACGAGATACTAGGTATCTCATGATGGATGAATAAATACCTTAGAGGGTATTGGTATATCCATCCGAGAAACCGTTTTATGTAGTTCCACTATATGTGTCTACGGGTGTCTCGGTTAGCGGGAGCGATGCGATACTCCTTTGATTTGAGGTCAATCGTCATACGACATGTGTGGGATGATGATCTTTGATGCATGTTCATGGTAGTTGAGCCAAGAATAGGATTCATTCCTCAAAGTGGATTTAGAGAGAATACTCATCTTCTCATCATAATTGGATCAAAGTCATCGGCGACGCCACGTCAACTTAGACTTTGTGGCTAAGTGTGACATACATGATCAATTAGTGATTAGAGATAAATTGATTAGCGCAATATTTTAAAATATTCCTATCAATTTACTCTTCTATTTCTCAATCATCTCATATTTTAAAATATAGGACAATATGTTTTAAAATATGTAAATATAGAAATATTAGTATGTTTTTAAAATATGTAAATGTAGGACAATATATTTTAAAATCAGTAAATGTAGGACAATTGAGCTGAATAATAAAAATTGGGTTGAAGTATCATGTTCGATTAGGACTCGATTGTCCTACATTTAATTTTTTTTTAAATATATTGTCCTATATTTATAAATTTTAAAACATATTGTCGTATATTTACAAGTTTTAAAATATATTGTTCTACATTTTCAAGCCCGTAAAATTGTTGTCCTTAAAACATAACCCCCTAAATTACCATCCTTAAAAAACATTATTCCCCTTTCGCCTTCATTCCTTATTTTTTTGATCTGTCTAAAAGCTTAATTCCTCTTGGTTACTTTACAGTTGAATCAGAAAGAAATTGTTGAAGAAGCTTGCCAAGAAACATCATTCAAACTACTATTTTTTATCTTTATTAACTTTATATTTTTTGATTAGTTAAATTACACATGTGCAAATAACTCAATAGATTAAATCAAATTTAAAATTTAAAAATTTAAAATCAACCAAATTTTAACTGCATGTAACTTGTGTATGACCGAACAACATCCTTCCCAATTGTTCAATAAAAAATAAACCAAAATTGGATATTTAAATTTTTTGGGACAAAAAAGTGGACAATAGATAAATTATGAGACCAGAAACCTATTTTTCTTCAATTAATATTTTAATATATATAATCAAGCATCCCGAATAAAACATATTAATCAAAGTTATTCACAAAATTAAAGAGTTTTTTTCATATCTTCCATATCCATAATGTTTCTTAATGCATGTGTCTTTTGCCATATTAAGATCCTAAAATTTGTTGCAATTAGATCCATTCTCTATGTAGCTGGTGTATTGACGCTTCTTTCAAATCGTTTGAGGTCAATAATAGTCATATATAGTCATAGAGGTATATCTTGTAGTTTAATTTTGTTTTCTACACAAGACTAGATGTCAAAAGTTGGTGGAGTGAAACTCCTTTGTTCATCTCAAAATAAGAATATGATACATAGTACTTCATAGTAATTGACACGTTATATACATTATACCAAGCGGGCCCTTAACGGTAAAGAGGTGCTACACATCGATTCATGATGAATAATTAAGTTATTTGTTTAAATTGTAGGGTTTATATACATAATTAATTTCTGTAGTTCTTTTATATGATTGTAGTGTTATTAGTGTGTATATAAATCGTAGGAGATCATAATATAGTTGAACTGCGTCCAAAAATTTGCATGTGACATGCATGTTGAACTCGGTCAAAAAATTTCAAGCAGCGTCAAAGTGATTTATCCTATTTCGTCATGGTAAATTATAATCCTCTTATATGTTTAAGGGTAAATTAATAATAAAAAGGGCTAGAAGAATTAATTTTATTAAATATAAATTTAAATAAATATATATATATATATATATATATATACCACTAATTTTATTAGACAACAGAAAATGACAACGGCATCGTCAACCGTTGTCTATACGAAAAAATTATAGCTAAAAGGCAATGTTAAAAGACAACAGCAGCAATGATTCCTGCTAAAAGACAATGCCAAAGACAAGCGGAAACAACCGTTGTCTATCGTGAAAAATTCTTGCTAAAAAAGACAACGCCAAAAGACAACGGAAGCATCAACTGGATAAATTATAGATTAGTCCCACTGGATAAGAATACAAATCAACGAAATTATTTTCATTAATGATAAATTATAGGGTGAACAAGTTTCAAGTATAGATGCGTCCTGAAATTACTTTAATAGAAGTGGATAAGACTTATATTATTAAATGGTATTAGTAATTGAAGGGTGTGATTTTTTACTATATATTAGTATTTATTCATAACATTAAAAGGCGTGGCTTATATTATATAACAAAAGGTATTAATAATGATAGTTAAAGAGTGTGACTTATTTTATAAAAAAGGGTATTAGTCATTGATAATCTGTATATATATACACACATGTATTTTCATTTTGTGTGAGGATTTTTTGTTCGACATGGTTATGATTATTAATGTTCCATACATCAGATGAGACCAATATTCTTTTTATAGTTTTCTCATTTAAAACCCTATATATCCGTAGAATTAGTTTATAGTGCGGTTCCATTACGTGTACGGTGATATTTTCCCAAATATGTTATTTACTTGTTTATGTTGACACTCATCACAGCCAGCAATTTTTTAGTATTTTTATAGTAAAAAGGAATTCATACTTTGCATGTGATCAGTATTACTGTATATAATAAAAATATTAATTCACCATCCATGCAATATGTATTGATCACTTGCGACGTGTGTATATATGTTAGGACTTATTTTGTGTTAAAATTAAAGTGTCGATTGTGAATAGCAATAGTAGTGTACGATGAACATAGTAGTCTGCATAATACTTATATGTACCTATATTCATTATTTTGATATAGGTACATGTCTTGCATCATGGGGAGCAAACGACAGTTGGTGGACGGAGAATGAAATAAACACGTCAAAAACTTATATAAAATAGAGATCAATTTAAATTGCATTAATTTAGACCAAGTTTAGCCCGACAATTAGAAATATAAAGATAATAATGTAGCTCCTGGGACAAACGACCATGCGGTCCCCTCTTCTAATTTTCCTCCTTTCTTTTGCTTCTTTCCTTTCTACTTTTTTTTTTTACTTTTTTACCTTAATTATTAGTATTGTTCTTGTTTTCTCTTTCAATTTTTTCATTAACTACTAGTTACTGTACACCTCCCTTTATCCTCTAGTTTCCCTTTTAAATCTTTTCATTAATTATTCTTATTGCTAAGGTTTCGTGTTCGATATCCAATTCCCTTTTTGTACTTGTTTAATTAATTTTATTGAGTCTCCTTTTATACTCGTCTTTTTCCATGTAGTGGACCCCGAGTCAAATTTCCTAATCTGTAATTTATATCAGTATTGTCAAGATCGGATCGAATCGGCAGTTGAACCGGGAACCCGTTAGAAAATTGGTCTGATTACCTAGAAAATCATTTTTACAATTGAATCAGAAAGAACCGGTCAAATTTCTTAATCTGTAATTTATATCAGCGCTGTCAGGATCATCGGACTGAATCTGCCGGTTCAACTGGTTGCACCGAACTGATCAAGAAAACCGGTCAATTATCCTCAAATAACTGTTTTTAAGGTTGAACCGGAAAGAAATTACTGAAGAAGCTTGCCAAGAGTTATACTAAGATCCTAATTTTCTTTTAGCAATAAAATGAAGCTAGCAGAAAAAGATCATTCTTATTTTATTGTTCAATCTTCAAGTTGACATTTTAATTAGGTTCTTTAACTATGTTATAATTGTTTCATGTCTAAATGTCCAAAATTTTATGACTAAAGACTCGAGGTTCTTTTCATTTCAAGGAACTTAAACATTATACGATCAACCATATATACAACGAGGATATTATATATCTTAGAATATTTGATTTTTCAAGGTCGCTAGTTTGACATTTTATATAATTCGTTATTGTTGATCTCGAAAGGTGTAGGATAACGTTAAATTCTACAAGCTAGAATAATTTTCAGGGAAAAATATAATTTTTTTCTTTATATATAAATGATGAAAATATCCCCATTTACTATACCATATGACCTAGCTATGAGATTAAGTCTTATCGCAGCCAATTTTATTAGCAAAGTATGGAAAATGGACAAATGTAAAAGATATCAAATTTGGACTTTTCGTGTATGAGATATCATCGACTTATTTGCAAATCCATGACAAGAATAGCTAGTCTTATTAGTTACAGTAATTACCGTTTAGTGCAATATTAATTGGCCTTTTTCAAAGCTTTTAGTGCAATATTAATATAATTATCATGCCGTGTACTTTAAGAAGTTATCATAAAAAGAAACTTTGTGGGCTTAAAAATTGACATACCTCTAGAGAACTTGCAGTTTAAAATTTGGTCGAATTAGAACTAGGTCCCCCCCTCCAAATATTTTCATTAATGTGTAAACATAAATATATTGCGTTAATTAAGATAATTACTAATTAAGTTACATATAGAACAAATGAGACTAGTAAATCAATGCAGCAGGACCACTGATGATGCATCCACTAGCATCAAGATAAAAATAGGACTTCAATAAAGGAAGCTAGGGCACTGATTTCACCATAATTAATTAAATTTGACTTTAATTGGGTATTCATTTATTCACAATTTTTGTAGTAATTCGTCATTGTTGATCTCAAAAGGTGTATTGGTTTCCAATTGCCAGGGCTTATAATATTGTGTAAGTAGCTTTAAATTCTACAAACTTGATTAATTTTCAGGGAAATATATATAATATTTTCTTTATATATAAATGATGCAACCATACACGTTTAATTATACCTAGAACATATTTATAAAAAATATAAATGGCGCACACTATTAAGGAGAGCTAATTGCCCAGCTTTCAAGAATACAGCAAATTTTTTGGATGGAATATTATCTATATATCTTTATTAACTTCATGAAAACGTAATTCATAATTATGAACAAATTTCCTAAATCTAGCAAACCGAGTTATTGGTGCCAACTAAAATATCCTAAAACGTATTCTGCATATTATTTTTAAGGAATTAAACAAAAAAAAATGAAACATGTCAAAGATTAGTAAACCGACTTAATTACTGGTGCCAACTAATTAATAAGGTGGTTGAAATTTGAAAATTGTCCAAATTACATTACATAAATAACTGTGATATCTAATTTACTTGAAATTAAAGACTGGATCTATTAATTAATATCAACTTGTAATGATCTATGAAGTCATGTGAGAACAATCAAATTGATACTTAAGGACAGGCCAACTACAAGTTCACAGCATCCATAACCTATATAACTTTGTATAATTAGTAACAAAACAATACGTATAAATGATTTAAATTGAGAACATTTAATTTGTAGGCAGGATCCTACGAATAAATTAGGGTCGGGTTGGACCGGGTCTTATTTGAATGTTGAAAATTGTGGTGGGATTGAGATGGGATTAAGGGATGAGATGAAATTAAGGGGGAAGGGTAGAATAGCAAAAAAATGACATAATTGTGAGTTGAAAAAGTCTTTTGGCAAAAAAAGAGAGATAGAAGTTCAAAATGGACATTTTTACCTATTTTCTCAATAAAATAAATAAAGTCTGTACATGTGTGACTAATTGTCAAAATCAATAGGTTTGACACAATTAATTAATTAATACACTTAGTAATATAATTAAATGAAATGCACATCAACATCATTAATTAGAAGGAGCAAAAGAAAGGGAACATTGAGAGATAGAATGAAAATTAGAAGCGACACATTTAAGGTAGCTGGAATAAAAATAACTATATATTCATGCTTGCGTGTTATATATATTCTTGGTGCATGCTACGCTTACGTGTTATATATATAGGACGTGTGTATACACTTATGTGAGTCTAATATCAATTCTATCGTTCCTCTAAAAAACAAACATATCATACTATATATCTTCTTCCCTGTTAAAAAAAATCATACGATATTCTTCGGAAATTGAGCTTAGAAAAATGAAGATTAATACTCTATCCTTTATTCTTGTCATCCTATTTAGCTGCTCATTGTGCACATCTTCCGATCAAAAAGATTTTCTCGAGTGTCTAAACAACTTCCCTTCCGTTTCGAACCAAACCTACGACCCCACCAACATTTCATTCACAAAAATCCTCAAATTTTCGATTCAGAATCAGAGATTCACCTCAGATTCAACCCCCAAACCGAAAGTGATCATAACCCCAACACGCGAATCCCAAATCCCTCCGATCATCCACTGTGCAAAGAAAACGAAGATCCAAATTCGTACACGAAGCGGCGGGCACGATTATGAGGCCCTATCTTACGTGTCCGGAGTTGCATTTGTTATGGTTGATTTGATCAACCTAAAAAAGGTCACCGTTAACGCTTTTGATAAATCTGCATGGGTTGAAGCCGGTGCCACTCTCGGCTCCGTTTACTACGAAATCGCCCAGAAAAGCCCGGTGTTGGGGTTTCCGGCAGGAGTGTGCCCGACCGTCGGTGTCGGTGGACATGTCAGCGGAGGCGGCTACGGCATGCTACTACGCAAATATGGATTGGCCGCCGACCACGTCATCGACGCAAAAATAGTGGATGTGAGAGGACGAATACTTGACAGACGAACGATGGGCGAAGATTTGTTCTGGGCGATCCGAGGGGGCGGAGCTGCCAGCTTTGGCGTGATCGTCGCGTGGAAGCTGCAGCTAGTTGACGTGCCGAAAAAAGTCACCGTCTTTAGTGTCGAAAGGACGACGGAACAGAATCTGACACGACTCGTTCACCGCTGGCAACATGTCGCGCCACGATTTGAGAATGATCTGTTCGTCAGGGTCATCATCACGAGGGCAAACTACACCACCATTAAAGGCGTTTTCAACTCGGTCTTCCTTGGAAGAATCAACCGGTTGCTTCCGATGATGAAGAACATGTTCCCCGAGTTGGGATTTACAAGAAAAGATTGCAAAGAAATGAGCTGGATCGAGTCGGTGCTGACTATAGGTGGGCTCCCCAATTCACCTCGAGTTCTACTCAACAGAACTCAGTCCATTGTGCCGCACTTCAAGGCCAAATCCGACTACGTGCAGAGCCCTATTCCCGAGAAAGGGCTTGAAGGCATTTGGCGTCTGCTCTACGAACCAGAAGCAGAAAAGTCCTTCATCATCTTCAGCCCGTTCGGCGGAAAAATGGACGAAATTCCGGATTCTGCCATTCCGTTTCCCCGCAGGGCCGGAAACTTGTACCAGATCCAACACTTGGTGTATTGGGAAGCAAACCAAGTGCAGTATACGGATCGGTACGTTAGTTGGATCAGGAGACTATACAGCTACATGGCTGTATATGTCTCGAACAACCCTAGGGCTGCCTATCTCAACTACAGAGATCTCGACATTGGAGTAAATAACCCTAAGGGGAAGACGAGCTATGCCCGGGCAAGCATTTGGGGTAGGAAGTATTTTAAGGGCAACTTTGATCGCCTTGTTCGGGTGAAAACCATTGTTGACCCGGATAACTTTTTCAGAAATGAGCAAAGTATTCCACCACTGCACTAGCTAGGTTATTTCTCTAATTTGTTATCGTTAATTACAGTATATTTGGTTTGGAGTATTTGATTTCTTTTTTTACGAATAACGTTCGGTATTAATTACTTGAATTATTTCTGATTATTATCGTAATTATAATTGCGAATATCCATTCTTAAATTTACATCATTATATGAATGCTCGCGTAATTTATTAATTGAGTAGCGTAGCGTATGAGTCAATAAAAAATATTGTCCAAAAAAAAAATATGGCTTAGAGTTTGTAAGAAGAAAGGAGTATAAGAAATAGTAATATCTTTTCTTGACATTTATAAATGTATTTATAGATTGGCTGTTATTACATATTTAACTTATTATGACATTTTATTAAAGTGTCGTCTAATTTAATGTAACAATAGACACGCTAATAACAGTTCTACAATCATATTAAAAAAACTACAAAAATTAATTAAACATATAAAATAACCCTACAATTAAAAAAATAGCTTAATTATTAATCATGAATTGATGTGTAGCCTTTAAATTTTCCCCTTCAATTTGTGGTGATCGTTCAGATTAATTCACGCACTATTTGTGGTGTTCGTCCAACTTTATTTGTTTTCAAGAGGAAGGTAATTTATATGTTTTTAATATTAGGCAATTTAACAATGGCAACATACAATACTAATTTGTGTGTATAGTAAAATTAATACTAATATAGGTTAATGTTTTAGGGTTTAGGGTTCGAACGTGATTACGGTTTTCGTATGGTAAGGAACGGAACCCGGACGTGTAACACGGTTTCGGGTTCCGTTAAATCCTGGTTCGGTTTATCGATTTCGTTTCGGTTTATCGGTTCGGTTCGATTCGAACCGCATGGGATTCCGGTTCCTTTGGGCAACTCTATAAGTGTCTATGTCCCACCACGACTTCTTTGGTTTTTGATTGTCTTATTGAGGTGCAATCGGGTTGATAAATCTTATTTTAGCTGCGACGGATGGGTTAACTTATGTGCAACCCCCTTTTCTTGTTTTCGTGATTGTCTTATGTTAGCCGCGATCACTATTCTGCTCGGGTAGTCTTATTTAACTGTGACCCCATACTCATCACTCGCTTTGTTTCTGGTATCTGTAAGTACGAGTCGTCTTATTTAGTTGCGACTCCGTACCCATCACTCGCTTTCTTTGCGGGTATCTAAGTCTGGTGTTTGTTTCGGTGAACATAAACTTCTGCTTTCGTTGCGTCTTTGTTCGGTCGTCCAAGTTTAGGTCGACCTCGATAGTAAACTTTAACTAGAAAAAACTTAACAAACAAAAATTCTTTTCAACACGTTGTTCTTCTATTACAACCTTTACACTTGGGGCTAACTGTTTCTATTACATTTAACTATGGGCATCAGACTATCATTTTGCTAAATTCAAAACATTGTCTTAAAAATAGACATGAAGTGACCTCATCTCGTCCAAGGAATTGATGTTGACAAGCATGAGGCGGATCAACTTTGTCTACTCTTCTTCAAAGTAATATGCACAAAACAGCTGACATCGCCGTTTGCCCCTCTGGACAAGGCTGCGATTATCTTCGGGCCGCCGCGGACATGAGCATATGGCGAGCAAACCTGTTCGCCAATAAATGGTTCGGGCAGATGTGCTTGCTCGCACCATTTTATCCTACAGATGCGAGCATCGGCATCCGCGGTCGTTTTCGTTAATGCGCCACGACATCACCCGCCGGAGGAGATTTTTTGGGATCGTGGGGACTAGTGATTTACTCATCGCATAAGCGAGAAGCAACGTGGAGTGGCAACCATGACTCTGCCCGAGCATCTTGAGTCCGTGAACGAGCACCAACCTGTGCTCGGAGTGTCAATACCCGTTTAAAAGAAAATACTTCTCTCGATTTAGATTGGCTTTCCCAAATTGAAGGGAGAGTATTTTCCTTCGTGACTGCGATACGGGGCTTAAAGCTCGTACTAGAGCAAGCGCCAGGACACATGATCGAGTCAGCAGAATGATAGCTGAATCGATTGTTGAAAACATCGTCTGGAGGCATACCAAACCAACTATCTCCCGATAACTGAATTTTCTTCTAATGTATTTGCAATATTTTTTCTTTTTTCTCTGTTTTTCTTCCACCCTTTTTTATCAATCGATATTTATACTACTATCCCAAACAAGTGCTGGCATATGTAGTTGGTGTTGGCCCTCTTGCTTTAAATCCTCATTTTGACATTTGTTCTTGTTTCTGCCAGTTTTTATTCAAGGATTGACACGTATCTTTTTTGGTTGCCACCACTTCTCAACTTGTTTTGACACGAATCTTCTATCTTTTAATAGTGCTGGCCATAATTTCTTCTAGAAGATTCAGAAATTTGTGTCGGATACGGTGTGTTCTTCCTTCGTGTTTGCCACCTTTCGTCTTAAGCCGAATGGTGATTATGCTTTCGGGGTTGTTTCTTTTTTTTTTACCCCAATAGCTAGCCAGTTGTGCTCGTCGTTACTGATAATACTTTTTCAGATTTGACGTATTCCACGAATAGGACAACGGAACTCCATTCAGGTCTTCCAAATCATATGCCCCGTTTAACAAACGTTCTGTAACTCTGAATGGACCTTCCCATGCTCGGCCGAACACACCACTTGGTACCCCCGTTGCTCGTCTTAGAACCAGCTCGCCCACGTTGAACCTGCGTGTTCGGACTTTGGAGTTGTAGAACTTTTACGATCTTTTTTACACATAAGCGTTCTAAAATCGGCTTCCATCCTTCTTTCTTCCATGGATCGCACTTAGGGGCGGCGCTGGACGTCGATGTGCTCTCCAAAAGTCATTGTCCGATGGCTCGGAATCTTTACTTCTGTGCGGTATATGACTTCGCGCCAAATGCCAGGGCAAATGGGGTTTCCGCAATTGATGTTCTGAAAGTAGTTCGATATGCCCATAATATTTCTGGTAACTCTTCAGCCCATCCTCCCCCTTGGAATTATCAAGTTTAGCCTTGAGGGTATGCTTGATAATTTTATTGATTTCTACTTGTACTTGTCCGCTTGGGGGGGTATCTGAGTAGAGTAATGTTTTTTATGCCCCAAACGAGCACAATTTTTGTCGGAATTCACTTCCATCGAAAATTTGCCATTATCTCGTTACCAATGATTGGGGAAGCCCAAAACGACAATGATGTTTTTCCAAACAAAATTCCACATTCTTTGTTCGGTGTTTTTAACAATAACCGGCTTCGCCCATTTAGTGTAGTAATCAACGGCAATCAGTGGCATATTTTACTCCGATGTGCCAAAGAGGAAAGCGCCGATCAAATCGATTCCCCATTTAGCAAATGGCCGCGGGTCATGCGGACACTAGTTCTTCGGATGGGCTATGGATAAGTGGGCGTGTGCGACACTTATGACGTCTTGGCGGGCATCTGTGGCCGAATCTTTCTTGAATTGACGGTAGTAACCTTGTCGATGATTTTATATGCGAAGACAAGCCCCACCGTATGGTTTCGCATACTCCATCATGAATCTGTTCGAGAATCACATGGCCTCTTGGGGAGTAATACATTTCAATAACGGAAGAGAAACTTCTTTTTTTGTATAAATGGTCGTCTAGGATAGTATATCTTAGAAGCGACTTATGTCGAGGAGAGTAGCATGCTTTATTTTTGGGGAGAAATCCTTTTTTGTAAGTAGTTTAAAATTGGAGTCATCGGGTTTTCTTGCTACTTTGTCACAGGCGACCACAACTCTGAGGAATTGATGGCGAAGAAGTTGTAGCGACCACAATGTCCATCGTGTTAAATCCTTTCTGCTTTGTTTCCAATCGTGCCAAGGCATCGTGACGAATTATCCAATCGTGGTAATTGTTCTATGTAAACTTGTTCGAATTGTTCAAGCGGCTCCTTTGCTAATTGTTGATCTTTGTGCCATCACATTACGCTGGGGCTTCGTACTTCGCCCTAATACTTGGTATACGATTATTTGAGAATCGCTATAAATCATCGACCTCTGAATTCCCATTGTCATAGCCATGTGTAATCCGACCAATCAAAGCCGTACTCGGCTTCATTATTTGTGGTTTGGGGAAATCAAAAGCAGGATGGCTATCGTAAAAGTTTGTCGAGTTAAATTTGATGAGAACCACGCCCGCTCCGGCTCTTGAACTTATTGATGAACCGTCGACATACATATGCCATGATTGGTCGACACCTCTTTCGGGCATTTGCGGATATGTCAATTCAACCATGAAATCGGTCATAGCCTGGCCCTTCATTCTTTGTTAAGTGGGGTGAGCGTAATGCCAAATTAACCCTAACTTCACCGCCCACTTGAGTAATGTCGCCGCCCGATTAATGCGGTGGGTGGAGAACTTGCCGCAATGGGAATGTGGTTAACACCATCGAGTGATCGAAAAAAGTATGGTGCGATTTTTGGACACTCACAACGAGAGCATAAGCCGAGTTTTTCTAGTGGAGGGTCTGGGAGCTGCTTCTTTGAGTACCGACTTACATAATAAAAGGCAAGTGTGTCGCCCCCCTTTAACGAGCACAAGCGCCAAATTGCATGCTCGGCGGCAAATCACGGATAAAGTTGTTCTCAGGGACGGGCTTAGATAATGTTTGAGTATCCGCAAGGTATTGCTTTAATGACTTCGAATGCATTTTGGCAATGCTCATCCTTTGGAATTTTCCTTTCTTTAATCGTCTAAGAAAGGTTTGAATTTGTCTCCGGTTCGTGATATAAACCGATTTACGAAGCTTTTCAAACGCCAGGTTAATTTTTGAACTTCTTTCACACACGGGGGCTTGCATATCGAGCATGGCTTGAATCTTTGATGGGTTCGCTTCAATCCCGTTGGGTGACCATATGTCTAGGAATTTTTCTGAATGAACCCCAAAAGCGCATTTCTTTGGATTTAACTTCATGTTATACTCGCGAGAATATCAAACGTTTGTGCGGTGGGTGGCGTGGTCTTCCTTGTGCAGGCTTTTTACCACAATGTCATCAATATACACCTCAATTGTTCGGCCTATGTGTTCGTCAAACATCTTGTTCACCAAACGTTGATACGTTGCTCAAAGATTCTTTAATCCTAATGGCATGCGTTGCCAACAATACATATTCTTTTCGGCGAAAGCCATATTCTTTTGATCATCCGGATGCATGGGTATTTGGTGATAGCGGCAAATGCATCCATGAAGGTCATGAGCTCATGACCTGCTGTGTTATCGACCAAATAATCGATATGTGGCATCGGGAAATTGTCTTTCGGGCATGCCTTGTTTAAGTCAGTGAAATCTATGCATAACCTCCAAGTTCCGTTAGATTTGCGTACAAGCCACGGGGTTTGCAAGCCATCTTGGGCATTTCACTTCTCGAATCAATTTATTATCGAGCAATTTCTTGATTTCACTATCCATACATTGCATACTTCTAACTGAATTTTCTCCAACACGGATTATTGAAATTTGTGTTGGGTCAAGGTTAAGAGAGTGACATGCATGTTTAGGATCAATGAAGACCATGTCCTCATGTGACCTAGCGAACACATCCAAATTTGCTCGAAGATACGAGATCATTTCTGTTCGGAATGGTTCCGGTAATTCCGAACCAATAAACACTTCTAATTCCGGTCTGATTGGGTCGATATTGACAGACTCCAATTGTTCAACAGCGTTGCTTCTCTTTTTTTTGCTTCCATCGAGGATCTTGATCGACCCCGGTGTTCGTCAACTACCTCCATAGGATCAAAACCTATCGCGGTTCTAAGTCCGGTAGCTCGTTTGGTGGATCAATGTTCATTAAATGCGGAACACAAGTTATCATCCCGGGTTATGTGTTCGCTCGTGGAGATGTGCTCGTCGGGAAGATGTATAAATGTCCTCGGCAACATATTAAATCTTTGGCTTGATTCTCCGGTCTCCCATGTTTGCTCCATCACGTTAATGATATTTTTCTTTTAAAGCGCGCGCATGACAAACAATCTCGAGCTTTTTACAGTGTCGCCTTTTACCCGTTCTTCTTGGGGTTGGAAACTTAACACAATAGTAATAAGTGAACAAAGCGGCTTTGAATTTTTGAATAAGCAGGCGACCTAAAAACCCGTTATAAGTAGATGGAGCATCGGCGATTACAAAGTCTAGCATTCTAGTTCGTCCGGATCTCCGGATTTAAAGTTGACTCTAGCTCGACTCCTAACCTGATCAGGCCATAGGGACGGGTTATAGATTCCCCGAAACCCATGATGGTGTGATCACATGATTCCCCAACTTGCTTCTCCATTTGGTGCAGAGTGTTAACGAACAGAATGTTCGCATATGCTCCGATGTTGACCAGGAGGCGATGCACCTTCAAACCGAGAAGATGAGCGCTGATGGTTAGAGAGTCATTGTAGGGGGTGATTATGCCGTCGAGATCATCTTTTGAGAACATGATTTGGTGAGAGGGGGGCGTGCTAGCTGATGTGCTCGACACCTTCACCTGATGGATGCTCTGCATGGCACGCATTTCCATCTTCTTCCGCCTGTTCGATAACGTCGGCGCCTGATAGCATCCACCCACCGGACCATAATCAGGACGAATCATGTTGATTTCTTGACTCTCCCGACCTCTACCCATGGTAGGAGCCCCTCTTTTGGGTAATTCCAACCTCTTGTGGGATTCCTCGGGATCACTATCAGATGCTTCTTCGGCCTTACGCTTACCCTACGATCACCTAATTTTTCCATTCGGAATCTCGTTATTTGGCTTTTTGAGGAAGCGTGTAAGGCGATTCTCCTCATATAACTTCAAAAAGTTGATGAAGTAAATCACGACATTCCTCGGTATTATGTCCGATATACTCATGATAATTACAAAACTTGGAAGCATTAAGCGAATTTTTATCTCTTATGATTCTTCATGGCTTATCCAACATGTCCGATCCTTAATTTGATTAAATATCATTTTCTATTTGAAACGCCTAGAAGACTTCGTAGGGCATGTGCTTACCTTTCATTCTTCAAAAGGTTTAAAAGACCCGGGGGTTTATACCCCCCTCATTCATTACTTCTTTACCAACAATTCTTTTTGTTGCTACCTCGCCTTGCGATTTGGCGATTTGGCGGCGAGATCTGCGTGATATTTATAATCTTGGCGGCTCGCTCTCGAAATTCAAAGCATATGTGTTGGCCAATCATGATGCATGGCTTTCCACATATCCGTATTCGGGGTCAAGCCTCGACCACCGTGAGGAACTTGGCGTCCTCTTCAAGCTGGGGCTCCATCGCACAAATATTTGTCAAATCTTTTAATGTATTCTCGTCGACTCACCCTTTATTTGGGAGAAATGTGCCAACCCTCTTTTTGGTCTTTGGCGAGCACACATGGATGAGAAATGGGACCGGAATTTCTATCCCAACTGGGCGAAAGACGTGATGGACTCAGCGGGCAGAGTAGAAAACCATCTGTGGGCGCGGTCGCCCAACGTCATGGGAAATGATCGGCACTGCGTTGCATCGGTGGCGCCCATGGCGATCATAAAAATCGAATATTTCTTTGAGGTGAACATGTGGGTCCGATTGACGATCGAACATAGGGATTGGTGGGCCGGATCTTTGCCACTTTTTTCTTGTACTTTTTGCCATGATCATGGGGTGTTAATGGCAAACCGACATTATGCTCGCCCGCGGAAGTCCTTTTCGTTGCGGCGGATTCTACCTGTAAACCCTCGATTGCTTTTACGTATTTCTACAAATTTCGTGGGCCGAGCGGACTTGGATCGGGGTGTATCCCATCATGAGGACCGGGGGTCATGCTCATGATAGGCGATCCCCTTTCCATGTTCGTCCTTGACTACCCAACCGATGATGGATAGACAATTTGGTTCCAGCCGATTTTTGTTGTTCTTGCTGTCCTTCAGGATGCGGGTGATCATGAGGATCTGAGGGAGCCGACATGTTCGGTTTACCGTTCCCTCCGGGATCCCGGCGCCTATGATTGCCGATTCGGTCTTTAACGGAGAGCCTCAAAAGTCCAAACGCTGATGGTCTGGACCCTTGAGGCTGCTCGTCGTCCGACATATCATCAGCCTTTTTGTTGGCCCGCTTCCGCGCAACTTTCATCTTCACTTGCTCGCTATCAGGTGTACGCGAGCGTCGATCATCATCATTTTGAACTTTCAACTTAGCCAACTCCTTTTTGGCCCTCTCCTTCTGTGCTCGCAACAAGAAAGTGATGGCCTTTGTTGTGGCCGTCGGATCGTTGGCAATATCTTCAAGATTGATGGTTTCCATGGTCTGATTTTTATGAGGCTGATGTTGGGCCTCTTTCTGAGTGTGAGGTCGGCTCTGTCCCGACCTCTCCATCTGAGTATTCCTAGATTGAGGCATTCTATTTCTTTTTTCTACCTCGGTTTTGTAAGGATTGTGTACGGGCTGGTTTTTTCTAGCACACCCTCCTTCTAGCTCCAATTGTTGCTAGTAGTTTTTTATACGAATTTTATGTGGCTAATTTTTGAACAACTCACAAACAAAATAAGTACGTGTACGATATTACGGTAAATAACAAGAATTTGTTGACCCAGTTCGTTAATAAATGACTACTCTGGGGGCATTCCAAGCAAGGGATATCATATTGCGAGGTTTAAATATACAGTACACAATACTTCTCGTGGGGAAAGATCGTGATTTTGGGAATGTATGTGAGTACTTGGGAATTTTTTCTGAACCCGTCTCTTGTTCTTTTTTCTTCTATTTATAGTACTTTGACAAGCATGAGTGGTTTGGCAAGCATAATTTGGAGACTTCGTGTCTTGCAAGAACTCATGTGTGATGTTGCCAATTTTTAACCGTCTTCTGGTTGACCTTTGGATTTACTTGCTTATAAGGCATTCTTTTTTGTTGTCCGGATGGTTCGATTCGGTTAGTGACTTGGCTTTTATGTCATCGCCTTTTGTATCGACTTTTGCTTTCGTCGACGCTCTGCTCGCCCTTTGACCATATAAATTTTGCCTTCGAAGCAGATCCTTAACGAGCATATAAGAATGAACTTAATACTTGTGATTTGGCTAGCAAACTTGTTTGGTTATCAAAGGAAAGCACATTTGTGGCGAGCATGCAGAAGCTTGACATACAGCGAGCATACTTTATGTGAGCATATTTGTAGCGAGCATATTTATGTGAACATATTTGTAGCGAACATACTTGTATAGTTGGTAAAGCGAGCACACTTGAATTATTATCCGGCTAACACCTCTCCACGGATATGGTTATTTTAATAATTTATTGATACACGTGTTCCTCCGGCGTGTACAAATTAATCGAGTAATTGTATCAATCACAACATATATCAAGATTCAATATTGGAGATGAAAGATTTGTTTGGAAACCTTTTTTTTTTTTTCCCAAAAGTCAAGCAGATTAAAGTAGTTTAAGAAATATGGATACTGAAGATTCAAAGTCAATACTATAATCATTTTGAATCTTCTTTCCATGGTATTACATTAGATATGTGGTCACTCTGCTTTATTGTGAGTTGTAATTGGTTCTATTTAATAAAAATGAGTAAAATTCATTTTTTTTTCCCACGTGGGACCTCACGATTTTGGTCTCAATACTCACCACTTTGATTGTAAGATTTTTTTTTTCATGCGATTTTGGTCCTTATGTTCTGAGAATCCGTTAAGTTCATTTCACTTTTTGATCTCAAACCTTGTCTGCGGGATCAAAGCGCAGATGACTTTAATGAACCACGAACGGTAAAACCAAAATTGCATGGAAAAATATTTTTGGGATCACAAATGGTGGGTGTTGAGACCAAAATCGCGGAGGTCCCCATGTAATGGGACCAAAATGAATTTAACTCTAATAAAATATGCTGATATTATTACAGCTTCAATATTGAAAGGCTTTGGTTGAATTCTTATAACAGGGGAGGAGGTAATTTATAAAACCCAGATTTGGGTCTCGATATGAATATCCACCTATATAAATTTATTATTATATATCATAAATGTAAAATTCAATGAAAGAATTAGTTTATATTGCTATCAAATGTTAAGGAATGCTATTTTGCAAATAATATTAGTTGCTGAAATCCAGCAATGAGTCATGGGGTTAAAAAACAGAAAAAGTTGACTATAATGGTACATGCAACGATTTGCACTCTACGTCCTTTTTTTATTCTTCAAAGAATAAAAATATTAGGAAACCTAGCATAAATATTTTCTAAACGACTGGAGATTCTAGATGATTTATACTTTGACTAGCCTATGATTCATATATTTACCTTGACTATTCGCCTACGTAGATGTTTAAATTCTATATGATCTGAATATTAAGAGTTGACTGTAAATGCATCAAAGAGTCAATATTCCATGAAACTTGTTCATCGTATAAAACTGATGCTATTACATTCATTCAGTAATACCATTACTCTTAAAAACTATTACTACATATAATTCAATGTGTTTCTGTGCATCAAATGTTATGGTATTAGTTTATATGAGTAATGGTATCACTGAATGAATATTATGGTATTACTAAATGAGTATAATAGTATTATTGAGTGAATCTAAATTCATATGGAGTTTGCCTTCTAAATTTATTACATTACCGGCAAAACTGATGCTATTACATTCATTAAGTAATACCATTACTCTTATAAATTATTACCACATACAGGTCAATGTGTTTTTGTGTATTAAATTTTATGGTATTAGTGTATATGAGTAATGATATTACTTAACGAATGTTATGGTATTACTAAATGGGTATAATAATATTATTGAATGAATCTAAATTCATACGGGGTTTGCCTTCTAAATTTATTACTACCTCACCGGCAAAATCAGACTATCATAACTGCTACAAACTAATATCAAACAATCAAATTACACAAACATAAATAAAGTTATGTTCAAATATCCAATCATGTGTCAATGAATATATTCTAATCTCCCCTGTTTTGGTGCAGAGTCGGAATGCTCTGTTCGTTTCTAAAGAAATTCTTCGGATCAACAACGGTTTTCAAACGTGCAAGCCGACGAAAATTCTTCTTCCCGAAATACTTTTCACCCCAAATGCTCGCTTGCGCATAACTCGCTTCCCCATTAACATTATTAACTCCGAGATCAAGATCTCTGTAATTGATGTACGCAGATCTCGGAGATTTCGCAACGAAAGTTGCCATATAACTGTAAAGCCTCCTTAGCCAATTGATATACCTATCTGGATTTTCCCCATTGTAGATTTGCCAGTACAACAAACTGTATATATTTCCACCTCTATGACTGTACGGAATGGCGGATGGCGAAATTTCCGCCATTCTGCCACCGTATGGCGTCATGGCAAACTGCGCCATCGCGGCTTATGGTTCGTAAAATTGTCTCCATATCCCTTCGAGTCCTTCTATGGGAATTGGCTTCTCTACGTAATCCGATTTTCCTTTGAAGTGTGCAAGAAATTGTTGAGTCTTGTTTAGAAGAATTTCGGGTGGTGTTTCGATGGGAAAACCCGCGAAATATAGAACGGATTCGATCCAGCTCACTTCGGTGCAGTCTTCTCTTACCAACCCTGACTCGGGGAAGCTTTCTTGCATCAAAGGAAGCAATTTGTCGATACGGCCGAGGTAGACCGAGCTGAACGAAGCTTGGACCGTCATGTTCCTCTCGTTCTGGGTTGAATTCACTCTACCAATAATGACCCTGACGAGCAAATCTTTGTCGAACGTATGTGCGATGGATTGCCAGCGGTGGATGACACGAGTCGCATTTTGTTCCAAAGTCCTTTGTGGTGTGAAAACAGTGACTTTTTCTGGAACATCAACCAGTTGTAACTTGTAAGCAAGAATTACACCAAAACTGGCCCCACAGCCACCTCTGATCGCCCAGAACAGATCTTCACCCATTGACTTTCTGTCGAAAATTTTTCCATCAACGTTGACTATTCTTGCATCGAGGACATGATCTGCAGCCATCCCGTATTTCCTCAGCAATACGCCGTAGCCTCCTCCACTGAGGTGCCCCCAACACCAACAGTCGGGCAAAGACCGGCAGGAAACCCTAAAATCGGGCTCTTTTTCCGTGATCCTGTAATATAAGGTTCCAACATTCGCGCCAACTCCAACCCACGCGGTTTTCTCATCAACATCGACGGTTATTTCGCTAAATTTGATCAAATCGATTATCACAAACGGGACTTGTGCCACGTAGGATAGTCCCTCGAAGTCATGGCCGCCACTTCGAATTCTTATTTGCAAATCACTTTGTTTGGCGCAGTGTATGATAGGCGGTATCTGAGATTCGCGTTCGGGGTTATAATTACCCGAGGTTTGGGAGTCGAGGGAACGAGAATCTCAGATTCTGGATTAAGAATTCGAGGACGGAAGTGTAAGATGAGTTTTGTGGGGTGTAAACAAGGTTGGAAATTGAGGAGTAGTTGTGAAAATTTTCTGAGAGACATTCAAGAAAATAATCTGGCCCATCTGGAGAAGTTGCATATGAGCTTGAAAATATTAAAAGAAGAAAAAATGCAAGAGTTGAAATGCTTGGAGTTTTCATGATAGAAATAAATACTTTGTGTTTAGGATTGAAGATTGAGCTGTTCATATATATAATCTACCCATCTTGAAATACTGGAGATAAAGAAAGTTCGATTCTGTTTTAACCCTTTTTTACTTATCTTGACTTTTGGTTAAGCTGTTTTAACCCTTTTGTACTTATTGACTTTTGGTTAAGAATGTCATTTACTTTTAATGCAACATTTAAAATAATACAAATTCTCGTGTGAAACTTGTTTATAGTATAAAAATAATACCATCATATTCATACACAGATGTACATAGTGGCCAAGGGGGTCACTGGGCCCTGGCCCCACTTGAATTATATATATATATATATATATATATATATATGGAGTTAGAAGCACACTTATGTGAGACGGTATCACAGTTAGACGGAGTATAATTTGAATATTGCCGCTTTAACACTTTAGAAGGAAGGATATTGATTTTTGTTAATTTGTACCCCGTCTCATGTATAAGACCGTCTCATACAAATTTTTATCTTATAAATTATTTGTTGTTAACTTGATAAGGTTAGAGTTTTTGACTAATTTTAAAGTGTACCTTCTTATTCTATATAAATTTGCTTATTATCCTTGGTGGAGAAGAGAGCAAAGAAAAGAAATAGGTATAATTCTGATTTTAAGTATGTATATATAAATATATTTGATTTCGGTTAATATAAAAAATTATGACAAAAATATGTATAATTTTTGAATATATATACAAAATTTGAAAGTGCATTTAATTATGACAAAAATTCGCATGAGACGTGGTACAACTTAGCACAATCAACACTCACCTCTCTTAAAATGTTAAAGCGTCAATGCGCAAATTACATTATGTCTCATCGTGAGACGACCTCACGCTTTATTATAAAGAGGCACGTTTGCATGAGACGGTCTCACGGTGAGACGGGACATAAATTTGGCATTGACGCTTTAACACTTTGGGAGGGGTGGGTTTGATTTGTGTTAAGTTGTACCCCGTCTTATGCATGAGACTTTCTCATATAAGTTTTTTTCTATTATAAATTGGACCCCCCTCGACAAAATTCCTGGGTCCGTCCCTGATTATATTTATAAATTGATATCACGTCTTATAAACTAATATTAGTAGCATTTAATACTATGATAATAGAGTTGATAAGTGTAATGGTATTAGTTTGTAAGTATATTGGTATAAATTTCATACTATAAACAAGTTGCATCGAAGATTTACTCATAAAAAAATTGCAAACCGAGTTTAATATATTTTATTTTATTCTTTTTTTAAATTAGTAATTGGGAAAATAACTTTTTTTCGTACTATAACTTTTCACTTTTTTTATTTTGGACCTGTTGATTTGTAACTTACACACTTTAGAATTTTTTGGATCTATTGACTTTTACCTTTGATTTTTTTGGATCTATTGACTTATGTGGATCAAAACCAAAAAATGGTAAAAATATACAAGTTACAAGACAAAAATCAAAATTTAAAAGTCAAAAGGATCAAAAATTTAAATGTGTATAAATTATAGGACGAAAATCAAAATGTAAAAAATAATAGGACCAAAGTTAAAAAGTTATAGGACTAAAAAACTTGTTTCCCTTGATAATTTTTCTCTATGAAACCTTCTGCTGGGAGATGAAGGATCAACATTTCACATACAATATTAATTTGAATGGGAAGGTGCTGATAATTCATGGATTTAACATGTCAAGTAGGTTTTTTTTTTTTTTCTAAAATTCGTGAAAAGGTAAAATAGAAAAATTCACTCATAATTTGTTCTATTATAAAGACAAGTATGTGTTATTATAAGAACAAGTATGTGTTACTATAAAGACAAATATATGTGATGATTCTTTTAACTAATTAAATGGTTTAATTTGGTGGTTTGAGTCTTTACTTAAGACAGTTGGTCACATGTCAGAAAGATAAGCTAGTATGTAAAAATCCGAAAGGGAAGCAGAAAAATAGATGAAGTGTGTTTTGTTCATACAATAATATATCTTTCTCTTTATAATAATATACATTTGTGTGTAAATAGTAACATAATCTTTAATACTTTACAGATAAATATATATACCAAAAAAACAAGTATGTGGTATTTCTCCTTACAGTAACACGTACTTGTACTTACAGTAAAATATATTTATCCTTATAATAATACAAACCTGGAAGTGATTTTTATTATTTTGCCTTCGCACGACTTTTATAGAGAAATTTGTTTGACTCGATTCGACCTGCATATAATCCGCGCTTTTTCCTCTTTGTATTTATACACTTCTTCTTTTGATTTGGGAAATATTTTATATGAAAGTTTGTAACAAATTGTAGTGTGACATGATATAATTAATGTTAATGATATATAGGTAGATAATTTTAAATAAAAGATGAACTTTAACCACTTTTAAAATTGATCTTATCTACAATAACATATTTTTACCGTGCAATTAAACCGTAACTATCCCTTTATATTAGAACAATTGATTTTTATAATGAAGCATTTGTCATTGTCCTATCCAGATTGCATCTTCTGAAAAATTAATATCAATCTTTATTATGTATACTAAAATAATTAATGGAATATTTGTCATTGTCCTATCAAAATTGCTTTCTTCTGGAAAGTCGCAAACAATCTAGACTAATTGATTTTTCTTTGTAAAATTAATATATTTGGTTGACATTTTATAAGTACGTTGTTTATAAGCTTCAACAATTGAAGGCTTAGGTCGAATGACCAAGTCTCATATATATAATAGCGGAGATTTACTGATCAGTTGACAAGTTATATGACAGGGAGAGGATTATTTTATGCACATTATTTGAAATTATTAATTAACCAAGAAAAAATATATAATAAGATTACAAATGTCTTGATAGACACTAATACACATTTGGTCTTGGACAATTTGTGAAAAAAATGATCTTGGAGAGCGGTTATAACGCTCTTCAAGCATCAGCTGTCCAAGCTTGGACAACTGATAAAAAACCGCTGTCCAAGAAAAGCACTTGGACAGCGGTTATCAACCGCTGTCCAAGATGATATATATTTTTTTTATTCGTTTTTTATTTTACATAGACAGCGGTTAAAAACCGCTGTCCAATATCTTTTTTTTTTTAATTATTAATTTATATTTTAAAAATCCTATAATAAAACAATATACGTCCAATACCATATAATAAAACTTATATATACGTCCAATACCATATAATAAAACTTATATATATATACGTCCAATACCATATAACATAATCCAAAAATCCTATAATAAAACCATAAACCACATATATATACCAAAACATCAAAATATATAAACATACAATCATAAACATACGTCCAATACACCAAAAACATGAAATATATATCATCACAAATATATAATTTAATTACATGCTACCAATATTTCAAACAACATTCTCTCAATATTGATCGTATGAATATAAGAAACGATTGTAAAGGTACCCCAATCAATCGTTTTTCCATTTCTCCAGTTTTTTCTTAGAGTAAGACTTGAGCTCACGTTCATAGACAAACTGCAAACAACGAATCATTCAATATAGTATGAATTTTTATTCAATCAATAATAATTTAAATAAATCAATAATTGACTTACATTGGGAGAAATGTTAGATTTATAGAAGCGTGGATTATATCTTCTATAAAGCAACAAACAAAATGTCCACAATGGTCATTATCTAATTTGCCTCGGAACCTGTTGATTAACAATATAATAACGTATTACAATTATGATTTCTTTCTATTAATTAGTTTGATAATTTACTAAATTAAATTTACCTTAATGTTAATCCAGTTCACTTTATTTAACCTGGATCTTGAGCCCTGACTCTGAAGGCGACTCCGATACATCGTCATCACACTATTATTATTATAATTAAAAAATAAAAATAGATTAAATATGCATAATTTTAAAAGTAAAACAAATCATTGTATAGAATATTAAAAATGAACTTACGCTTCCATATATGAAACGAGATCAGGGCGATTAGAATAAACTCCATCACGAGCTGGGTCCATAAAATACACACTTAATGTATTCATGTGTATGGCGACCAAACACCAATGGTTCCTATATTATATTGAGAGTATTAAAATTAAGCGCAAATTTAGCATATATATGTGCAAATATTATAAACATGAATACAAATTTTAACGAAATGTTTATCACTCACCCCACATTTGTTGGCCAAAAAATGAGATGATCGCTCCCAGTTAGATTCAGCATGTGATTAACGAACCCATCCATGGTCTGTACCCTATCACCCATTATGCAAGACACTTGGGGGAGACGAAGGAGTACATTCCACTTGCTCGGTTATCTCGAGAGATATAGCTCACCCAAATATCTTTAACCAACATATATCGTTAATTAATATTTAAAAAGAAAATTAAACTATACAGAAAGTGAATATTGAGAATTAGTAAACACATACCTGAGGTAAAGGGCTATGGTGGTTGCACTCAACCACTCGTCATTCAAGACTTCGCGCACATGTTCCTCACTGACGAATTCTTGGAAAGTATTCGATGAAAGTGAGCAAGCATGGGGGCTGTGGCGATATCGAAAAGCATTAGGCGATACCATCCGGTGCACCCTAGAGGCGTAAATGATCATCGTGATCTAAGTCTCCGGTCATGGGATAACCAAGTCTTAGAGCAGTGGAGTCCCTCGATTTAGCCTCACGGCAGATTCTACAATTAATTTACAATATTATTTAGAACCACAAATAAGATAATGAACTTTAATAACAAATATTTTACCCTCATGGTGCTAGAGACCAAGTTGCTCGCCATTCGATGAAGTGCCGACCCATTTGTTCGACCGTGGCGGCTTCATCGATTGGTTTTGGCACTGCCGTGAATCCTCCTCTCCGATTACGGGTACATCGAGTGTGACCCTCACGAAAACGGGAGTGATGGGATGACCATGAATCATTCCATGGGTACATGCAACAAGCACGTGGCCCCAACCGTCGGGATCCTCGGATCTGGTAGCAAAAAGGTCGTTGGTCATTGAATAAGATATTTAGTTAGAAAATTTTGATACACTAGTCTTTAATTAAAACAAATGTGAGACATGCATATCGATGCACGTGTGAGGCGTTTTGAAGTGCCTCAATAAAAGTCGTCCCCTAGGGTTAGGTCAAAAAACATAGCATTAGCGACACTATGTTCTTTGCTTGCTCCCACTCGGCGACATTCCGTGGCTCGATCTTTTCTCGGACCTCAAAGCGTTCCACATCTTTAGTCAACTTGGCAACCTGTTCTGTTAGTATACCCATCATATTCATGGCTTGAAGATATTCATTAGCAACCTGTTTCGTTTCTAAAGATGTCTTCGTCATGCCATATCCGACACTCCGTAAGTGGCAGGATGCTCCTGGCGACCCATAGCCCGTCCAAACAGATCATCAGGGCCGATCATGCGAATGTCGTCAGGCGTCATGGTCTGAGATAGACGCTCCTGAATCACAAAAACAAAAGATTATTATTTAATTATTTGTTTATAAATAATAGTTTGTAATTGAAAGATAAATTAATGGATAGATTACCACTTCTTCGATGATGCGTTGTGCATTGGGATCGTGAATATTCCCGTCTCGACCCTTTCTGGTAGTCTGAAATAAGTCGAAACGGGTAACAATAGGCTCACTCTCTCCAACTTTTCTTCTTTCCTCTTTCTACGATAGTGATGAACATGTCCCTTTATTAGATATATTAAAAGTGAATATATAAAAAAAAATTAAAAGTTAGGATTTTGATCTCACCATATTTTCTCTTATTCGTGCATAACCTTTGTTGGATCCACGATATCGCGCCTCTATCGACTTGGCTTGAACGCGATTTTTTTTGCTTCGATCCTCTGATTATAATAGAAATATGATAAACTTTGAAAAACTTAGGGCATTAGAAATTGAGGAAATGACATTGATCAATTTTACCTGGAAATCATCCTCCATTGCTCTGCTCACAAACTCCTCCCAGTATGGAGCCACCATAGGGTTATTCTGATACGCAGGAGGCGGACTAGCAGAGTAAAGACCAGATTCCGGATCTCGTGTGTTACTTCTCAACCAAGTCAGGAAATTCTTGGCCATTACTCGACTTGCGACAATTTTTGCTTCTTCTTTGTGAGGTCAAGACCTCGAAGGTAGTCTATCGCATATAACATAACAATTTAGTAAATTTAAGGGTCATACTACAACTTTCAATAAATATATAATTAACATACCGTAAGCTCGTCCCATAATCTTTCCTTCAAAGCGAGTCGGGTTTGGGGTTACGCCCGGTCGTTGGTGGCAAAGACGATAGGGATCACGCTCCCGAAAGCTGACTCCAATGTAGAAGGACAATGACTCACTCTCTTTTCCTATTGCTGTCCAAACTCATTGAGCGATAAGCGCAATAACATAGTATTTAATTAGGTTCAACGATCAATCAATATATTTATCGATTTCAAACTGTTCAATTGTAATAAAATTACGAAGTGTTTTCCCCTTGCTACGAGCTCTCTTAATAGATGACATTGTAACTATACCCCGAGTGCGCTTCTCCCCGGAGCTGCTAGTTGTGGTGGGAGCATCAGTGTCACACTCTCTCAAGTCATCATAAGCACCATGATCATATGGGCCATGATCTCCATCAGAATCTCCATCATCTCAGGGATATGGCAAACGAGACATGATCCTGTAAAGCGGAAGAAACAACATTTAATAAACAAAAAACAAACAATATTCAACCAGGATGTTTCATACATGATAAGAACTATCTATGCAGTATACATGATACATATATCTACTTATAAGTTACATCTGCATCATCTACTTATAAATTAAAATTTCAGTTGATAGCATACTCTTATACTATGAACACATGTGTATTGAGACATGATCCTGTAAAGCAGAAGAAACAACATTTAATAAACAAAAAACAAACAATATTCACAACCGGATGTTTCATACATGATAAGAACTTTCTATGCAGTATACATGATACATCTACTTATAAGTTACATCTGCATCATCTACTTATAAATTAAAATTTGAGTTGATAGCATACTCTTTATACTATGAACACATGTGTATTAGTTTGAATGACATTGTCTTCCTCAAGTAGACCAGTAATATAAACAACAAGAGCAACTAAGTGTTATGGAGCAAAATATAATATTTCAGCTAAAAAACAAGAGCAACATATATAATATAAACAAAATTAACTAAGTGTTATAAACAACAAGATTAGTTCAGTTCAAAAAACAACAAGAGCAACATATATAATATGAATAAAGCTAAAGCTTGAAAAATTCAATGGAAATACGACTTGAGTTGAGGCCCCATTTTATATTTATATTTATTTTGTGCCCCACTTTTCTTATAATCAGTAGATATTGCATATAAAATATTTCATGGAAGACCTATTCATTTGATTTTTTTTAACACACGTTATATTGACTTACTCATATATTAATGTTCAATTCAACTGTATAATCATATTTATAATGCTCAATACGGAATATGCAATATGAATAAAGCTAAAGCTTGAAAAAAAGTAAAATTAAAGATTGCACAATCCACTGTACCAACTAAGTGTTATGGAGGGGGATACTTGACGATTTGGGGGAGGAGGGGACGGCGGTGGCTCAGTGGTCAGCAATGCGGCGGCGATTTAGTTGAAGGAAGGAAGGCGGCGGCGGCGATTTGGTCTTCGGTTTTTGCGGCGATTTTGGGGGAGAAGAAATTGGAGAGAAAGAAATGAAGTCTGAGCTAGGTCTCGGTTCATATATATATATATATATATAAAAAAAAAGATAAGCGGTTATTAACATTTGCGGTTTAGTAAGACATGTTAGACAATGATTAGCGGTTTGAAATTTGTCCAAAAATAATCTTGGACAGCGGTTTCAAACCCTGTCTTTGTTTTTTTTTTTTTTTATAAAACCGCTCTCCAAGTTGTTACTTGGAGAGTTGTTTGAAAAAAGGGTGTCCAAGTGCAGCTGTGCAAGCTCAAATGTGTAGTAGTGAGATTTCAATAAGCAATGTCGGTGAGGCTTTTATGTTTCACAAGTGCCGCAGTATTTTTAGGACAAAAAATTTAGGGGTTGGGTTGGAAATGTAGGACAATATGTTTTAAAATATGCAAATAGGATAATATGTTTTAAAATATGCAAATAGGACAATATGTTTTAAAATCTCTAAATATAGGACAATCGAGCCTTAATAAGCCCAGATCCGGTCGAAATGTCAAGTGAGATTTGGACTTATCAGGCTCCAATGTCTTACATTTACAGATTTTAAAAACATATTATCTTATATTTACAAATTTTAAAACATGTTGTCCTACATTTACAAATTTTAAAATATATTATCCTACATTTCCCAACTCAAAAATTATTGTCTATAAAACACAACTCCACAGTTACCATCCTAAAAAAAACTTTATTCACACATTATCACTATTATGAAAATATTTTTTTAAAAACAATGATAGCTCATGAACATAAAAAAGTAATAATGTCTATGTATTACAACAGTGATGAAGTTCACTGTGAACTCATATTGAAATGAATTCCACTTATTCAATTATATAATGAATAAAATTAAACCTCAGTTAGACTGAACTTTTTTATAACGACTAAAATGACACCTCAATTGGGAGATATAATCTAAAAGTGTCCCATAACTTTTCACATTTAACAAAATAGTCCCCAAAAAAGTTTGATGTACGAAATTGGTCCCAATTCTTCGCGAAGTGTCCACTTTCGTCTCAAATTAAATCGAGAATTGATGAAATTCGCCATTTTTTATCATGCATTCAAAGCGAAAATCTCCAAATTGAATGCTCACATGTAAGGCGTATGACCAAAAAACGATATAGTTTCGTCAATTCTGACAAAATTTGGGTCGAAAATAGTGCAATTCACGTAAAATTAAAATAAATTTCGTACATTAAAAAAAATTTTAATCATTTTTTTTAAAAAAATAAAAAAATATGAGTTGGTATATTGTGAAACTTATTCACCGTGAAACTGATTTTTTTTTATAAACATACTCTTTAGTAATATAAGTCACACCCTTTAGTAATTTAAATCACACCCTTCAGTTATCACTACGACACTCTTTGATATAATATAAATCACACTCTTCACTTTTATGAGTAATACTCTTTATAGTAAAATGTCACACCCTTTACAGTAAAAAGTCACACTCTTTTATAATATAAGTCACACTTCTTAACCAGTAAAAAAACGGGTTTTAGAGATGGTTTTAGGGGCGAAAAAATCGTCTCAAAACCCTATTTGAGACGAATTTGAGACGGTTTTTTTTCCGTTCCTAAATCAGGCGTCTCAAGTTTAGAGACGATTTTTCAAATTTCAGTCTCAAATCTGGGACGGTTCAAACCGTCTCAAATCCATCCCAAATATGAGACGGTTTGAACTGTCGTTATTTGGCCCGGATCCACTCCATTTCGGGTCAAATATCCGTCTCTGTTCAGTCTAAAAAATCGTCTCAAAATTAATATTTTAAAAAAATCGGTAGAAATTTGAGACGGAAAAACCGTCTCAAATTTCGTAATTTTTTTTAAAAAAAATGGCTCTGGTGGTTCGAACCTGCGCCGCTAGGTGGTCTGAGTTGGCGACGAACCACCCGAGCCGCGAACCTCTAACCACCGAACCACATTGTTTATAAGCCTTCTCAGGCTTGCAAATTAAATTCGTAAATTTCGCTCCCAATAGGGATCGGACCCGGGTTGGTTGGGCGACAGGGCGGGCGCTCAAACACTCGGACACTTGATTTCATTGGTTTAGTTTACAACTTTAATTGTATATGTACACAAATTAAATAATTTTTAAAAAAAATTGTATCAATTTCTATATATGTATATGCATTAATTCTACACCTTTTAAAATTGTAATTATTTTTTATTATTTATAAATTCTAATTAAATTAAATTATATTATTTTGAAATTTGTATTTTTAATTATCTTACCTCAAAATTTCAAATTCTCCTCCAATTTAAATTTATATTTTCTTTATTTATATAACCTTTATATAATGTATATGCTAATTGATTTATTTTTTATATTAATTTCTACTTTAGTTATGTTATATTAGTTAAATCTAATTATAGCTAAAGCTAAATTTATTTAATAAAAAAAATTTAATATGATACAATTTATTTATATAACCTTTATATAGTCGTAATTATTGCTGAAAATTTGAGATGGAAAAATCGTCTCAAATATGTTCTAATTGACACGGCCGAAACGCGTCCCAAATTCCATTTTGAAAATTTTAGACGGAAAAATCATCTCAAATAAGGTGGTCAAAATCGCGCACATTTTTTCGGGTTACAAACCGTCTCAAATCCGTCCCAAATTCGACCCGTATAATTGAAGACGATTTTTTTCATCCAAAATTGGTGTACAAAGCGATGACGTTTTCTCAACGGTCAAATTTCCGTCTTAAATCCGTCTCAAATTGAGACGGTTTTGAATTACGTCTCAAATTTGGTCAATTTTGACCGTTTGACTACTTCGTCCCAAATTCGTCTCAATTTACGACGAAAAATTTTCCGTCTCAAAATTCCGTCTCTAAAACGCGTCTCAAAATTATAAGACTATTTTGAATTATATCCCCTCACCTCAAATGGACTATTTTACCAACCCATCCCTGTCTAGACAGACGTATTCGCTGTCTATGCGAAAAAAAAAAAAAAAAACCTCTCTATTTAATTAATTTAGTTCACACCTTCTTTGACTGCTCTAATCTTTGAATTCCACAATTCTTTAAAAAAGAATTGAAAAATCTACATGATCTTGACTAGCCAACAAATTACAGGCCACGTGTGACTGAGGCCTATTGCTGCTATTATGAAACAAGATAAATGCGTCAATCCACAACTTTTGAATTATATATTTATTAGCAAAAAATTAGAATGAGATCATTTTTGTTTATGGTAAATGCGTCAATCCTCAACTTTTGAATTATATATATACAGTAGTGATAATAAACCTAGAGAGCGAATGAAGTGTTGTTCCTCATGCAACATAATGGTGGAATGCTCTGTTCGTTTCTAAAGAAGTTGTCCGGATCAACCATGGTTTTCACCTTAACAAGCCGGTCAAAATTGTTCTTGAAATATCTAATGCCCCAAATGTATGGAACGAAGGAAAGTGTAGACAGTCTTGCTTCTGGTTCGTAAAATTGCTTCCAGATGCCTTTTAGCCCGTATTCTGGAATGGGTTTCTCCACGTAATCTGATTTCGCTTTGAAAGTATGGCACATTCCGATCACTAGTCCTGTTGAGCAAAACTTCGAGCGGGTCTATTGGGAGCTCGTTAAAATAAAGTGAGGATTGGATCCAGCTCATTTCCGTGCAGTCTTCTCTTACCAAACCCAACTCGTGGAAGCTTTCTTGCATCACTGAAAGTAACATGTCAATCCCGCCAAGGAAAATTGATTTGAAGTTTGCACTTATAGTCGTGTTCACTCTTGTTATGTGGACTCTGATGAACAAATCTTTGTCGAGTCTAGGTGCGACGTGTTGCCAACGATGAATGAGTTGAATTGCATTTTGTTCCAGAGTCCTCACGACTTTGAATACAGTGACCTTTTCTGGAACATCCACCAGTCGTACCTTCCATGCAGTTATTACACCAAAACTGGCACCTCCACCGCCTCTAATAGCCCAAAAAGATCTTCACCCATTGATTTCTTGTCCAGAATTCTGCCATTAACGTCGATTATTCTTGCATCAATAACATGATCTGCAGCCAAGCCGTATTTTCTCAGCATTGTGCCGTAGTCTCCTCCACTAAAGTGCCCACCAACTCAACAACAGTAGGGCAAATACCGGCAGGAAACCCAAGGATCGGGCTTTTCACCGCGATCCTGTAATATAATGAGCCAACAGTGGCACCAGCTTCAACCCACGCGGTTTTCTCCTCAGCATCAACCCTTACTTCACTCATGTTGATCAAATCAATCATCACAAACGGGACTTTCGATACATATGATAGTCCCTCGTAGTCATGGCCAGCACCTCGATTTCTAACTTCCATACCATATTTTTTAGCGCAATGAACGACAGGGGGGATTTGGGACTCATGTTTAGGGGTTATAATCACAAAGGGTTTTCGAGTGGAATCTGATGTGAATCTCAGATTCTGAATGGAAAATCGTAGGATGGAAGGATAAGAAGAATTGCTCGGGGTGTAAACAATAGCCGAGCTATTCAATTTTTCTTTTAGACATTTAAGAAAATTTCTTTGATCATCGGCAGAAACTGCCATTGAACACAGAGAGAAAATAATTACAATAAGCATAAGTGTAGAAAATCTTGAAGACTTCATATTTTATAAAGCTTAGATTTATAAATCACATTTATAAAGCTTCCTAGATGGAAAAGTTGTTACAGAAATGTGAACATATAAGGCTTGAATTTTGTTGGTTAAATGTGGGATGCATATTCAGTTTATGTTCATTAAAATAATGTGTTCATAGAATAACCAATTTTTTAACACCAAGACCATATAAAAAAGATTTTTCAGGTAAACAATCACTTTATTCGTTATACGGACACCACTTTCATGCATATTTTTTCACTAGATTACACATTAATTCTAGTCATTATGATAACAGTCGTTGACCAAACTCAAAATTTTGTCACGACATCACAATATATATTGTACTGGACCCCTGGTTAGGTGGGAGTTGTTTGATGCCGTTTTATCTAAAGTTTTGTTTATTCTTGATCAAAAGAATATTACGAGTACGACATGTGGGTGTGCAATGAACGTAACAGTAGAACCGAGTGTTTATGAAAAAAAAAACATTTTTCTTTTCGAACCAATGAAAAAATCATTTTTAGACAAAAAGTGATACTCCCTCCATCCCATACTTAACTGAATTATTTCCCTTTTGGGCAATCCATAATTAACTGAACATTCCCTTAAATGGAAATACTCACTTTATCACATAAAATACTAATAAACAACTTTTTTTACCCCCAATTATTCATCATTTTATCACTTTATCACATAAAATACTAATAAACAACTCTTTCTACCTCAACCTTTTATCGCTTTTTCTTAAAATCCGAGCACACAGTAACCATGCGGTTAACTATGGGACGGAGGGAGTAAGAGTTAAAATTATGTTTGACCGCATAACTTAATTTAGCCTTTTCCCGTAAAAGATCTCAAGAAAATTGAGTTTTTAATTTAATCCCATAATTCCGTAATCTCAAAGTTGTGGGAATTTGTTTTTTTGGAAATGTGTAGCGTGGTGTTACACTGTTACTGGTGTATAATCAGCCTAGTAACATGGCATTGTTTGTGGGGTCCCACCCAAAATAAAGTTGTACTTTAAATTCTTGCAATATTGGGATAAAAATACAGTCAATTAAGTAGTTTATAAGATTATATTAAAAAACTTGGCTTTTTCGGTACCTTTGAGAAGTAAAATGTTATGGAACCAAATTAAATTTTAAGTCAATAGTAATAGTATTGTGACCAAAATCGACTCGAGGAGGTGTGGTTGTGGAACCAAACCCGCAAAAAATCACACGTTCTAATAACTGCATTGTAAACAATTAAATTTCTTCAATTAAAACTAATATAATTTTATTCTAATATATATATAGCGCGTGTCAATGCGATTGATCGCGGTAATAATTGCATGATTTATTGCACTTTGCTTTTATTATTTAAGTTTGGCTAATTATACTTAATATGGAGGTCATGTTTTGTTTATAATTTAGAAAAATTGGAAACCCGTACACAATTTTGTAGGAAGCCAAATAGAGAGAAATGAAAAATTGAGAGATGAAAAGAGCAAAAACATTGAAGCCCAATTCAAGTAGTTTGGGCAGCCCAAAGTAAGATAAGTAGCAGGTCAATTTAATTGTTAGACATTGGGCTTCATTTTCTATTTAATTCTCAAGGCCCATCACTAAGAGCATCCCATTCGCGTACCTATTCTTAGGTACAAATTTTTGTCACATTAGCTGTCACATCAAAAAAATTATACCTATCAATTTACTTCTCTTTTTCTCAATCATCTCATGTACAAATGTTACTATTAAAGGATCCCACTATTCACATCACCAAATTCATGTGATGGGTTAATATTATTGGGTTTTGGCTCAACTGGAATAATTCCTAGAAGCCCACTTGTTCTTTCTTCCTTCTCTCTCAAACTCAAAACATATTACGCTAATTTTGCACGAGATTACTCCATAATTATTGACTTGCCATAAATCTCACCGTGATTGTGGCCAGAGTATATTTTAAAATGTAGGACAATATGTTTTAAAATATGTAAATATAGAAAAATTAATATGTTTTAAAATAAGTAAATGTAGGACAATATGTTTTAAAATCTGTAAATGTAGGACAATTGAGCCTGAATAAGCCCAAATCAGGTTGAAGTATCATGTTAGATTCGGACTCGATTGTCCTACATTTACAAATTTTTAAAATATATTGTCCTATATTTACAAATTTTAAAACATATTGTCCTATATTTACAAGTTTTAAAATATATTGTTCTATATTTCCAAGCCCGTAAAATTGTTGTCCTTAAAATACAACCCCCTAAATTACTATCCTTAAAAAACATTATTCCCCTTTCGCCTTCATTCCTTATTTTTTTTTATCTGCCTAAATGCTTAATTCCTCTTGGTTACTTTACAGTTGAATCAGAAAGAAATTGTTGAAGAAGCTTGCCAAGAAACATCATTCAAACTGACTATTTTTTATATTTATTACTTTATATTTTTTGATCAGTTAAATTACACATGTACAAATAACTCAATAGATTAAATTTACAAATTTACAAATTTAAAATCAACCGAATTTTAACTGCATGTAACTTGTGTATGACCGAACAACATCCTTCCCAATTTTTCAATAAAAAATAAACGTCCAAAATTGGATATTTAAATTTTTTGGGACAAAAAAGTGGACAATAGATAAATTATGAGACCAAAAACCTATTTTTCTCCAATTAATATTTTAATATATATAATCAAGCATCCCGAATGCTTTATTTTAGGCTTAAGAAAAAGGGGATGATAAAACATATTAATCAAAGTTATTCACAAAATTAAAGAGTTTTTTTCATATCTTCCATATCCATAATGTTTCTTAATGCATGTGTCTTTCGCCATATTAAGATCCTAAAATTTGTTGCAATTAGATCCATTCTCTATGTAGCTGGTGTATTGGCGCTTCTTTCAAATCGTTTGAGGTCAATAATAGTCATATATAGTCATAGAGGTATATCTTGTAGTTTAATTTTGTTTTCTACACAAGACTAGATGTCAAAAGTTGGTGGAGTGAAACTCCTTTGTTCATCTCAAAATAAGAATATGATACATAGTACTTCATAGTAATTGACACGTTATATACATTATACCAAGCGGGCCCTTAAAGGTAAAGAGTTGCTACACATCGATTCATGATGAATAATTGAGTTATTTGTTTAAATTGTAGGGTTTATATACTTAATTAATTTCTGTAGTTCTTTTATATGATTGTAGTGTTATTAGTGTGTATATAAATCGTAGGAGATCATAATATAGTTGAACTGCGTCCAAAAATTTGCATGTGACATGCATGTTGAACTCGGTCAAAAAATTTCAAGCAGCGTCAAAGTGATTTATCCTATTTCATCATGGTAAATTATAATCCTCTTATATGTTTAAGGGTAAATTAATAATAAAAAGGGCTAGAAGAATTAATTTTATTAAATATAAATTTAAATATATATATATATATATATATATTTATATACCACTAATTTTATTAGACAACAGAAAATGACAACGGCATCGTCAACCGTTGTCTATAAGAAAAAATTCTAGCTAAAAGGCAACGTTAAAAGACAACAGCAACGTCAATCGTTGTCTATCAGCAATGATTCCTGCTAAAAGACAATGCCAAAAGACAACGGAAACAACCGTTGTCTATCAGCGAGAATTCTTGCTAAAAGACAACGCCAAAAGACAACGGAAGCATCAACTGTTGTCTGTCAGCGAGAATTCTCGCTAAAAGACAACGTCAAAAGAAAACGGAAGCATCAACTGTTGTCTATCACGACATTATCTTCATCCCATCTAATCCAATCATATCACAACATGCATTCATATCATAAGAACCCCTAAATCAGTATCACAATAACTCATAATGATGGAGTTATAGTATTTATTAAGTATATATGCGTCCTTATAATTTTACTTGAAATAATAGATTAGTCCCACTGGATAAGAATACAAATCAACGAAATTATTTTCATTAATGATAAATTATAGGGTGAACAAGTTTCACAGGAGAATCTGTGAAATTGGTTAAGAAGTGTGACTTATATTATTAAAGGGTATTAGTAATTGAAGGGCGTGATTTTTTACTATAAAGAATATTATTCATAACATTAAAGGGCGTGGCTTATATTATATAACAAAAGGTATTAATAATGATAGTTAAAGAGTGTGACTTATTTTATAAAAGGGTATTAGTCGTGATAACTGTATATATATACACACATGTATTTTCATTTGTGTGAGGATTTTTGTTCGACATGGTTATGATTATTAATGCTCCATACATCAGATGAGACCAATATTCTTTTTATAGTTTTGCTCATTTAAAACCCTATATATCCGTAGAATTAGTTTATAGTGCGGTTCCATTACGTGTACGGTGATATTTTCCCAAATATGTTATTTACTTGTTTATGTTGACACTCATCACAGGCAGCAATTTTTAGTATTTTTATAGTAAAAAGGAATTCATGCTTTGCATGTGATCAGTATTACTGTATATAATAAAAATATTAATTCACAATCCATGCAATATGTATTGATCACTTGCGACGTGTGTATATATGTACATGTCTTGCATCATGGGAGCAAACGACAGTTGGTGGACGGAGAATGAAATAAACACGTCAAAAACTTATATAAAATAGAGATCAATTTAAATTGCATTAATTTAGACCAAGTTTAGCCCGACAATTAGAAATATAAAGATAATAATGTAGCTCCTGGGACAAACGACCATGCGGTCCCCTCTTCTAATTTTCCTCCCTTTCTTTTGCTTCTTTCCTTTCTACTTTCTTTTTTACTTTTTTACCTTAATTATTAGTATTGTTCTTGTTTTCTCTTTTAATTTTTTCATTAACTACTAGTTATTGTACACCTCCATTTATCCTCTAGTTTCCCTTTTAAATCTTTTCATTAATTATTCTTATTGCTAAGGTTTCGTGTTCTATATCCAATTCTCTTTTTGTACTTGTTTAATTAATTTTATTGAGTCTCCGTTTATACTCGTCTTTATCCATGTAGTGGACCTCGAGTCAAATTTCCTAATCTGTAATTTATATCAATGTTGTCAAGATCGGATCGAATCGACGGTTGAACCGGGAACCGGTTAGAAAATTGGTCTGATTACCCTAGAAAATCATTTTTACAATTGAATCAGAAAGAACCGGTCAAATTTCTTAATCTGTAATTTATATCAGCGCTGTCATCATCGGACTGAATCTGCCGGTTCAATTGGTTGCACCGGGAACTGATCAAGAAAACCGGTCCAATTATCCTCAAATAACTGTTTTTACGGTTGAACCGGAAAGAAATTGCTGAAGAAGCTTGCCAAGAGTTATTCTAAGATCCTAATTTTCTTTAGCAATAAAATGAAGCTAGCAGAAAAAGATCATTCTTATTTTATTGTTCAATCTTCAAGTTGACATTTTAATTAGGTTCTTTAACTATGTTATAATTGTGATCATGTCTAAATGTCCAAAATTTTATGACTAAAGACTCGAGGTTCATTTCATTTCAAGGAACTTAAACATTATACGATCAACCATATATACAACGAGGATATTATATATCTTAGAATATTTGATTTTTCAAGGTCGCTAGTTTGACATTTTATGTAATTCGTTACTGTTGATCTCGAAAGGTGTAGGATAACGTTAAACTCTACAAGCTTGAATAATTTTCAGGGAAAAATATAATTTTTTTCTTTATATATAAATGATGAAAATATCCCTATTTACTATACCATATGACCTAGCTATGAGATTAAGTCTTACCGCAGCCAATTTTATTAGCAAAGTATGGAAAATGGACAAATGTAAAAGATATCAAATTTGGACTTTTCGTGTATGAGATATCATCGACTTATTTGCAAATCCATGACAAGAATAGCTAGTCTTATTAGTTACACTAGTTACCGTTTAGTGCAATATTAATTGGCTTTTTTCAAAGCTTTTAGTGCAATATTAATATAATTATCATGCCGTGTACTTTAAGAAGTTATCATAAAAAGAAACTTTGTGGGCTTAAAAATTGACATACCTCTAGAGAACTTGCAGTTTAAAATTTGGTCGAATTAGAACTAGGTCCCCCCCTCCAAATATTTTTATTAATGTTTAAACATAAATATATTGCGTTAATTAAGATAATTACTAATTAAGTTACATATAGAACAAATGAGACTAGTAAATCATTGCAGCAGGACCACTAATGATGCATCCACTAGCATCAAGATAAAAATAGGACTTCAATAAAGGAAGCTAGGGCACTGATTTCACCATAATTAATTAAATTTGACTTTAATTGGGTATTCATTTATTCACAATTTTTGTAGTAATTCGTCATTGTTGATCTCAAAAGGTGTATAGGTTTCCAATTGCCAGGGCTTATAATATTGTGTAAGTAACGTTAAATTCTACAAACTTGATTAATTTTCAGGGAAATATATATAATATTTTCTTTATATATAAATGATGCAACCATACATGTTTAATTATACCTAGAACATATTTATAAAAAATATAAATGGCGCACACTATTAAGGAGAGCTAATTGCCCAGCTTTCAAGAATACAGCAAATTTTTGGATGGAATATTATCTATATATCTTTATTAACTTCATGAAAACGTAATTCATAATTATGAACAAATTTCCTAAAACTAGTAACCGAGTTATTGGTGCCAACTAAAATATCCTAAAACGTATTCTGCATATTATTTTTAAGGAATAAACAAAAAAAAATGAAACATGTCAAAGATTAGTAAACCGACTTAATTACTGGTGCCAACTAATTAATAAGGTGGTTGAAATTTGAAAATTGTCCAAATTACATTACATAAATAACTGTGATATCTAATTTACTTGAAATTAAAGACTGGATCTATTAATTAATATCAACTTGTAATGATCTATGAAGTCATGTGAGAACAATCAAATTGATACTTAAGGACAGGCCAACTACAAGTTCACAGCCTCCATAACATATATAACTTTGTATAATTAGTAACAAAACAATACGTATAAATGATTTAAATTGAGAACATATAATTTGTAGGCAGGATCCTACGAATAAATTAGGGTCGGGTTGGACCGGGTCTTTTTTGAATGTTGAAAATTGTGGTGGGATTGAGATGAGATTAAGGGATGAGATGGAATTAAGGGGAAAGGGTAGAATAGCAAAAAAATGACATAATTGTGAGTTGAAAAAGTCTTAGGGCAAAAAAAGAGAGATAGAAGTTCAAAATGGACATTTTTACCTATTTTCCTATTTAGCTGCTCATTGTGCACATCTTCCGATCAAAAAGATTTTCTCGAGTGTCTAAACAACTTCCCTTCCGTTTCGAACCAAACCTACGACCCCACCAACATTTCATTCCCTCAAATTTTCGATTCAGAATCAGAGATTCACCTCAGATTCAACCCCCAAACCGAAAGTGATCATAACCCCAACACGCGAATCCCAAATCCCACCGATCATCCACTGTGCAAAGAAAACGAAGATCCAAATTCGTACACGAAGCGGCGGGCACGATTATGAGGCCCTATCTTACGTCTCCGGAGTTGCATTTGTTATGGTTGATTTGATCAACCTAAAAAAGGTCACCGTTAACGCTTTTGATAAATCTGCATGGGTTGAAGCCTGTGCCACTCTCGGCTCCGTTTACTACGAAATCGCCCAGAAAAGCCCGGTGTTGGGGTTTCCGGCAGGAGTGTGCCCGACCGTCGGTGTCGGTGGACATGTCAGAGGAGGCGGCTACGGCATGCTACTACGCAAATATGGATTGGCCGCCGACCACGACATCGACGCAAAAATAGTGGATGTGAGAGGACGAATACTTGACAGACGAACGATGGGCGAAGATTTGTTCTGGGCGATCCGAGGGGGCGGAGCTGCCAGCTTTGGCTGATCGTCGCGTGGAAGCTGCAGCTAGTTGACGTGCCGAAAAAAGTCACCGTCTTTAGTGTCGAAAGGACGACGGAACAGAATCTGACACGACTCGTTCACCGCTGGCAACATGTCGCGCCACGATTTGAGAATGATCTGTTCGTCAGGGTCATCATCACGAGGGCAAACTACACCACCATTAAAGGCGTTTTCAACTCGGTCTTCCTTGGAAGAATCAACCGGTTGCTTCCGATGATGAAGAACATGTTCCCCGAGTTGGGATTTACAAGAAAAGATTGCAAAGAAATGAGCTGGATCGAGTCGGTGCTGACTATAGGTGGGCTCCCCAATTCACCTCGAGTTCTACTCAACAGAACTCAGTCCATTGTGCCGCACTTCAAGGCCAAATCCGACTACGTGCAGAGCCCTATTCCCGAGAAAGGGCTTGAAGGCATTTGGTGTCTGCTCTACGAACCAGAAGCAGAAAAGTCCATCATCTTCAGCCCGTTCGGCGGAAAAATGGACGAAATTCCGGATTCTGCCATTCCGTTTCCCCGCAGGGCCGGAAACTTGTACCAGATCCAACACTTGGTGTATTGGGAAGCAAACCAAGTGCAGTATACGGATCGGTACGTTAGTTGGATCAGGAGACTATACAGCTACATGGCTGTATATGTCTCGAACAACCCTAGGGCTGCCTATCTCAACTACAGAGATCTCGACATTAGAGTAAATAACCCTAAGGGGAAGACGAGCTATGCACGGGCAAGCATTTGGGGTAGGAAGTATTTTAAGGGCAACTTTGATCGCCTTGTTCGGGTGAAAACCATTGTTGACCCGGATAACTTTTTCAGAAATGAGCAAAGTATTCCACCACTGCACTAGCTAGGTTATTTCTCTAATTTGTTATCGTTAATTACAGTATATTTGGTTTGGAGTATTTGATTTCTTTTTTTACGAATAACGTTCGGTATTAATTACTTGAATTATTTCTGATTATTATCGTAATTATAATTGCGAATATCCATTCTTAAATTTACATCATTATATGAATGCTCGCGTAATTTATTAATTGAGTAGCGTAGCGTATGAGTCAATAAAAAATATTGTCCAAAAAAAAAATATGGGTTAGAGTTTGTAAGAAGAAAGGAGTATAAGAAATAGTAATATCTTTTCTTGACATTTATAAATGTATTTATAGATTGGCTGTTATTACATATTTAACTTATTATGGCATTTTATTAAAGTGTTGTCTAATTTAATGTAACAATAGACAATAGCCTTTGATGACATTCTTAAATGTCATGATAATTTAGTTTTCACTACACTTAATTAATCTTACAATTTTTCAATATTAACTAATACTACATTATTAAATGTCATGATAGGTTTATTATTTAAATAAATTTCAATTATTGCGTATTCTCAATATAAATTATTAATACATTATTAAGCGTCATGATAGGCTTTTCATAATTAGAATTGCTTTCGATTACCGTAATGATATCTGTAATTCATATAATAATATTAAATAATAACAATAATAATAATAATAAATTTAAAAAAATATGTGTCAGAGTAATATTAAATTAAACCTCGCAAGATGCTATATATTTCAAAATACCCAAAGTATATTACATAATTTTCCAAATGAATTGCCTAAACACATCCTCATCCCTAACTTTTTTTTAATGCAAATATCAAGCGAATACAAAAGAGAACAAAATAAAAGGAGTAAAAATTGTGAATTGAGTGCATCAAGCTCTTTCATCCTCTAATCTCGACCAACTTTGTCTTTTTAAATCCAAACATCCAGCTCCTTCCTTGCAATTACATGCAGCAATTTCCTCAAGTCCAAATGCTGTAGAAACATGATTAGGAGCCCGTAAAACTAATAATAAAATTGATTATACATGACATGTTATGTTTACGCAGTCAACAGTCCAGTAATTTGATGGCAATGCATGAACCTGCATTAACATTAAATTTCATCTCTGGATTCATGTGAAATATGTTAAGATCTCAAATGACCTTAGTTAATCAAAATAAAGCAATGCAATTGGTATCAAGAGGAAACAAAAGCATGAAAGATTGGAGATACTTACTTGATGCAATCATGGACAACCAAAACTGTGTCTTGGAGTTTGTGGACAGAAATACAATCTTTAAGCTTCTATTTTCTGGCAGGCCCAAGTGCTTTATTCCAGAAAGTAACAAGCAATGAACTCAATGCTACAAAAAAATCTGTCATCTTCTAACGTGGTAGCCTATTTCGTCTTGTTTGGTTCCAAACAAATAACATTTCTGCTATAGTAGCTCTGTGTCTCAATAAATCTACTAAGTTGTGCACGCATTGTCACGATCAGAAACCTGGATAAGCAATTTTCAAACATGATAAATGTAGAATCAGAAACAAGTCATATAATTAAAACAAGTGGAATAGTTGTTAATTAGTGACATTTGACCAACAAAAATTTGTGTTTGTTCTTGATTTCATAAATGGAACTCCAAATATATAGCATAATTCTCAACTTAAAAAATTTCTAAGACAGAGTTTGTTCAAACTAACTAAGGTCTGTTCTATACATACACAGGATTTCTAAGATATAATTAGTTTGATTAAAGCATTAGAAGTACCCAACTCGGAATTTGAGATCAGAATTCATCCATTAGTATGTGTTGAGGCTTTATGTCAAAGTGAATGATGGGAGCCATGCATTCATCGTGTAGGTATAGGACTCCTCGCACCACATCCAACGCGATTCTCACCCACTCTACTAAATAACTTAAAATCTTATTAAAAAAAGTACAAACCTTAATGTCCAGGTTCCCCTGGCCAAGAATCTCGAGCAAGAGATGAGAATACCTAAATAACATTTGGAACTAATAATTAGGGGAACAACCCTGCATTCATACACTAAACTCAACCCTTCGCTCAATATTGTCTTTTAGAAAAAGTTTACTTAACTATGAAAACATTCTCACCAAGACACCAAACTCCTCAACAACAAAATTTTCTTCGAGGGAGTGATAAATTCTATATTTGTGCAACACATTATTACAACCAAAACTACATGGTAGATAATCATAATGAAATAAACATTTTACTATCAAGATAGATTACAAAACTAGTAAACTCCACAAAACAATTACTAAAATTTCAGAGAATTATTTAAGTGGCACCAATTTTGTGCAAATATTTACCAATAATGTTTTCCCAAGTACAAACTTCTCAAACCATAGCAAATGATTTACTGATGGTGTCTACTACGCCACATATAACAACAGGAGATAAGGCTATATCCTTCGAATCAGAAAATGCCTACTCATAGTCCAGAATCTGAGAATAAAAACTCAAAACTGTTCTTTTCACTAATATAACATGTCGTGAAAAGAGAAAATAACCAAACTTCGGAAAAAATGATTATGAAAATCTAGAGATTGGTCTGGAGAAAAAGGTTGGTAGAGTGAATTCACATTTGAGTGATAATTCTAGTGTAGACCCCAGTGTAGAAACCGAGTGTGATTCAAGCCAAAGATGATGAAAGTAACAACAAATTAGGGTTTAAATTAACAAACCTTCGATTAGAGTTTACTCTACATGGACACCGACAGCGACATCGTTTGGCTCCCCTGCCACCCCTCGAGTGCATCCTCTGCGAAGATGAATACAAATCCGCCGTCCCCACCCCTGCGCCTCCGCCGCCCACTCCCGCCTCCCCTCCTCCCACCTCTGCGCCCTCGCCAATTGCTCCTTCGAATCAATCGAAATCGGCGAATGCAACCCCTTCAATTGCCTATGGCGACGGAAGCTTAATCGCTAATCTCCACCACGTCACTCTCTCCTTCCCCAATTTCACCCTGAAATCGCCCAATTTCACCGTCGGTTGCGCCAACGCCGCCTTGGGCGAGCCCGTCGGCGTCGCCGGCTTCGGCCGCGGCCCCCTCTCTTTCACGGGGCAGTTGGCCCCCCAATTCGGGAATTACTTTTATACTGTATTCTGAGATAGGCGGCGATGAAGGGCTAAGATTTGGAATATGTTGGAAAACATCGAACGAGATGAATATTGGAGGGGAACTGTATTCTGAGATGAAGGGTGAATTACGCTGAATCCGGTGGCTTAGTCCACCTGACCACTGTGTTCCTCAATTGAGTGGGAGGCCCATGTTCGATTCTCTTTGGGAACGAATTGAAGTATGGGAGTTATAAGGTGGTTTGGTGAATTTGTGGAGTGTTTGGGTGCTTGGTGTACTAACTCTAACAACCAACAACTAACTTTGTCCGATAAAAAAAAATATTACAATAGTGTGGTTATAGCTATGTGAGAACTTAATGTATTAATAGAATAACTATGATGATTTTTCAAAATTAATGTATTAAAATTAGTGTAATAATAAGTGTTTTTTCTTGTACTGGAGACACTAGAGGACAACCGCAGGAATATTGTGGTAAAGAGAGAAGTGCAAGAAATAATAATTAAATAATAAAAAAATTAAAAGTAAAATTAATTAATCTTGAGAATAATAAATAAGGAAAAAAATTATAGAAGAGAAATTAATCTAGATAAATAATAACCAAGTAAAAAAAAGATAAAAAGAGACACTAGAGGATAAAGGGAGGAGTACTGTGGTAACGAGAGGAGTAAAACAAATAGTAATTAATGAAAAAATTGAAAGAAAAAACCAGAATAGCTAGTAATAATTAAGGTAAAAAAAGTAAAAGAGAAACTAGAACAGGAAGCAAAAGAAAGGGAATATTGAGAATAGATGGAAAATTAGAAGTAATCCATTTACGGGAGCTGGAAGAGTGTGAGACTAAATGATATGTTCCACTTTACGTATTTTATTGGCGTTAGTGCAAAGTATATACACAAAATTATTGTAAGATTCCACTTTTTCATCAAAGATTACAAAAATTATATATTCACTCATATAATTACGTAAATACAAAAACTCAAGCATATATGACCGAGTCCAATATGTCACATGCACATATTTTTGACGCAGTTCAACTATAATTTGATCTCCTACGATTTATACACACGCTAATAACAGTACTACAATCATATTAAAAAAACTACAGAAATTAATTAAACATATAAATTAACCCTACAATTAAAAAAATAGCTTAATTATTTATCATGAATTGATGTGTAGCCTTTAAATTTTCCCCTTCAATTTGTGGTGATCGATCGTTCAGATTAATTCACGCACTATTTGTGGTGTTCGTCCAACTTTATTTGTTTTCAAGAGGAAGGGAATTTATATGTTTTTAATATTAGGCAATTTAACAATGGCAACATACAATACTAATTTGTGTGTATAGTAAAATTAATACTAATATAGGTTAATGTTTTAATTTAAATGGAGACATACAGTACTAATTTTTTATTTTGTGACGGGAATATAAATTAAACATATGTGAGAGACTTCCGTCTCATCTAAATATTAGGCAATTTAACAATGGCAACATACAATACTAATTTGTGTGTATAGTAAAATTAATACTAACATAAGTTAATGTTTTAATTTAAATGGAGACATACAGTACTAATTTTTTATTTTGTGACGGGAATATAAATTAAACATATGTGAGAGACTTCCGTCTCATCTAAAAGCTCGAGCTTGTAGAGAGGGTCGGGAATAATCTATTTATTTAATTTCCCTCAACAATATGACAAGTTCAGTAATGAAGTACTACGTATCATTTTCTCATTTGAGATGAACAAAGGAGTTTCACTCCACCAATTTTTGACATCTCTCATGTAGAAAACAAAATTAAACTGCATAGATCTATTATTGACCTCAAACGATTTGAAAGAAGAATTGTTCTAATTGCAACAAATTTTAGGATCTTAATATGGCAAAAGAAATATCGCATTAAGAAACATTATGGATATGGAAGATATGACAAAAACTCTTTAATTTTGTGAATAATTCTTTGATTAATATGTTTTATTCGGGATGCTTGATTACATATATTAAAATATTAAGGGCGAGACTATTCAGACCCACTAACTTACTTAGTTAACCCACCATATATTTTAATTGTTTTAAAAAAAATTACAATTATAACGCTTGATACAATATTTACACCCACTTTATTAATTAAATATATATACACAACGCCATGGAAACATTCTTCATAGTTTCCTTTGTGTTGCTTACGTAGACACCCTAAATCAATGTTCTTCAATGCAACAATTAAACTCCTCGGGCTTTTTTTATGAAATTGAACAATGAGATCATGTCTACTGAGTTCAAGGATGACACCACAGTCCACGGGATTATTACGGGTGTTGGCATAAGCATGAACAAACCCACACCCCCAAATCACATATTGATGGAAGAAAAAAATTAAAACAAGAGACGCTCGACAAGTAAGAAAAAATATAGGATTTATTTTGGATTTTTGTCGTTGTAAATCCCATTGAGAACGAACGAATTCAATGAATTTTAGTTTAAAGTAATTAATTTGTTTGATTCGGTTTAATTCACTACTACAATTCTTCAACTTCCAATTTAAAAATATTTTAAGGTTTATATTTTTTTTTTCTGGTGTAGAAGAAAGATGAAGAGTGTGAGATTTTGATGTGAATGTGAGGGAGCGTATTTAGTAATTTTTTTTTTCTAATTATAAAAGGGGCCGATATATTGGTATTTTTCATTAAGATAATTTTGTTAAAAAGAAATGTGGTTGAACTCAGCAAATTCGTGGGTGTGATTAGCCGCGCCCAAATATTAATTGGAGAAAAATAGGTTTTTGGCCCATAATTTATCCATTGTCCATTTTTTATCCAAAAAATTAAAATGTCCAATTTTAGTCCCATAACTAAATTCATTGTCTTGGTTCAATTATAGTCCCATAACTAAATTAAAATGTCCAATTTTTAGTCCCATAACAATTGCCCCCCAGGTCACGTGCCGGTAAAATTTAATCGATTTTATATTTGTAAATTTTATTAATCTATTGAGTTATTTGCACATGTGTAATTTTATTGACAAAAAATATAAAATAATAAAAATAATAGATGATCAGTTTGAATGATGTTTCTTGGCAAGCTTCTTTAGCAATTTATTTTCTGTTCGTCCATAAAAACAGTTATTTGAGGGTAGTTGGACTGATTTCTTGATCTGTTCCCGGTTCAACCAGTTGAATCGGCCGATTCGGTCTAATGATCCTGACAACATTGATATAAATTAAAGGTTAAGAAATTTGATCGATTCTTTCTGATTCAACTATAAAAATAATTGTTTGAGGGTAATTAGACCGATTCCCAGTTCAACCAGTTGAACCTCGATTCAATCGATCCTAACAACACTGATATAAATTACAGATTAAGAAATTTGACTCGGATGGCGGGGTCCACAATATGGAGAAAAGACAAGTTTTAAAGAAGACTCAATAAAATTAATTAAACAAGTATAAAAAAGAGAATTAGATATTGAACACGAAACCTGAACAATAATTAATGAAAACTCCATCACCAGTCTAACCTTGCCAACTGATTAAATTTACACCCAGGGGGCCGACTTGCCCCTTATGTGCACTCACATTTATAAAATCACTATTGTTTATGTTTGTCATTAAATTTGATAATTCATTTATTAATATAGTCAGAATTTTTTATATAGTTTTACAAAATTGTCTCATTTAATTTGCTAGATATATATAAATATTGTTGCCTACTTAATTTAAAGGAGAAATTGATTTTTTTGTCCTGTAAGTTTGACCTATTTTGATTTTGGTCCTGTTAACTTTGGCTGTTTGATTTTGTCCAATAACTTTGTAAAATTCGACTTTTTGGTCCTATGACCTGCTATTATAGGGGGTCTTTCAGGTTAATCTGACGTGGATTTTTTTTATTAAAATTAATTTCCCCTGGCCGAAAATTGGAGAGAGAAAAGCTAATAATTTGAAGCCCGCAAAATAACCATGAAAAAATAGCCGCATCCAAATTAACAGAACAACCTAATCGCAGAACAACCTAATGAGAAGCTGGACAATTGCCACACACTACAATATTATATACATACAAACACAGTATTACTAATTTAATGTCCAAATTTTCCTAGGGTCTCTTTCACCCCTTTCCCTCACTTCAATTTTGGCTGACCCAATTATTCCCACATTTTTCAACATACAATACATACAGTTGCTCAAATCTTAAACGGATTATTATAGATTTGTCCACCCACATTTTTCAATTATTGGCCCCCAATTTATATACTAAACTTATTAAGTTCTTGAATCTCGAAGATGATGTTCAGAAACATTGTTGCTTCGGTGGGTTCTTGTACTGTGTTTTTTAGGGCTTGTTGTGATGGAATAATTAGGGTGAATGCGGAGTCCAACACTTAGGTTTATTTCCCTAATTTATTCCGCGTGAGCTATTAATAAGGACCGTCGACGACCTCGGTAGGTCGCTGACAGGAGACCAACCCGACCATGCCGAGATAAGGTAGGATCTCGCCAGTCGCGGGCCGCATGGTCACGAACTAGTGAAATCTCGGGGATGCGACCTCTGGAAGGCGCAATTCCCCAATGGCGGCGCCTGCATGTCTGGACCCCGGGATGTAAACTATGACAGAGAAGACTTTCCCTATGGGGGAGCTTGCTCTCAAGCCATCCAAGAGCTGCTAAAATAGGATATCCGAATAAGGAAGAGTCAAATGAGCGACCTCAAAGTTTGAGTCAGCGACCTCGAATACCACCTTAGCGACCTCAGGTACAGCGCCAGCGACCTTCGGTGAGCGACCCAAGGCCAGGGATTCGATCAACAGATCCACTGGAACACTTCATCCAGCAGCCAAAGTCGGCTCCATTTAATGCACCCTGCGGATCATTAAATGCCTAGTACTTAGATCCCTAGAGGGGCTATACCCAAGAATTGGTAGTATAAATACATGTAATTAAGGCTCATTTAAGAGTTCTAACATTCTCATTCAATACAAAGGCTTTACTAGCCAAACAAGAGGTATTTGGCCCAAACACTCTTGCAATTTATTGCTTTCATACCTTAAAAAAAAACCAAGTATTAGATAGCATGTCCATAATATTAATGAGGAACATTCCCTTTGTTCTTCATTAATTCCCAAATACCTTAAAATCATAAACAAGTTTGATGCCAATCAAAGCAACATAAATGTTTTAATCCCCTCATCATATTTTTGGTATCAACAATTGGCGCTAGAAGGAGGGTCTATCACTAGAATCTTTCTAGATTTTCTATTGGTTTACCCTTTCGAATCTTCATATCTCAAAGACCCCTCCCAAGTCTCCCTAACTCCATCCCAAACCGGGGTTTCCGGTATTGTTAGTGTTAGTGTCCTAGAGACAATCTATTGTAAGGACATAATACTCGATGATATTCAGTTTGATTTAATATTATAGTTCATTTAATATTAATGTATGGCAATACACTTGTTAGAATATTATGTTTGATTGCTTGCATTTATTCATACAAGTGTTCCCATGAGTCATTGCTGTCATTGAGGTTGTGAGAACTCAGGTGACTTAAGCATGACTCTCAAATAGCCCCGATTAAGGATCATCAAGAATGAGATATTGATGATGCAATGGAGATTGGTGTGCGATCTGCATCATACTCTTAGAGAGTGTAGTAAGATCTCACTTACTACGAGATACTAGGTATCTCATGATGGATGCACAAATACCTTAGAGGGTATTGGTATATCCATCCGAGAAACCATTTTATGTAGTTCCACTATATGTGTCTACAGGTGTCTCGGTTAGTGGGAGCGATGCGATACTCCTTTGACTTGAGGTCAATACGCACGACATGTGTGGGATGATGAACTTTTGATGCATGTGCATGGTAGTTGAGCCAAGAATAGGATTCATTCCTCAAAGTGGATTAGAGAGAATACTCATCTTCTTATCATAATTGGATCAAAGTCATCGGCCGATGCACGTCAACTTAGACTTTGTGGGTAAGTGTGACATACATGATCAATTAGTGATTAGAGATAAATTGATTAAGTTATTTGAATAGACACTTCATCATGTTCAAGATTAATCGAGTATTCACGAATGAAAGGAGGAAACCGTAATAGCCCATGTTTCAGTTACAGGTAGTTGCACGTTTCTCGCAACGTACCTCATATATTGAGAATGTTTGATTTATAGTCTAGGGTTCAATTAAGACCGTTAGTTTGACTAATCGCTCGATATATGAGGGCCTATGGGTCACACAACAAGTAGTTCCCTTTTGCGGATTATAGTTGGTTGATTAAATGTTAAATTGAATTTAATATTTAATTTATGAAGAATTAATTAATAATAGATTAATTTTGAATTAATTATTATTAATGATTAATTAAATTGGATTTAATTAAATAGGATTCCCAATAATAATATATGGAATATTATTATAGGATTTAATATATATGGAATCAAATCCGTAGAGATTTGATATACATGGGAATTAAATCCGTAGAGATTTTATATGGGGAAATAAATCGTAGAGATTTATTTAAATAAAGATTATGGATTTTATTTCACAATCGGGCTAACTTAAGATTTAAGCTAGGCCTCCTTATATATACAAGCTCTTGGGAATTCACAAACAACGTTAATTCATATTTTCTCCATAAGATCTAGAATTAGAATTTTCCTAACAAATTCATCTCGGGATTCAACACTGGCAAATCCGTGCAAGTTCGTGATTGGGGATTACGTGGATACCATAATAGAGAAAACGGTATACGAATTACTGTAAGAATTATGTTTACGTTTACTCGTATTTAATTATGCAATTAATTGGTTGTTGTTGGTGAACTGTTTATTTCCGCTGCGCATGTATTACGTGTTTACATGCCTCTAAATTCCAACAGGTATGGTATCCGCTGGGAGACCGTCCTCCGGTCGACAGGAGGCCACCTCCAGCAATGAGGGTCCCCTCAAGAACCTGGATGACATCAAAATTCCGGAGGATCTCCGGGAGGCAATGAGAATCCTCCGACAACGTCAACGCGACCTCGCTGGGGAGCGCAGCGGCCTGCACCTGCGAGCTGAATCCCATCGTCCCTCTAGCTTTAGGGGGAAAAGAAAGATGGATGGAGGGCCCCTGTCCCGAAACCGACCCCGCAAAGACGAGCTACACGGCAAGGGAATCCGATGGGGCGAACCATGCTCGGAATCGCCAGGAGGAAACCCCCTCCCCCTGCCGGGATGGTTTCCAACCTCCCTAGCAATCGGAATCCGTCTTTGAACGATTGGGCAGTCATGCACCACGGAGACCTCAAGGTCGCCAGTACGAGTCCAGAGCCGACTCTTTTTTCACAGTCCGATGAAACTTAGAGACCTCTTTCGAGGTCGAGAAAGACTTCCACGCTCTAGAGGACGAGCGGCCCAAAGCATCGATACTTACTCGATTAGGTCCGCATGGAGCTCTCCGACCCCCCAATTTCGGGGACGAACATCTCGCGGCCATCAAGGAAACCTTGAAAAAGTAAAGAGACCGACTGGACCTGCAGGGGGGATTGTCGACATCGACCCTCATCCCGATCTCGCCCCTAGTTCTCACTATTGTCTATGCCCCCGCTCAGGTCAAAATCAACACAACCTCGATCAACCAGTATAACAGAGATTCTGACCCTACAATCCACTTGGGAAAATTCTCCGACCACATGGCCTCGATGGGAGCAATTGACGCGACTCAATGCCGGCTCTTCCCACTTACTTTGGGCGACCAAGCCTATAGGTGGTTCAAGTCCCTAACGCCTAATTCCATCAAATCTTTCCATCAGCTCGCTGGTCTTTTCCTAAACCACTTCGTCACCCTGGCCCCAAGGCAGCCGACAAAGCAACTGTTTGCGACCATCCAACAGGGACAGACTGAATCGGACAGAGATTACATCGAAAGGGTCGATAATTTCCTTTTGGGCGGCGAACCCATGGGAGACGAAGTAAAGGTAATGGGTGTTGTCCGACGACTACGGTTCAAAACAAAACTATGGAAACTCATGTACAAGGAATATCCGAGCTCATACGCAGAGTTCCGATTCAAAGCGGGGAACCACATCAGCTGGGCTGAAATGATGGCCATGCGTTTGGGAGAGCAGGTCCCGGAGGACGAGGTAAAGAAGCCCGAGATCGTGACGCCAAGTTCGCATAAGAAAGGGGGATCTCAACGCAGGGCTAACAACTTCAAACCCTTTAACAATGGAATCTAGGTCAAGTTATTGGGAGTGCTGACTACCACCTCGAACGAGATCTACAATAAAATCAAAGACAAGCAACTCCTGGATCAGCCCCGGAAAATCACGAAGGAAATTGGGAAGATGAATCCCAACAAGTATTGCCACTATCATAAAAGCATCGGACACAATACCAGCGAATGCCGCGACCTTCTCCGGCAACTGTGGAAGCTCTATGAGGACAGAAAATAGGATGACTACGTGAAGAAGCGTCAGAACAATCAACAACCCCCACAACGCCCCCAGGCTAATCCAGGGCCTGTCGGCCAGCGACCTCTTCCACCTTTCCCTAAAAATACCGCGGGAAGGGCAGTGCAGATGATCTCTCCTTTGGGAGGTAGCATCGGTGGGATCCTCCCATCGATGATTATGTCGAGGCGAAGACAAAAAGTCGAGATACGGGCTCTAAGTCACGTCCACTAGACCTTTTTCCAGGTCAACCACGCGACTGATAAAACCAACTTGCTCGTTTTCTCGGACAAAGACAAACACAGGGTGCAGTACCCGAACAATGATCCTATCGTAATATCGACCAAAATCATGGGGGTAATGGTCCATCGCTTATTAATTGATAACCACTCTTTCTGCAACATCTTATTCAATGGGGCCCTTGACCAAATCGGAGATTTCTCCGATTACGTCGAACCTTGCGACCTCACTATCAAAGGCTTTGGAGATTCATCTGTAAAGCCTTATGGGGCAATCCGCTTGGCAGTTGAACTAGTTTCAGATTGTGATCCGGAGGTAAGGGCAACCAGATAGCTCTATTTCATCATCGTTGACCTCCCTTCCACGTATAACGGGTTTCTGGGGAGGCCGTTTGAGCATGAATTCAGAACTACGACCTCGGCCCATTACTACTACATCAAATTCCCTACCCCGGGAGGAGTTGCGGGCACGATCAGAGGAAATCAGATAATGTCGAGAGGATGTCTGTTACAGGTTGACGCTGAGACTGACACGACTATGGCGAACCTCGGGGCGGGGACAATATTGGTGATGTCGCAAAGCCACTTCGGTGATCAAATGACGATGCCGGAAATGGAGCCCAACAAGAGGCTCAAGGCCACCAACATCAAGGGGCACGCCGACCTCGAGCCCAGAATCGGTTTTGAACCTATCGATAACCCACGATGGTCGAGGGAGCAGCGAGCTAGACCAATCGAAGAACTCGAGAGGGTCCCCATCAGCGAAACCCAACCCGAGATGGAAGTGATCATCGGAACATCTTTAAGCCCTGAAATGCGATGCCAAGTGATCGGATTCCTGAAGGCCAATTTGGATGTTTTTGCTTGGTCCCATCGAGACATGGTCGGGATAGATCCTGAGATAGTTGTCATTGACTCAATATTGACCCCTCCAGAAAACCAGTCTCGTAGAAGAGAAGAAAGTTCGGCCCTGAGAAGTATGCGGCTCTAGCCGAGGAGGTAAAAAAAGTCTTAGAAAATCGGCTTATCGAGCAAGCCGATAAACCACCATGGGCGGCAAACGCAGTTTTGGTAAATAAAGCAAACAACTCGTGGAGGTTATGCATCGACTTTACGGACTTAAACGAGGCCTGTCCCAAAGATCACTTCCCCATGCTACACATCGACCACCTAATCGACAACACGGCAGGCCACGAGGTGATGTCCTTTATGGACGCATTCGCAGGCTACCATCAAATAGCGATGCATCCAAGCGACCAACAACATACTTCTTTTCTGACAGAAAAGAACATCTATTGTTGGAGGCGTATGCCTTTCGGCCTAAAAAACGTCGGGGCAACATATCAAAGGTTGGTTAACTGCATGTTCGTAGATCAGATCGGCAAAACAATGGAGGTCTACATCGACGACCTAGTAGTCAAGAGCGAGAAATGGGAGGATCACCTGGGACACCTCGCCCAAGCGTTCAACATTCTGAGGCAGTATACGATGAAGCTAAACCCCAAGAAGTGTAATTTTGGGGTGGAATCCGGGAAGTTCTTGGGGCATATTAGTGAGCCAACGCGGGATCAAGGCCAACCCGACCAAGATTAAGGCCGTGCTCGACATGAGGGCACCGCAGAACATTAAAGAAGTTCAGAGGTTGACGGGACAGTTGGCCACCTTGAATCAGTTTATTTCGCGAATGGGCGACACGTGCAAGCCTTTTTTCGATAAGCGATCAGAAAGGGGAAATTCAAATGGACTGCTCAAAGTCAGCTCGCATTCGAAAACATGAAGGATTATCTCTCGAACACACAAATACTCGCAAAGTCTATCCCGGGAGAGAAGCTTTATCTTTACTTAGCGGCCTCTGAAACCGCTTTAAGTGCAGTATTGGTCCGGGCTGAGGGGCAGGATCATCTGTCGATCTACTTCGTAAGCCCGACCTTGAGCGACGTGGAGCTAAGATACCCCTCTCTAGAAAAATTTGCCTATGCACTCGTAATGAGCATCCGAAAGCTGCGACCTTACTTCTTCGACCATCATGTCGAAGTCCTGACCTCGCTACCATTACAGAGAATACTCCATCGATCAGATACCGAGGGAAGATGCCTCAAGTGGTAGGTAGAGATCGGGCAGTTTGGCATAACGTATGCATCCCGAACGGCAATAAAGGCACAAGCTTTGGCAGATTTTCTCATGGAATTAAATTTCCCACCCGAGCAAGAAAGGGCAGTAGGGAAACCATGGGAACTATATGTCGACGGGTCATAAACCAGCGAGCGAGCTGGGGCAGGCATAGTGTTAATCAACTCGGAAGGAAGGTCTTTCACAACGACAATCCGTTTCGGTTTCCAAGCAACAAACAACAAGGCCGAATATGAAGCCTTGATCAACGGTCTGGAAATGGCGATGGCAATAGGAGTTCAGCGCATCAAGATTTTTTGCGATTCTCAACTGGTAGCTTTTCAAATGACGGCGAATACGAAGCAAGGAGCGAGCAGATGATTGCCTACCACAGGATAGCCCAGAATCTAATCAAGAAGTTCGAACAGGTCGAGATATCCCAGATCCCCAGAAAGGAGAACACCCAAGCAGATACCCTTGCTGGGTTGGCGACATCCGAAAGAGAAGCCGACATGTCCGATATAACGATCATCAAGCTCGCTATCCCCTCAGGAGTCCCGACCTCGGTCGCGCACCTAACAACTGAGGAAGTTACCTGGATGAGTCCGATCATCAAGTATATCAAAAAAGGCGAACTCCCTGCTGACAAAGTCGAGGCACGACGGCTCCAACTAAGGGCAGGCCGATATACGATCATCGACGACCAACTATAAAGAATATGTATTGTATTGAATGAATAATGCGTACATGTTACATACAATTATATAGAGGTAAAAGATCTTCCAAGTATGGTAAAGTCTAAACTAATCCCTATAATTGTGGGATATATACAAATCTCGGGATTATGATTAATCATTTCTTATACGCCCCTGCAAAATTGACGTGCCGTCGGCAATGGAGATTTTGGATTGAAGGAGAGAAAAGCGAGCACGAGGCAGCGACTTTGTGAGCAAGTCTGCTAATTGATCATGTGTGGTAACGTAGGAGACAATGAGACGTCCCTTAGAGGTAAGATCATGAACAAAATGCAAATCAATTGCAATATGCTTCATACGAGAATGCTGGACCGGGTTTAGGGCGAGTCGGGTAGCACCCATATTATCACATAAGATCCTTGGTGGAGCAGGACAGTGAAGGCCGAGGTCACCAAAGAGATGGTGAAGCCAACAGACTTCCGAGGCAGCAGCAGCAAGAGCTCTATACTCGGCCTTTGTGGAGAAACGGGCGATGCCAGCTTGCTTGCGAGAGCGCCAAGAAATTGGGTTTGCCCCCCAAGAAGATGATGTATGCCGATGTCGACTTATAGTCCGAGAGGTCGCCACCGAAGTCAGAGTTGGAGTAAGCTGTGATGGTGAGCTTGTCCGAACGACGGAGAAGTAGACCATGATGCAATGTTGCTTTTAACTAGCGGAATAAGCGCTTGACCAAATTCCAATGCTCAACACTTGGAGAGGACATATGTTGAGCAAGTTTGTGTTGGGGAATGAATTGCACAGATCTATTCGGGATGAATATTTAAATACAAATTTAATTCATTAATTATTACTAGCATGAATTAATCCTATATTAATTCAAATAATAATTGCAACAACATATCATGCATATAAAAACCACGTAAAACCTACGCATGCGGAATCTACGGGTTTACGTGAACGTACCTCTCGGGATGGCAGTGACTTCGGTCGGACGGACTAACCAAAAGGACTTCCCAAGTATTCCCTTAGCCCTTGCTCAACTATCCGGTGGAAGGACACTTGTCGAACAATTAACAAAAGGAAAAAATAAACTTTGTTGCACCACCTTTGTGGATTTGCTAATTTTTCCAGCACATGGAATTGTACTTGGAAATGAACTAATCATCCCCTATTTATAGGAGAGGAGGGGTCGAAAATTTTAGTAGAAAATCAATGTGGGAAAAGACTTTTCTTGGTCACCAAGAAATCTTGAATATATCTCCTATATTCTTTTTCCCATAATTAAAATATTCCACAAAAATCCCACCTCCTCAATTATGGATATTTTCGAAAATTATGTGTGCAAGAATCCATGATTTGGATCTTCTTGAATTTATGAGATATTCTTGTATTTCAAGAAATACATATCTTCCATAATTACTTTTCAAGAAAATCAAGAAAATCTTTCTTGCTCATCATATTTTCTATAATTCGAAAATTTCAATATAGATAAGCTAGTGGGAGATTTCTTGAATTTAATGAGATAATCTTGTATTCCAAGAATACATATCTTCATTCCATAACAAAATTCAAAGAAAATCTTTCTCCCAACATATCTATAAATTTCAAATATTAGTTTGGAAAAATAAGCAACAATATTTATTTTATTTTAATCACCTTTTCAGTTATTGGACTATTTGTTGGGCTACTCAGGGGGCCTTTAGGAGAATTAAGATTGGACCTTCTAATGGATCTTGAATATCTAATATTGAGCCACAATATAATTCGAGCCCATAAATATTAATTAATCCCACTACATAATTAATATTGCACTATCCATCTTAACCCATATTACAGTCAATATGACTCCGGTCATTATTTCCGTGTTTAAGATTATCTAGCCCATTAATTAATTCAAGCCACTTTGAAATAGCTTTCCGTTAATTAATATCTTTTGTCCTTGGTCGAGAGCGGTTCAACATTATTATCCATACAGGAAACTAATTCCACTTGCAAGATTTAGTATGATAAAACTTATGAACCTCCCAAGGGGGCAAATCAAGCAAAAGCGTGCTTGCACACAATTCTTAAGTATTAAATCTTAGCAATCACATGTGACCAATAATATTGCCCAAGATAAAAAGTATTGAATCTCTCGATTCGCTACCCATGATAAGTCAAAGCAATAGTTACCAATCCCACGTGATCCTATTTAAGGGGACGAGGGTTAAGAAACAACGAACCACCGAGGTCTAATTCTTCCTTGTTCGATTAAGAAGAATTTATCCTCTGTGGGTCCTATTCAACAAGATCGGTCATGCACTAGTGTAATCTCTTGGTCAAGACAAACCAATCGAGCCTTACACCTCAACCTTTTCGTGATGGGTTGTTCATTTCCATCTAGGTCGTGAATGGCGTACTTTTTTAGTTACAAGGGGACCTGTTAATTTAATCTTCGTGATCGGTATCACTAAATTAACAACAATGTAACACGTACGAATTATTGAACAGTTATGCAGTAAATATATGTGACATTGAATCATATTTAAAGCATCAGTGATAAACAATTTATTTCAGTAAATAAGTCCGAAAATTAGGTTTCGATTATACAAAGTAAAAAGCATACTTTTCAATTATAATCCCAACAATCTCCCACTTATACTCAAAGTCGCTTTTAAGAATACTACAACATGTCTCGTGTAGATCTGTGACGGCTAATGTCACCTACACGAACCTAATAATTTCTCCCACTTATACTCAAAGCAGTTAGCGCGGTCTTGACACCCATTCCACTCACATGTCTCTCGAATGTATTGAGGCGGACTCTTTTGTGAATGGATGCGCTAAAGTTTGTCCTCGAGACGCTATCTTTGCCACATTTATATCTCTCTCTTAACGATTTCTCGTATAAGATGTCTTTCCTTTAATGTGTTTGTTTGACTCGTGGACTCTTGGTTCTCTTGAATTTGCAACGCCCTAGCGAGATATTGCTAGACAAATTGAGAACACCATCCAAGTCCACTAAGAAGATCTAGAGCCCAATCGGTTCTTTCTTTGCTTCACTGGCGACTACTTACCCGACTTCCATGGTTGAGTCGGTGATGCATTTCTACTTCACACTCGTCCATTTGATGGCTACACTTCCCAAATGGAAACACACTAAGCGAGGCGGATAATTTTCGGAATCTAAATCTAATTGGAAATCCGAGTCCGGTGTGGCCGATGGGGATTGGAGTATCGATCGATAAATCAACATTCTATCTCGAGTTCTTTTCGGACACTTGAATGTTTTTAATCGTCCGTCAATGCGCTTTCCATGGGTTACTTTGATATCTTGCTACCATGCCTACGCAGCGGATATCCGGTCTCGTCTGTGACATTGCATACATAAGGTTTCCTCTGGTAGAAAAGCACGGGAATGCCTTTCATGTCATCTATCTCCTCTTTGCGTCTTAGGGGACATTTTCTTGGATAGATGGATTCCAAGTCCGAAAAGGTACGAATCCTTTCTTGGAATCTTGCATCTTTGAAGTGTTTCAAGGCAAGTGTCTATGTATGAAACTTGCGATAACCCGATCATCCTTTTCTTGCGATCTCGGTGATCTTGATCCCAAGGATGTGTCCGGTTTTCCCTAAGTCTTTCATATCAAACCTGCTTTTGAAAGCCATACCCCTACGCGTCGATCACACCTTCACATCGTTCCCGATGATCACAATGTTATCTACGACAAGACTTAAGAATACCAATGCGATTCCGACACGCTTTTATACACATAACTTTCAAAACCATTTTGATCAAACCCATAAGACTTTATTACATGATCAAAACTTTGGTTCCAAGCTACGGATACTGTTTGAGTTAAGTAAATGGACCTCTTGAGCTTACAAACTTGGTGTTCTTGGCTTTGTTTCAATGAAACCTTGGGGTTGTTGCATATAGATCTCTTTATCAAGACTTAGTTAAGGAAAGTCGTCTTCTTGACATCTATTTGCCGGACTTCAAAGTCGAAATGCACAAACAATCGATAAGAGAATCTGAATGGACTTTAAGCATGGGCTGGCGAAAAAAAGTTTCCTCATAATCGATCCCTTTTTTCGACGAGTGTAACCTTTCGCCACTAGTCTTGCTTTTAAAGGTTTCAACCTTCCCGTCCGGTCCTCTTTTCCTCTTATATACCCACTTGTATCTAATGGATTTAACCCCATTAAGTGGTTCGACTAGCCCCCACACTCTATTATGAAACATAAAACCCACTTTGGCTTTCATTCTTTGTTTGCCAAGAATCTGATCCTTATCTTGGAGTGCCTAGTCATATGTCCATGGGTTTGATTAGGGAATCATGTCCAAGGACTCTCCTATTCCATGAATCTCTGAAATTTGTCTAACAACCCTCCCACTATGACGAGGCTCCGGTTGTGAAAGCGTATCGTTTGGTATATCATCTAGTACAGTTGGCACTGAGGTTTGCCCTCTAAGCTCATTTAAGGTAATCTCACTTCTGGGTTTTCTTTGGTTCATATAGTCTTCTTCCAAAAATCTAAAGTGGGTGCGGATGACCACCTTTTGATCTCCGGGACTATAGAACATACACCCTTTTTGTTCCTGGGGGTATACAAAACAACTTTTTAATTACGATCGAGGATCCAATTAACCGACTTCCTTGTCCAACACGTAGGCCGGACACCCCCAAAATTCTCATGTGTCTCTTACTAGGCTTGCGCCCGGTCCACAATTCTTTGGGAGTTTAGGAACCGATTTGGATAGCACCAAGTTCAGAATGTAAGTCGCTGTTTCCAAGGTATGACCCCAAAACGACTCGGGAAGATCCGCATAACTCATCATTGATCTAACCATTTCCAAAAGAATTATGTTACTTTGCTCTGCAACCCCGTTTTGTTGAGGGGTTCCGGGTGCAGTGAGCTGGGATACAATCCCTTCATCAGATAAGTAGTTCAAAAACACATCGCTGAGGTATTCGCCTCCACGATCAGGTCGTGGAGACTTGATACATTTTTCCCTATGATTCTCTGTTTGAGCCTTAAATTCTTAGAATTTCTCAAAGGTCTCATATTCATGCTTCATAAGGAAAATGTACCTTGAGTAATCATCAATAAAATTACTCATAACCTCCTCTTGCTTTGGTTGACATTGGACTACATACATCTGTGTGAACGATCTCTAACACTTCTTTGGCCCTATTCCCCTTGGCTCCAAATGCCCTCTTGGTCATTCTACCCTCCAAACATGATTCGCAGGTTGGAATCGGTTCAACTTGGAGACGCTCCAGTGAACCATCTTTCACCAACCTTTGGATCCTCTTTGGATTTATATGACCCAATCTTAGATGCCAAAGAAGTGTCTCGTTCACGTCTGATGAATGTTTTCTTTTCTCGGAAACAGTTGATGTGTTATAGGATGCATTTCGTGAGTGGTGTGCACAGTTAATTGTATAGAGATTTTCCATCAATGTCCCGTAACAGATACACTCATCATTTCAAAAATGGTGTCATTCTTATTAGAAGAAACTTAGTGTCCTTTAATCAAATTTTAGAAACTGAAAGTGAATTCTTTCTAAAAGTGGGAACATAAAGATAATCTCATAAAAAAACTTTATCTTCAAAAGATAGGTGCACTTCTCCCACTGCTTTAACTGCTACTCATGTAGCATTGCAATGTCTGCTACTTGCGTAGTATTGCAATAATCGTTACCATCGTAGCATTGCAATATCTGCCACTTACGTAGCATTGCAATGTCTTCTACTTTCGTAATGTTGCCCAGTGTGATGAGGATCTCACTCCCACTAAGTTGCCGGATCATTTAGAACCCGTGAAGCCAACATGATTAGTGGATCTCGTATCAACCACCCACGAATGAGAAGTATACGCCGCTAAACAAGTTTCAACAACTAGTGCATGAGAATTACCTTTCTTTCCGTCCCTTTTGGGGTTGGAACAGGCAAAACCTCCATTGTCCTCTCTCACTGCAGCTTAAGCACTTCCTCTTTGGATTTTCCTTGACACAACAAGCATTCCTCATCTTACCATTGCCCTTGGCAACAGTTGAGTTTTATTGCTTATGGCCTTTGGTCCTCTTCTTTATCTTGCCTACCCTTGGCCTAGAAGATGAAGACGGACCACTTGCCTTCAAAGCTTGAGTTTGGTGCCTCTTCACCATTTCTGCCGAGACCAAAAGCTTGCAACAAATTAGCTAGCGAGGCCAAAATGCTCAAAAACCTTTTGGGCAGAGAGTGAAGTACCAAATTCATCTGAGTCTCCAGATCATAATCTGCACTCAGAATCTCAAGTTTGTTCAGATGGGCCATATATTTTGAGGACGTAATCCCTTACGGGTTTGCCCTCCACCATTTTCAGCGACGACATCTCTCGCAAGGTGATCTAACGAGTCCCGCATGTTTTGACTCGTCAGTTGGCTCATCTGATTTTGGAGTGTCAAAATCCACTTGTGCTTTTGTGCAGTTAGGACAATTATAATTTTCCAATCATTATAGTTTCCATATCGTATTGACTAAAAGTATAATAACAGTGGATTAAAAGGTAATGACATGCTGAACTGAAATAAACAACTATATGCAATAGCACAAGTATATCACAAGGTTTGAACACATGCATCATATTAAAATCTCAAAAAAATATGAACATGCATCAGCCAACATCTCAAAACAGTTTAAATAAGCCACGTGGGGTGGGTCATTATTTAAACACATTCAAGCAGGTTACAAACAAGAATAGTTACAAACCTTTAATATCCAGATTAATAGTTGGCTCCCACTTGACCAATATAAAATTGACAGGGACTTCGGGGAAGTATATGCATATCAATTTTGTACCTAAGTAATAACCATGATTAAATACAGGATTACTATTTCGTTTTGATCGAGCCTCGTGGGGAGGGTCATCGTCGCCACTAGTAATAACCCACAATCATCCTTTTGGAATTCATTCATGTGAAACCTATCTTTTGACCGTCCCGTGGGGGGAATTTCTCCAAAAGAATTCACAAATAAATAAATCATGGAGGTCAAAATTAATTCAATTTTATTATCCGGAATAAAATTGTCAATTAATTATTTAAACATACTTAGTAATTTTGAAGGTGAGATTTTTCCATTTGGCAACCCTCATGCAAACACATTTAAACAAATTAAATAAAGCATAAGATAGCGCAAATAAATCAAGCAAAACAGAAAAATAAACATATTGGGCACAAATTATCCAATTGTCATGGTTTGATTTTTCTTGACTTGATCTTGAAGAAACACATCTTGAATTTCTCCCACTCGTTCGTCTCGAAAAAATGCCGTCTCGAACGCCACGCCAAGCGGCATTTCGCGATCGGGATCGCCGCATCCGGCCCGGCAGCCTAGAAACGACCTCGGCGACCTCGGCACCGCCCGGCCTGGTCAGCGCCGGTGCCTCGGCACGCGCCTCGGCAAGTGTCGGCAGATCTCGGCGGCGGCCTTCGCCCCCTCCACCTCGCCGCCATGACCTCGGCGGCGCCAGCGTATCCAGATTCGCGCCCGTCATCCGCCCGTCATTTCGGCTGGAGCGCGCCGCGGTACCCGTGTGCCTAGCGCCCACCCGTCTTGTGACCACATTCTCGCCGCAGCTTCGGCGCGCCGGCCTCGCCCTTGCGCCCATGCGTGCCGGTAGCGCCCGCGCCGCCACGCCTGGTTCTAGATTTCGTCCTTTAATTCTTTCGTCTCTTCGTTTCGATCCGGTTACAATTTATTTACAAAAATAAATAATTCTAGATCTAGACTAGTCTATTACATTGATCAAATCAAACAAATCCTAGTCTACTCGTGGATTTTCTCACGAGGCAAAACAAACCGAAGCTAATCGAATTCAAAAAACACGGTTTATATGCATGCATAAACACATTAAAATCCATGACAATTGGATACCTGCAAAACAGATCTAACATTTCTACTATCCAATTTCAAATTTAATGTCCACGAATTAAATTACAATTTAAAAAATTCAGAGCCAAAAACCGTGGCTCTGATACTAGTTGTTGGGGAATGAATTGCAAATATCTATTCGGGATGAATATTTAAATACAAATTTAATTCATTAATTATTACTAGCATGAATTAATCCTATATTAATTCAAATAATAATTGCAACAACATATCATGCATATAAAAAGCCACGTAAAACCTACGCATGCGGAATCTACGGGTTTACGTGAACGTACTTCTCAGGATGCCACGTAAAAACTTGTCGAACAATTAACAAAAGGAAAAAATAAACTTTGTTGCACCACCTTTGTGGATTTGCTAATTTTTCCAGCACATGTAATTGTACTTGGAAATGAACTAATCATCCCCTATTTATAGGAGAGGAGGGGTCGAAAATTTTAGTAGAAAATCAATGTGGGATAAGACTTTTCTTGGTCACCAAGAAATCTTGAATATATCTCCTATATTCTTTTTCCCATAATTAAAATATTCCACAAAAATCTCACCTCCTCAATTATGGATATTTTCGAAAATTATGTGTGCAAGAATCCAAGATTTGGATCTTCGTGAATTTATGAGATATTCTTGTATTTCAAGAAATACATATCTTCCATAATTACTTTTCAAGAAAATCACGAAAATCTTTCTTGCTCATCATATTTTCTATAATTCGAAAATTTCAATATAGATAAGCTAGTGGGAGATTTCTTGAATTTAATGAGATAATCTTGTATTCCAAGAATACATATCTTCATTCCATAACAAAATTCAAAGAAAATCTTTCTCCCAACATATCTATAAATTTCGAAATATTAGTTGGAAAAATAAGCAACAATATTTATTTTATTTTAATCACCTTTTCAGTTATTGGACTATTTGTTGGGCTACTCAGGGGGCCTTTAGGAGAATTAAGATTGGACCTTCTAATGGATCTTGAATATCTAATATTGAGCCACAATATAATTCAAGCCCATAAATATTAATTAATCCCACTACATAATTAATATTGCACTATCGATCTTAACCCATATTATAGTCAATATGGCTCCCGGTCATTATTTCCCGTGTTTAAGATTATCTAGCCCATTAATTAATTCAAGCCACTGAAATAGCTTTCCGTTAATTAATATCTTTTGTCCTTGGTCGAGGAACGGTTCAACATTATTATCCATACCGGAAACTAATTCCACTTGCAAGATTTGGTATGATAAAATTTATGAACCTCCCAAGGGGGCAAATCAAGCAAGCGTACTTGCACACGATTCTTCGTATTAAATCTTAGCAATCACATGTGACCAATAATATTGCCCAAGATAAAAAGTATTGAATCTCTCCGATTCGCTACCCATGATAAGTCAAAGCAATAGTTACCAATCCCACGTGATCCTATTTAAGGGACGAAGGTTAAGAAACAACGAACCACTGAGGTCTAATTCTTCCTTGTTCAGTTCTGAAGAATTTATCCTCCTGTAGGTCCTATTCAGCGCATCAGTCATGCACTAGTGTAATCTCTTGGTCAAGACAAACCAATCTGAGCCTTACACCTCAACCTTTCGCGATGGGTTGTTCATTTCCATCTAGGTCGTGAATGGCGTACTTTTAGTTACAAGGGACTGTTAATTTAATCTTATGTGATCTGGTATCACTAAATTAACTACAATGTAACACGTACAAATTATTGAACAGTTATGCAGTATATATATGTAACATTCAATCATATTTAAAGCATCAGTGATAAACAATTTATTTCAGTAAATAAGTCTGAAAATTCAGTTTCGATTATACAAAGTAAAAAACATACTTTTCAGTATAATCCCAACAGTTTGTTCACCGTGAATGCAATGTCTGATCGTGTTAAGGTCAAGTATTGGAGACCATCAATTGCACTTCGATATTCGGTAGCATTAACTGAGCCGACGGAGGACGACGCTTTGGACGAGATAGGAGTGCCAACAGGTTTAGAGCCTTCCAGCTTATGCCAGCAAAGAAGGTCGAGTATGTACTTATGTTGGGACAAGAAGAGACCCTCTTTACAACGAGCGACTTCAATGCCGAGGAAGTATGAAAGGGGGCCGAGGTCCTTGATGGCAAATGTGGACTGTAAGTGACTCGTTACTGCTGCAACTTGAGATTGGCATTATCCAGTGACGATCAAATTGTTGGGGTTATACTGAAAAGTATGCTTTTACTTTGTATAACCAAACTGAATTTTATTATTTATTTACTGAAATAAATTATTAATCACTGTTGCATTTAAATATGAATGAATGTTATATATATTTATTGCAAACCCGTTCAATAAGTTAGTACGTATTACGTTGTAGTTAATTTGGTGATACCAGATCATAGAAGATCAAATTGACAGCTCCTCGTAATTAAGTACAAACTCAAAACCTAGATGGAAATGAACAAACCATCATGAAAGGTTGATGTATAAGACTCAGATTGGCTTGTCTTGACCAAGAGATTATACTAGTGCATTTGGATGCACTGAATATGACCTACAGGAGGATAAATTCTTCGGTACAGAATATACAAGAATTAGACCTCAGTGGTGTGTTATTTCTTAATCTCCGTCCCTTAAATAGGATCGTGTGAAAATTAATAACTATTGCTTTGACTTATGATAGGAAGAGAGTCATTGTGATTCGATACATTATATCTTGGGCAATATTATTAATTACATGAAGATTGCTGACATTTAATATGGAGAATCGTGTGCAAGTACGTCTTGCTTGATTTGTCCCCTTGGTGGGCTCAGAATCTTTATCATACCAAATCTTGCAAGTGGAAATTTATTTCCGGTATGGATAATAATGTTGAGCTGTCTTTACTCCAAGGATAAATATATTAATTAATATAAAACTTGTTAATTAACGGACTAAGATAATCTTAAACACGGGAAATAATGACCGGGAGCCGTATTATAGTAAAGTCGTAATATGGGTTAAGATGGATAGTTCAATATTAATTTTATAGTGGAGTAAATTAATATTAATGGACTTTGAATAATATTTGGCCCAATATTATAGCTTCATAGTCCATTGGAAGTCCAATCTTAATTCTCCTAAAGGCCCCTCAAATATCCCAAAATAAAGTTCAATTAATGAAAGGGAGAAGAAAATATTTTTGCCTAATTTTTCCAATTTCTTTCGAAAAATATAAATAAAAGAGGGAGAAAGATTTTCTTTGAATTTTGTTATGGAATGAAGATAAGTATTCTTGGAATACAAGATTATCTCATTAAATTCAAGAAATCTCCCACTTGGTTATTTATTAAGAGATTTTCGAAAATTCCATAACAATAAGGAGGAGAAGATTTTGTTGGGAGATATTTTGGGAAATAGAATATATTGGATATATTCAAGATTGTTTCTTGGAAAAGAAGCAAGAAAATTTCTCATTGCCCAATTGACCTAAAAAATTTGTCCCCCCTTATTATAAATAGGAGATGAATTTTTCATCTCCAATATAACACAGAAGTTGATTTTTTCGGAAAAATATCAGCGTCGACAAAAATATCAAATAATTTTGAAACGTCGATAAAGTGTATTTTTTCGAAAAACATCAATTGTGAGAGTGCAATTCCATGTGTTGGAAATATTAGAAATCTACAAAGGTGGTGGCAAAATATTTTTGGTTTTCTCTCTTATTAAAATCGTTCGTGTGAATCCTCCCACCGGATTGCGTTCGTGGACTTGGGACATATTTGGGAAGGCTCTTTGGGTTGATCCGTCGTCTCATCAGTCGTCTCTACAAGAGGTTAGTAATCTCGTAACTCCTAGATTCCGCATGCTTAGGATTTACGTGGAATACGTGTACGCAAGTTGTTTATTCGCTTATTAATTATTATGTTGAATTGATTTAGGATTAATTCATGCTAGTAATTAATTGATTAATTTAAATATGTATTTAAAATCATCTTGAATAGATCCGGGCACCCCTATTTCCCAACAACTGGTATCAGACCTCAGGTTTCGAGCTCTGACTTTTAAATTGTTATTTAAATTATGTTGGACATTAAATTTAAAATTGGATTGTAGAATTGCTAGATCTGTTTTGCAGGTATCCAATTGTCATGGTATTTAATGTGTTTAATTATGCGTATGAATGAATGGTTTTTAATTCGACGCGTTCAGATTTATTTTTCTCGTGAGAAAATCCACGAGTAGATTAGACTATTTGATTTGATCAGTGTAATAAACTAGTCTAGATTTAAGGTGTATTTATTTTTCATTAAATAAATTGTAACCTAATCGAAGACAAAGATAGAGACGAGGAGTTAAGATGGATTCGGAACCGTACATGGGCGACGTGCGTCGCGCGAAATGTGCCAAGGGAGGCACGCACCCGACGCGGACGTCATTGGTCGAATGGGCTCAGCGCACGACGCCGGGCGGGATCGGCCCACGACCCATGCGGACGCGACCAAGGTGACGTGCACGAGCACGCGGGGCGGAGGAAAAGGCGATGGGTAGCAAGCGCGTGCACGGGCGCGCGCACAGGCGCTGCCGCACGATGCCTGCCGACGCTGTCGAGAGCTGCCGAAAGCAACCATGGGCGACGCGCGCTGCACCTAGGCGCACGGGCGCGGTCGCCTAGCTAAGCGGCCGGCCGGGTGCATCCCGGCTGCGAGCTGCTTGGTGTGGTGTTCCAAGATGGAATTATTTTCGAGACGAACGAGTGGGAGAAATTCAAGACTGTATTTCTTCAAGATCAAGCCAAGGAAAACCAAACCATGACAGTTGGATAATATGTGTCCAATGTGCTTATTTTCTGCTTTGCTTGATTTATTGTTGTTTTTTTTCTTATGCTTTATTTAATTTGTTTAAATGTGTTTGCATGAGAATTGCTCAACGAAAAATCTCAAATTCAAAAATTACTAAATATGTTTTAATAATTAATTTGGTTTTGAATCGAATTAATTTTGACCTCCAAGATTTATTTATTTGTGAAATCTTTTGGAGAAATTCCCCTACAGGACGGTCAAAAGATAGCTTTCACATGAATAAATTCTCAAAAGGATGATTGTGAATTATTATTAGCGGTGACGATGACCCTCCCACGAGGCTCGATCAAAACGAAGTAGTAATTCTGTATTTAATCATGGTTATTACTTAGGTATAAAATTGATATGCATATACTTCACCGAAGTCCCTGTCAATTTTATATTGGTCAAGTGGGAGCCGACTATTAATTTTTGAAATTAAAGGTTTGTAACTGTTCTTGTTTGTAACCTGCTTGAATGTGATTTAAATGATGACCCTCCCAAGAGGCTCATTTAAATCTGTTTTGAGATGTTGGCTGATGCATATTTATATTTTTTTTGAGATTTTAATATGAATCATGTGATCGAATTATGTGATTTTCTTTGTGTTAATCCGGACATTGACACAAGATATATGTTTATTTCAGTTCAGTATGTCGTAACCTTTTAATCCACCGTTGTTATACTTAAAGTCAATAGAATTTTCTGGGAAACTATGTTGTTTGGAAACGAAAACTTATTAACATCCTTGCTTCGCATGAATTCAAATGGGTACTCAACGTACCAAAACCCGAAAAACCAACCAAGGGTGCCGGTATATGGGACGAGATGGAATATAGTGAATGGGAGCTAGGAAATAAATTGATGAGGGACATTATCTTGACACACATGTCAGATTCGTTAAAGGACCTTCATCAAGGATTTTCCACGGCTGCAGACATTATGGGAAATCTCGAAGCGATGTTCGCACATCCGACCCATATGGCAATCCAAAGCATTAAGCGAGACATGGTCAAGCTAAAGTTGGAAGAAGGAATGACTGCTAAAGAGCACATTCTTAGGGTTATGGTCATCTATGAAGAATTGGCATTTCTTGGCAAAAAATGTGACTTCAAGAGCAAAATTGATTTCATTCTCAATTTTCTGCCAAAGAGCTATGATCATCCTTATGTAAAATATCTAATGGAAGATATGGATTTTACTAGGGACGATCTCATAAAGGCTGTTACTTTGGTCGAAGAAGACAATGAGCACAAGAAAGTGAAACTGGCTACAAAAGGCTTTGCTTCTCGTTCTAGGCCAATTGGTGGTAAGAACAATGAAGAGACAAACAAGATAAACCATTTCTATTCAAACTTCAAAGATGAGAGCTTGAGCAAGAGGATCTGTTTGGATTGCGGAGAAAAGGGACACTGGAGGTGGGCCTGTTCCAATCCCAAAAGGAATGGAAAGAAAGGTAATTCTCACTCACTAGTTGTTGAAACTTGTTTGGAGGAGTATGCTACCCATTCGCGGGTTGTAGATACGGGATCCACTGATCATATTTGTTTCACGTTATAGGGGTTCAAGCGGACCCGACAACTTAGTGGAAGTGAGATCCTCATCACGCTAGGCGATGCTACGAGAGTGGCAGCTGAAGCAGTGGGAGACGTGCACCTATCTTTTGAAGACCAGTTTTTAATTTTAAGAGATGTTCTTTATGTTCCTGTTTTTCAAAAAAACCTTTTTTCAGTTTCTAAACTATTTGTCGATGGATATTCTGTTCGTTTTAATAAGCATGTTACTGTTTTTCGTAACGATGTGATTATCTGTCGTGGAATTTTACGGAACAATCTCTATATTATTAACTTTGCACACCACTCACAAAATGCATCGTATAACTCATCTACTATTTCATGTAAAAGAAAGCATTCTGCTAACGTGAACGAAACACTTCTTTGGCACCTAAGATTAGGTCATATTAACCCAAAAAGGATTCAAAGGTTGGTTCAAGATGGTTCATTGGGGTCTCTCCAGATTGAACCATTTTCAACTTGCGAATCGTGATTGGAGGGTAAAATGACCAAGAGGGCATTTGAGCCAAGGGGCTTAGAGCTAAGGAAGTGTTAGAAATCGTTCACACTGACGTGTGTGGTCCAATTCAAATCAAAGCTAGAGGTGGCTATGAGTATTTCGTTACGTTTATTGATGATTACTCATGCTACAGATACATTTTCCTAATGAAGCATAAATTTGAGGCCTTCGATAAATTCAAAAAATTTAAGGCTCAAGCAGAGAATCATAAGGAAAAGACTATCAAGTTTCTACGATCTGATCGTGGAGGCAAATACCTCAGTGATGAATCCTTGAACTACCTATCGGAAGAGAGGATTGCATCCCAGTTGACTGCACCCAGTACCCCTCAACAAAATGGGGTGCAGAACGAAGAAATAGAATGCTTCTAGAAATGGTAAGATCAATGATGAGTTATGCAGATTTACCAAAATCGTTCTGGGGTTACGCTTTGGAAACAACGGTCTATATTATAAACTTAGTGCCATCCAAATCAGTTCCTAAAACCCCGAGAGAGTTGTGGACAGGGCGCAAGCCCAGTTATGGACACATCAGGATCTGGGGGTGTCCGTCATACGTGATTGGGCAAGAAAGCTGGTAAGTTGGATGCTCGTTCGGAATTAAGGTTGTTCATTGGGTACCCCGAAGGGACGAAAGGATGTATATTCTATGGTCCTGAAGATCAAAAGGTCGTAATCAGTACGCACTTTAGATTTTTGGAAAAAGACTATATGAGCGACAAAAAGCCTAGAAGTGAAATTACCTTGGAAGAACTTAAGGGGCCAAATCCATTGCCAACTGTACAAAATGATATACCAAACATCACACCTTCACAACCGGAACCTTGTCATAGTGGGAGGCTTGTCCGACAACCCGAGCGATTCTTAGGGATTGGAGAATCTTCGGACTTGATCTCAGGCGAAGAATCAAATCCCTGGTCCTACAATGAGGCGATTCAAGACAAAGATGCAACTTCTTAGCAAACAGCAATGGAAGCCGAAATGGGTTCAATGGATCACAATAAAGTGTGGGAGCTAGCCGAACCACTTAATGGGGTAAAACCCATTGGATGCAAGTGTGTATACAAGAGAAAAAGGGGACCGGACGGAAAGGTTGAAACTTTTAAGGCAAGACTAGTGGCGAAAGGGTATACTCAGAAAGAAGGGATCGACTATGAGGAAACCTTTTCGGCAGTAGCCACGCTCAAGTCCATCCGCATTCTCTTGTCGATTGCTGCGCATTTAGACTTTGAGATCTGGTAAATGGACATCAAGACAACTTTCATCAATGGAAGTCTTGACAAAGAAATTTATATGCAACAACCCGAAGGCTTCATTGAAAAGGGTCAAGAGCATCTGGTTTGCAAGCTTAAGAAGTCCATTTATGGGCTGAAGCAAGCATCCCATGCTTGGAATCAGTGTTTTGATCAAGTTATAAAATCCTACGGTTTTGATGAAAACAACTTTGAAAGTTGTGTTTACAAAAAGCGTGACGGAACTGCATTGGTATTTTTGGTACTATACGTCGACGACATACTGCTCATCGGAAAGGATGTAAAGGTGTTATCGGACGTAAGGGCATGGCTATCAATACAGTTTGATATGAAGGATTTAGGTGAAGCCGGTCATATCCTAGGGATCAAGTGTTGGGATTATTATGGAAAGTATGCTTTTATTTGAATAATCAAACTGAATTTCTGTCTTATTTACTGAAATAAATTATTTATCACTGATGCTTTAAATATCATTGAATGTTACATATATTTACTGCATAACTGTTCAATAAATAGTACGTGTTACATTGTAGTTAATTTAGTGATACCAGATCACGAAGATTAAATTAATAGTTCCTTGGTAACCAAAAGTACACCATTCACGACCTAGATGGAAATGAACAATCCATCGTGAAAGGTTGAAGTGTAAGGCTCAGATTGGCTTGTCTTGACCAAGAGATTACACTAGTGCATGACTGATGCACTGAATAGGACCTACATGAGGACAAATTCTTCAACACTGAACTAGGAAGAATTATACCTCAGTGGTTCGTTATTTCTTAATCTTCGTCCCTTAAATAGGATCACGTGTATATAGTAATTATTTCTTTGACTTATTACGGGTAGAGAATCAACGAGATTCAATACTTTATATCTTGGGCAATATTATTGGTCACATGAGATTGCTAAGATTTAATACGAAGAATCGTGTGCAAGTACGCTTGTTCGATTTGCCCCCTTGGGAAGTTCATAATATTTATCATACCAAATCTTGCAAGTGGAACTAGTTTTCGGTATGGATAATAATGTTGAACCGTTCCTTAACCAAGGACAAAAGATATTAATTAATGGAAAGCTATTTCAGTGGCTTGAATTAATTAATGGGCTAGATAATCTTAAACACGGGAAATAATAATCGGGAGCCATATTAACAGTAATATGAGTTAAGATGGATAGTGCAATATTAATTATGTAGTGGGATTAATTAATATTTATGGGCTTGAATAATATTGTGACTCAATATTGATAATTAAAGATCCATTGGAAGGTCCAATCTTAATTCTCCTAAAGGCCCCTCAAGTAGCCCAAACATAAAGTCCAATAACTGAAAAAGGTGTTTAAAAATAAAATAAATTTTTGTTGCTATTTTTCCAAAATTTTCGAAAAATATGAATAAAAGGGGAGAAATATTTTCTTTGAATTTTGTTATGGAATGAAGATATGTATTCTTGGAATACAAGATTATCTCATTAAATTCAAGAAATCTCCCACTTGGTTATTCATAGTGATATTTCGAAAAATATGAAATATAGTGGGCAAGAAAGATTTTCTTGATTTTCTTGAAAATATATTATGGAAGATATGTATTTCTTGAAATACAAGAATATCTCATAAATTCAAGAAGATCCAAATCTTGGAATCTTGGACCCCAATATTTTCGAATTCCATAGCATATAGATAAGGTGGGATTTTTGTGGAATATTATAATTATGGGAAAAAGAATATAAGAGATATATTCAAGATTTCTTGGAGATCAAGAAAAAGATTTTTCCACATTATTTTAATCACAAATTTTCGTTCACCTTGTGATCTATAAATAGGGGATGATTCTTTCATTCCCAAGTACAATTCCATGTGCTGGAAAAATTAGTAAATCCACAAAGGTGGTGCAACATATTTATTTTCCTTTTGTTAAATCGTTCACAAGAATCCTTCCACCGGATAGTCGAACGAGGGCTAAGGGAATACTTGGGAAGTCCTTACGGTTAGTCTATTCAGCCACACCGTTGCCATCCCAAGAGGTACGTTCACGTAAACTCGTAGTATTCCGCATGCGTAGGTTTTACGTGAATTATTATATGCATGATATGTTGTTGGATTATTATTTGAATTAATATAGGATTAATTCATGCTAGTAATAATTAAAGAATTGAATTTGTATTTAAATATTCACCCCGAATAGATCTGTGCAACCTATTTCCCAACAACTGGTATTAGAGCCACAGTTTCGGGCTCTGAATTTTTTAAATTGTAATTTAATTCGCGGACATTAAATTTGAAATTGGATAGTAGAATTGCTAGATCTATTTTGCAGGTATCCAATTGTCATGGAATTTAATGTGTTTGTTTATGCATGCATATAAACTGTGGTTTTTAATTCGATTCGTTCAGATTCGTTTTGCCTCGTGAGAAAATCCACGAGTAGATTAGTATTTGTTTGATTTGATCAATGTAATAGACTAGTCTAGATCTAGGTTTATTTATTTTGTAAATAAATTGTAACAGGATCGGAAACGGAGGCGAGACGAAGAATTAAAAGACGGATCCGAAAACCGGCGTAGGTAGAAGATCGTCGCGCCGCAAGAAACGTACAGGAGGAACAATACTGGCCAGAAGCGCCGGAGAGGCTGAGCACGCGGGATCAACGGGCGGACGCCTGGCGTGCCAGGCAGGCAAGAACCCACTCGCGCATTTCTGGGGCGACGCTCTAGGCGCACCAGGCGGGCGTTTCTTGACGGGCGCTCCGGGCGGCTTATTTCGGGCGGGCGACACCTGCCGCTGGGTGGGCGACACTGGCGTCAGGTGGGCGATTTGTCTTTAAGGAGCACGGGCGATTTGCTCGGCCCAAGGGGGCGGCGGACCCGGATGGCGTGCATCCCATTGTGAGCTACTTGCGCGTGGCGTTTCGAGAAGAAGTTCTTTTCAGAGGACGATCAAATTAGGGAGAAATTCGAGACAGTGTTTCTTCAAGATCAGCGAAAAAATCAAACCATGACAATTGGATAATTATTGCCCAATATGTTTATTTTTCTGTTTTGCTTGATTTATTTTGTGCTATCTTATGCCTGATTTAATTTGTTTAAATGTGTTTGCATGAGAGTTGCCCAAATGAAAAATCTCACCTTCAAAATTACTAAGTATGTTTAAATAATTAATTGACAATTTTATTCCTGATAATAAAATTGAATTAATTTTGACCTCCATGATTTATTTATTTGTGAATTCTTTTGGAGAAATTCCTCCCACGGGACGGTCAAAAGATAGCTTTCACATGAATGAATTCCAAGTGGATGATTGTGGGTTATTACTAGTGGCGACGATGACCCTTCCCACGAGGCTCGTTCAAAGTAAAATAATAATCCGGTATTTAATCATGGTTATTACTTAGGTATAAAATTGATATGCATATACTTCCCCGAAGTCCCTGTCAATTTTATATTGGTCAAGTGGGAGCCAACTATTAATATGGATATTAAAGGTTTGTAAATCGTTCTTGTTTTATGTATGTCTTGAATGTGTTTAAATAATGACCCACCCCACGTGGCTTATTTAAACTGTTTTGAGATGTTGGCTGATGCATGTTCATATTTTTTTGAGATTTTAATATGATGCATGTGATCAAACCTTGTGATATACTTGTGCTATTGCATATAGTTGTTTATTTCAGTTCAGCATGTCATTACCTTTTAATCCACTGTTATTATACTTTTAGTCAATACGATATGGAAACTATAATGATTGGAAAACTATAATTGTCCTAACTGCACAAAAGCACAAGTGGATTTTGACACACCAAAATCAGATGAGCCAACTGCTGAGTCAAAACATGCGGAACTCGTCAGATCACCTTGCGAGAGATGTCGTCGCTGAAAATGGTGGAGGGCAAACCCGTAAGGGATTACGTCCTCAAAATAGATGGCCCATCTGAACAAACTTGAGATTCTGAGTGCATATTATGATCTGGAGACTCAGATGAATTTGGTACTTCACTCTCTGCCCAAAAAGTTTTTGAGCATTTTGGCCTCGCTAGCTAATTTGTTGCAAGCTTTTGGTCTCGGCAGAAATGATGATAAGGCACCAAACTCAAGCTTTGACGGCAAGTGGTCCATCTTCATCTTCTAGGCCAAGGGTAGGCAAGATAAAGAAGAGGACCAAAGGCCATAAGCAATAAAACTCAACTGTTGCCAAGGGCAATGGTAAGATGAGGAATGCTTGTTGTGTCAAGGAAAATCCAAAGAGGAAGTGTGTAAGCTGCGGTGAGAGAGGACAATGGAGGTTTTGCCTGTTCCAACCCCAAAAGGGACGGAAAGAAAGGTAATTCTCACGCACTAGTTGTTGAAACTTGTTTAGCGGCGTATACTTCTCATTCGTGGGTGGTTGATACGAGATCCACTAATCATGTTGGCTTCACGGGTTCAAAATGATCCGGCAACTTAGTGGGAGTGAGATCCTCATCACACTGGGCGACGTTAAGAAAGTAGAAGTCATTGCAATGCTACGTAATTGGCAGATATTGCAATGCTACGATATTAACGATTATTGCAATACTACGCAAGTAGCAGACATTGCAATACTACATGAGTAGTAGTTATAGCAGTGGGAGAAGTGCACCTATCTTTTGAAGATAAAGTTTTTTGAGATTATCTTTATGTTCCCAGTTTTAGAAAGAATTCAGTTTCAGTTTCTAAAATTTGATTAAAGGACACTAAGTTTCTTCTAATAAGAATGACATCATTTTTGAAATGATGAGTGTATCTGTTACGGGACATTGATGGAAAATCTCTATACAATTAACTGTGCACACCACTCACGAAATGCATCCTATAACACATCAACTATTTCAGACAAAAGAAAGTGTGAACGAAACACTTCTTTGGTATCTAAGATTAGGCCATATAAATCCAAAGAGGATCCAAAGGTTGGTGAAAGATGGTTCACTGGAGCGTCTCCAAGTTGAACAAATTCCAACCTGCGAATCATGTTTGGAGGGTAAAATGACCAAGAGGGCATTTGGAGCCAAGGGGAATAGGGCCAAAGAAGTGTTAGAGATCGTTCACACAGATGTATGTGGTCCATTGTCAACCAAAGCAAGAGGAGGTTATGAGTATTTTTATTGATGATTACTCAAGGTACGGTTACATTTCCTTATGAAGCATAAATCTGAGACCTTTGAGAAATTCAAAGAATTTAAGGCTCAAACAGAGAATCATAGGGAAAAACGTATCAAGTCTCTATGATCTGATCGTGGAGGCGAATACCTCAACGATGAGTTTTTGAACTACTTATCTGATGAAGGGATTATATCCCAGCTCACTGCACCCGGAACCCCTCAACAAAACGGGGTTGCAGAGCGAAGAAACAGAACTCTTTTGGAAATGGTTAGATCAATGATGAGTTAAGCGGATCTTCCCGAGTCGTTTTGGGGTCATGCCTTGGAAACAGCGACTTACATTCTGAACTTGGTGCCATCCAAATCGGTTCCCAAAACTCCCAAAGAATTGTGGACCGGGCGCAAGCCTAGTATGAGACACATGAGAATTTGGGGGTGTCCGGCCTACGTGTTGGACAAGGAAGCCGGTAAATTGGATCCTCGATCAGAATTAAGGTTGTTTGTAGGATACCCCGAGGGAACAAAAGGGTGTATGTTCTATGGTCCCGAAGATCAAAAGGTGGTCATCAGCAGCCACTTTAGATTTTTGGAAGAAGACTATATGAACCAAAGAAAACCCAGAAGTGAGATTACCTTAAATGAGCTTAGAGGGCAAACCTCAGTGCCAACTATACTAGATGATATACCAAACGATACGCTTTCACAACCGGAGCCTCGTCGTAGTGGGAGGGTTGTTAGACAGCCCGAGAGATTCATGGGAATAGGAAAGTCCTCGGACTTGATTCCCGGACAAGACGAATCAGACCCATGGACATATGACGAGGCACTCCAAGATAAGGATGCAGATTCTTGGCAAACAACAATGAAAGCCGAAATGGGTTCTATGTTTCATAATAGAGTGTGGGAGCTAGTCGAACCACTTAATGGGGTCAAACCCATTGGATGCAAGTGGGTATATAAGAGGAAAATAGGACCGGACGGGAAGGTTGAAACCTTTAAAGCAAGACTAGTGGCGAAAGGTTACACTCAGAAAGAAGGGATCGATTATGAGGAAACTTTTTCACCCGTAGCCATGCTTAAGTCCATCCGTATTCTCTTATCGATTGCTGCGCATTTCGACTTTGAAATCTGGCAAATGGATGTCAAGACAGCTTTCCTTAACGGAAGTCTTGATGAAGAGATCTATATGCAAACAACCCCAAAGGTTTCATTGAAACAGGCCAAGAAAACCTAGTTTGTAAGCTCAAGAGGTCCATTTAAGGACTCAAACAGGCATCCAGAGCTTGGAACCAATGTTTTGATCATGTAATAAAGTCTTATGGGTTTGATCAAAACGAGTTTGAAAGTTGTGTGTATAAAAAGCGTGTCGGAACTGCATTGGTACTCTTAGTACTATACGTAGATAACATTCTGATCATCGGGAACGATGTGAAGGTGTTATCAGACAAAAGGGCATGGCTTTCAAAACAGTTTGATATGAAAGACTTAGGGAAAGCCGGACACATCCTTGGGATCAAGATCACTCGAGATAGCAAGAAAAGGATGATCGGGTTATCGCAAGTTTCATACATAGACACTGTCTTGAAACGATTCAACATGCAAGATTCCAAGAAAGGATTCGTACCTTTCAGACTTGGAATCCATCTATCCAAGAAAATATGCCCTAAAGGCGCAAAAGGAGATAGATGACATGAAAGGCATTCCTTGTGCTTCGGCTGTCGGAAGCTTTATGTATGCAATGCTGTGTACGAGACCGAATATCTGCTTTGCCGTAGGCATGGTAGCAAGATATCAAAGTAACCCAGGGAAAGAGCATTGGACGACAGTTAAAAACATTCTGAAGTATCTGAAAAGAACTCAGGATAGAATGTTGATTTATCAGTCAGATACTCCAATCCCCATCGGCTACACAGACTCGGATTTCCAATCAGACTTAGATTCCAGAAACTATCTGCCTCAGTTAGTGTGTTTCCATTTGGGAAGTGTAGCCATCAAATGGACGAGTGTGAAGTAGAAATGCATCACTGACTCAACCATGGAAGTCGGGTAAGTAACTGCTTGTGAAGCAGTGAAAGAACCGATTTGGCTCTAGACCTTTTCAGTGGACTTAGATGGAGTTCCGAATTTGTCTAGCAATATTTGCTAGGGGCAGTTGCAAATTCAAGGGAACCAAGAGTCCACGAGTTAAACAAGCACACTAAAGGAAAGACATCTTATACGAGAAATCGTTAAGAGAGGAGATATTTATATGGCAAAGATAGCGTCTGAGGACAACCTAGCAGATCCATTCACAAATAGTCTGCCTCTGAATACATTCGAGAGACATGTGGAAGGAATGGGTGTCAAGACTGTTGCCAATCTGCTTTGAGTATAAGTGGGAGAAATTATTAGGTTCGTGTAGGTGACATTAGATGTCACGGACTACACGAGACATGTTGTAGTATACTTAAAAGAAGACTTTGAGTATAAGTGGGAGATTGTTGGGATTATACTGGAAAGTATGCTTTTACTTTGTATAATCGAAACTGGATTTCGGACTTATTTACTGAAATAAATTGTTTATCACTGATGCTTTAAATATTATCGAATGTTACATATATTTAATGCATAACTGTTCAATAAGTCGTACTTGTTACATTGTAGTTAATTTAGTGATACCAGATCACAGAAGATTAAATTAACAGTCCCTTGTAACTAAAAGTACACCATTCACGACCTAGATGGAAATGAACAACCCATCGTGAAAGGTTGAAGTGTAAGACTCAGATTGGCTTGTCTTGACCAAGAGATTACACTAGTGCATGACTGATGCACTGAATAGGACCTACAGGAGGATAAATTCTTCAGAACTGAACAAGGAAGAATTAGACCCCAGTGGTTCGTTATTTCTTAATCTTCGTCCCTTAAATAGGATCACGTGGGATTGGTAACTATTGCTTTGACTTATCATGGGTAGCGAATCAATGAGATTTAATACTTTTTATCTTGGGCAATATTATTAGTCACATGTGATTGCTAAGATTTAATACGAAGAATCGTGTGCAAGTACGCTTGTTTGATTTGCCCCCTTGGGAGGTTCATAAGCTTTATCATACCAAATCTTGCAAGTGGAATTAGTTTCCGGTATGGATAATAATGTTGAACCGTTCCTTGACCAAGGATAAAAGATATTAATTAATGGAAAGCTATTTCAGTGGCTTGAATTAATTAATGGGCTAGATAATCTTAAACACGGGAAATAATGATCGGGAGCCATATTGACTGTAATATGGGTTAAGATGGATAGTGCAATATTAATTATGTAGTGGGATTAATTAATATTTATGGGCTTGAATTATATTGTGGCTCAATATTAGATATTCAAGGTCCATTAGAAGGTCCAATTTTAATTCTCCTAAAGGCCCCTAAGTAGCCCAACATATAGTCCAATAACTGAAAAAGGTGATTAAAATAAAATAAATATTGTTGCTTAATTTTTCCTAATATTTCGAAAATTATGGATAAAGTTGGGAGAAAGATTTTCTTTGAATTTTGTTATGGAATGAAGATATGTATTCTTGGAATACAAGATTATCTCATTAAATTCAAGAAATCTCCCACTTGGTTATTCATAGTGATATTTTCGAAAAATATGAAATATAGTGGGCAAGAAAGATTTTCTTGATTTTCTTGAAAAGATATTATGGAAGATATGTATTTCTTGAAATACAAGAATATCTCATAAATTCAAGAAGATCAAAATCTTGGAATCTTGGACCCCAATATTTTCGAGTTCCATAAAGATATAGATAAGGTGGGATTTTTGTGGAATATTATAATTATGGGAAAAAAAGAATATAAGAGATATATTCAAGATTTCTTGGAGATCAAGAAAAAGATTTTTCCACATTATTTTAATCACAAATTTTCGTTCACCTTGTGATCTATAAATAGGGGATGATTCTTTCATTCCCAAGTACAATTCCATGTGCTGGAAAAATTAGTAAATCCACAAAGGTGGTGCAACATATTTATTTTCCTTTTGTTTAATCGTTCAAAAGAATCCTTCCACCGGATAGTCGAACGAGGGCTAAGGGAATACTTGGGAAGTCCTTACGGTTAGTCTATTCAGCCACACCGTTGCCATCCCAAGAGGTCACGTTCACGTAAACTCGTAGTATTCGCATCGTAGGTTTTACGTGAATTATTATATGCATGATATGTTGTTGGATTATTATTTGAATTAATATAGGATTAATTCATGCTAGTAATAATTAAAGAATTAAATTTGTATTTAAATATTCTCCCCGAATAGATCTGTGCAACCTATTTCCCAACAGATTATTCATTCCTTATACCAAATATGCAAGCGAGGTTTTGCCATCCCTTTACTAAGATGTGTGACCCCCGAGGTCGGAAAGGAGATTCTAAAATAGATACACGAAGGGGCATGTGGAAATCACGCTGGGGGCACTCTCTTGCCCACAAGGCTCTACGACAAGGCTATTTCTGGATAACACTAAGGCAGGACGCGCTCGACCTTGCCAAGGCTTTCAAGCGATGTCAAGTCTTCGCTCCCAAGATCAAGGTCGCCCCTAAGGAGCTCGCCTCGATCTATAGTCCTTGGCCTTTTACTTAGTGGGGCATCGATCTAATCGGACCATTACCCACTACACCTGGGACGGTCAAATTTACAGTGGTCGCGGTCGATTATTTCACCAAGTGGGCAGAGCGGAGGCCCTCGGAAGCACAGACCAATCGGTGATCATCCGATTCATCTGGAAGAGCATCATATGCAGATTTGGCCTACCTCAAGCGATCGTGTCGGACAACGGACCACAGTTCGACGGAGCAGAGATCGGGACATTTTTCGGAAAGTGGAGAATAACAAAGCTTTTTTCCACCCCATATCATCCACAGTCAAACGGTCAGGTTGAGGCGGTCAACAAGATTATCAAGGGTACACTCAAGACTAGGATAGAAGGCTCCAAAGGCATCTGGACGAGAAAGTTCCCCGAAATACTCTGGTCATATCGGACCACCTGCCGAAACGCAACGGGAGAAACACCCTTTTCTCTCGCCTTCGGATCGGAAGCGGTCATCCCAGTAGAAGTGCATTACCCGACATACCGGACATCTCGAGCCATCAACGAAACTAATGATCGGGCTCAGGAGGTTAACCTCTATCTCCTCAAGGAAAGGCGCATCAGCTCAAATATTTGTAACGAGATTTATAAGCAGAGGTCGGAGAAGTATTACAATTCAAAAGTCCGAGTTCGCCAATTCCGTAAAGGCGACCTCGTGTTGAAAAAGATACAAGGAGTCAATCAAGGGCCTTTCAGTCCGACATGGGAGGGACCTTTCAAGATCACGAAGATATTGCCTAATGGGGCATACGAGCTCGAGGATGTCAACGGCGTTCCAGCCTAATATCTGTGGAACGCGACCTTTCTAAAGAAATATTATCAGTAGAAGGGGGCACTAGCCCAAGAGAAACTATCAACATGGAATATAGGAACTTATTTCGGTTATAAATGTAGTAGTTATTACTGCATAAATACAAAGTTCCAATTTTCCCATTTTATCTTCCGACAAAACGGAAAATAAGGGGCAGGTCTACAGACCTCTTGCGAGGTCAGGATGTCCCGAAAGTAGAGTTAATTGAAATCGCTAAGTTGCGGCTTCACGAGATGACAATCGGTGAACCCATTTTAACTCAAAGCTAGATGCAATATTAAGAGTCTTTAAGTCGCAATCCATTAAGACGACATAGACAAATTCGTTTGAACAAACAAAGTATAGAATTACAGTTACAAACCTCTAGCAAGGTCGTGATGTCTCAAAATTAGAGTTAACTGAAGTCGCTAAGTCGCAATTTCTTAAGACGACAAAGGCGAAATTAAAAGTTAGTTGAAATCGTTAAGTCGCAATTTATTAAGACGACATAGACGAGTTCTTCAAACAAACTAAATGTAAAGTCGCGATCAACCAAAGTCATTAAGTCGCAATCTATTAAGACGACATAGACAAGTTCGTTTGAACGAACAAGTGCAAAGTCGCGATCAATAAAAGTTGCCGAGTCGCAATTTTTAAGATGACATAAATTAGATAAACTATTTCAGTAAATTGCAGATAAAACAACGAAACAAAGCGAAGGAAATAACAATTAAAACCCCGTAGGGCATTCCATTAAAGGATTAAAACAAACTATACAAGGATGTGGCCTTCGGGGGCAAAAAAAAAAAAAAAAAGAACAAAAACGACCTGCGAAGGTTGGTGATAAGAATGACATCCAAAAAACCTGGATCAGAAATCAAGAACCCAGAGTCGAATCCTCCCCATCTACCGTCGAGGGCTGAGGGTCACGAGCTGGAATTTCCCCGTTCGCCGCGGGCTGGGGGTCGGGCACGGAACCTCCCTTCGCCACCTTAGTTGGGAGACCGGAGGAGGGACCACTGCCCATGACTGTCTCCGGGGCTGACGTTGAAATGATCGTGGTCGGATCATAGAGGTCAAGGTCCTCGACGCCCTCAAAATGGCTCAAGTCGATCCCATCCGGACCGAGGTCAGCAATCGTGAAGGAGTCGAAGGGCTTTGGCGGGTTGAGATCAAAGAAAGTCGATAGCACGGCCACCATAGCCTCCTTGAGGGCCACCGCCTCCGGGAAAGAGTGGGCAAGGCGAACGCACCTCGCCATGGCCTCCACCGAGGCAAAATTACCCAAGCCCTCAAAGGTCACATTCTCTTCTTTCAGGGCAGCTAGCTCGACATCTTTTTCTTTAAGCTCCTCCTTCAGGAGGCGGAGGCTCTCGGCCTTTTCCTGGAGGGCATTCTCCTTGAGATCAAGGTCGGCCCTCAAGATCCTGACCACTAAACGGCTAGCTTTTAGCTCAACGTCCATGCCCGCCACCGAGGTCTCCAGCTTTGCGACCTTCTTCTCGGCATGCCCCACTTGGATCTTGGCCGCCTCCACCAGTCCCAAGGCCATGTTCCTCTGATCCATGGCCTCCCTCAGAGCTGCCTCTGCAAGGTTCTTCTCCTCGACGGCTTTCTGGACCCGCTCATCCACCGTGGTGAAGTCCTCGGCAGCCTTGGACATGGCCGCCATCATCCGACCGCCATAAACTATGGCCAGCTGGATGTTGCCCACCGGTCCCGCATCCTCAACCGATATGTCCAAGCCGAGGGTCCACGATTTGGCGGGGAGCGAGCAAGCCCGGCGAAGGTAGTCCGGTAGCTCGCGAAGGGAGTCGGGAGATCGGCTGCGGAGATAGTTAGACACGAGGACGGGGTGAGAAGACCCCTCCCTACGGAGAAAAGAAAAAGCTAAGTTAGAGAAGTCGAATATGATATCTGAGTATACCTATCATCGAGAGAGATACTTACTCAATCTGTCGACACCACCCCAAATAGGACTTATCGTCCTTCTCGCGGTCACTGTCGGAGATGCGGCCAAAGCGGGAACTTTTAGCCTTGGGAGGTTTCCCAGCGGAGGCATCGCGGCGCCCCTTTTTCGAGCTGCCCTCCGAGGATGGGAGGTTGCGCTCTCGCCTTTTAATCGAGTCTTCCGCTTTCTTTCCCGAATCCCGGGGTCTGTCCCTCTTCCTGGAGGAGGGTGTGGCATCCTCAGGGCGACCCCCGGCCTCCGACTCAGGCCTCTCGGATGTCGGGGTCATGGCCTCCACGGTCACTGCCCCCTGGGCACGTTCCCGAGCTTCCTTATCCCGAGCTTTCTAGGCTGCCCGGGCGTCCGCGAGGATTTTCATCCTCTCTTTCCTGAGGGCGGCAGGATTCTGGCTGTCCATCAGTTCGTTTTCCTCCGGAGTAGGGCAGCTGTCACAAAGAAAGAAACTAAATCACGATCGAGGGAAAAGGGCAGCGGGTTGGAGAGAGAAGGAGAGCCCGCTTAACCCGTGGAAACTGAGAACGCAAGTGATTGGGCCCGATCAGTATGCCCAAAGCTTTTCGAACCTCGCTCGAAGTCAGCACCTTCAGCGACCTATCCGCAAGTTGCTTCCGACAAACCACAATAGCTCGGGCCGAGAAAGGGGAGAAGAGCGGTTCCTCTTGATTCTTGGCTGCAAAAAGAAGATGGAGTCAAATCAGTGACTTGGGAAACTAAAGTAATGTACAGACTTACTTTGGGCAACGCCAAACTCGGTCCGGATGTTAATCCGACCCCCCTATCCAGCTCTTCCACCGGGCTCCGCCAGTCCCCGGAGACCCACCAGAACCTCGACTTCCATCCCTCGATCTTGGCCGAGACATCCTCAACAATTTTATGGCCGGGGCGGGCTCAAACATAATACCAACCACTCTCCTCGGCATGGGCTCCCACCAGGTTGGTCAATGAGGCAATCTCGTCTGCGGTCGGGAGGTGGCCGGGTTGGACAGACCCGAATAGAGTCAATAAACCAATCAAAGTGCTCCACCCGTTGGGCGTGATTTGGGTCGGAGCAAGGTCCCATCTATTCAAAAGTTCACTAGTCCTCGGGTGAAGAGAAAATTGCACGCCCGCCTCCATGGCCCCCTCGTTGATGGCCACACACCCTTCAGGAGGCTGGTCGGCCCTTTCATCCAAAGTCGGGACCCAGAAGTGGACATCTTCAGGAGGCCCCCGCTAGTTCCGGCGGCCGCATTGGAGACCCGACTCCGGCGGCGGGGCAGAAGATTTCTTGCCGGCGCGGGGAGCCGAACCAAGGCGAATAGGGGAGGAATCCATATAAAGAGAGACTCGGAAGTGTATCTTACCTATGTGCAAATTCCGGCGATGGCAGCAATCGGGCGAGGCGGAGTGGAAGCAGAATAAAAAGGCAAATTAGGATTTGGAAAAGTAAGAAATGAGGGGAGGACCTCACTTCTATAGAAGCGGATTATGGCGCTTGAAGCTCGCGGACAGAGGATACCCGTTCGTCGCGACTCTTGAAGTCAGGCGCGTGCAGTACTCACGCCATCATCACGCCTGCAAAAGTAACCGCGAACATCACAGCAAAGCCGCCTCAAGACGAGAAACAACGCGCCGAACCTCGCAAAAGCGCGGAAACTAAAGCAAAGACCAGGACATTTTTCGCGTGCCAGGTCCCCCGCGAGTTCAAAAGCTCGACGAGCGACCTGAGGGGCAATTATTTTGATGGAATAATTAGGGTGAACGCGGAGTCCAACACTTAGGTTTATTTCCCTAATTTATGTCGTGCGAGCTACTTATTATGATCGTCGGTGACCTCGGTAGGTCGCTGACAGGAGACCAACCCGACCATGCCGAGATAAGGTAGGATCTCGCCAGTCGCGGGCCGCATGGTCGCGAACTAGTGAAATCTCGGGGATGCGACCTCTGAAAGGCACAATTCCCCAATGGCGGCGCCTACATGTCTGGACCCCGGGATGTAAGCTATGACAAAGAAGACTTTCCCTATGGGGGAGCCTGCTCTCAAGCCATCCAAGAACTGCTAAAACAGGATATCCGAATAAGGAAAAGTCAAATTAGCGACCTCGAAGTTCGAGTCAGCGACCTCGAATACCACCTTAGCGACCTCGGGTACAGCGCCAGCGACCTCCGGTGAGCGACCCAAGGCCAGGGATTCGATCAACAGATCCACTGGAACACTTCATCCAGCAGCCAAGTCGGCTCCATTTAATGCACCCTGCGGATCATTAAATGCCTAGATCCTAGATCCCTAGAGGGGCTATACCCAAGAATTGGTAGTATAAATACATGTAATTAAGGCTCATTTAAGGGTTCCAACATTCTCATTCAATAAAAAGGCCTTACTAGCCAAACAAGAGGCCTTTGGCCCAAACACTCTTGCAATTTATTGCTTTCATACCTTAAAAAAAACCAAGTATTAGATAGCATGTCCATGATATTAATGAGGAACATTCCCTTTGTTTTTCATTAATTCCCAACTACCTTAAAATCATAAACAAGTTTGATGCCAATCAAAGCCACATAAATGTTTTCAGAATCGCAATCAGTGCCACAGGATGAAGGTTAGCAGTTGCGGGCTATTTTCCAGCATGTAATTAGGTTGGGGTTAGCTGTTCGCATGCGTCCGATTAGGTTGTTTTGCAATCTTGGGTGCGTCTATTTTCCAGCGTCTAATGAGGGTTATTCTGCGGGCTTGAAATTAGAGATGTTGTGCGGGCTTCATATTATTAACTTTTCTCTCTCCAATTTTTTGGTAGGTGTAATTAATAATAATAAAAATAATTAAAAAAAAATTCACGTCAGATTTACCTGAAAGACCACCTTTGATAGCAGGTCATAGGACCAAAAAATCGAATTTTATAAACTTATAGGATGAAAATCAAACAGTTACTAGGACCAAAATCAAAATAGGTCAAACTTACATGACAAAAAAATAAATTTCCCCTAATTTAAATATTCAGTCTCCAATCCTACTAGCCAGAGAAGATATTTTTATCATGACGCCATGGTGGGTGCATCATCAGTGGTCCGATTTACACTTTTCTCATTTGTTCTATATGCAACTTAGTAATTAGTTTATCAAAACATAATCTACTTGACTACATATTTGTGATTTTTGTAGGCAACCAAATTAATTATAAAAGATAATTTCACAGACAACTTATTTTTTCTTAAGCAATTATATTTCTAATTAATATGTCTCGAACCCAGGACCTCTTGATCTAGAGGCGATGCTCTAACCACTTGAGCTAAATCACCTTGCATGACCCTAAAAAGCCAATTAATATTGCACTAAGGTAACTACTGTAACTAATAAGGTAATTAGCTATATATTATTGTCCTGGATTTTCAAATAAGGTAATGATATATATCCCATACACGAAAAGTCCAAATTTGATATCCTTAATTTCTCCCACCTACATTTGTCCCTTTTCCATACTTTGGTAAAATAAAATTGGTTGAATCCAGGCTGCTATAAGACTTAATCTCATGGGTAATATGATATAGTAATGGGCCTATTCCACCAGTTGTGGAAAGGCAACAATCTGGGAATTTATTTGTGGCCCAAATTCATGAGGCTTGCACCTCCTTAGACCAGAACTTTGATAATTCAGGTGAACCTTCGCAAATCAATTCCCTAATCCCGAACCAAAAATCACCCTCACCCTCTGCACCCCCAAATGGCGAAACCTTCGTCCAGAAAACCACACTCCCACCGCCAAGCAGTGAAACCAAGAGGAAACTCGAGATTCCCAACCCTCAACCTTGCTAAATCACGCTTCCAATCTAAAGAACAAACCTCCAGGAAAAATCCCTTCATGAACCCAGCCATTATGAAAAGAAAGAGTGTGTCCACAGGCGATAAAAACAAAGTGAAGACGTCCCAAAGACGAGGAAGCGGGCAGTAAGATTTCGTGTGCAGATGATAACCCGGTCTCAAAGAAAATAGAGATGAAGCAATTCTAACCTGGAATCAGGGAAAACAAATCTGCCTCTCCGCTCAAGGCCAAGATGAAGAGATGATTGTCGGATTAGCTGAATTGGAAAAAGGAATAACTGAAACCAGTGAGAAGGTCAAGGAGAAGAATAAGGTATGTTCCCAATGAAGGTTCTCTCTTGTTGTATACCAAAAATTACGGAACGAGGTTTATGAAGTGGCTGTGTGATTTGGTAATACAAACAAGTATTTATGAATGTGATGAAATAATCAACGAGGAACTGAATGAATGTTCTTCATTGAATAACAATGATGAGAATTTATGTAAGTGCAAGTAAGTAAATGCGAGAAATAAGTGCGAGAGGATTTGGGCCGAAGACCTCTTTTTGTTGGCTGATAAAGCCGTTATATTGAATGAGAAATTTTTCGACCTTTTAATGAGTCTTAACTTCTCGTATTTATAGTACAGAATGATCATCTAGCTAGCCTTGCTACAACTCTCGATGGAGCTCGACCAAGCATTAATTGTAACCAGCTACTTTGGACTCTAAACTGTACCCTAAATCTTAGTTACGCTTTACTAAACACGCAATCTGCGACTCCGAATTGGCGGTTTGCAGGCAATACAGAGATTTGCGCCTATGTTTTCCCCTTCTAGTCCGCGGCGGTAGAACCAGCCATCTTCTCAGAATCTTCTCGGCCATTTTGGGTAAGATTCTCTAATAGTGGCGGTTTACGTGTTTGGTTAGCCAAAATCAGGCTTTGATAAGTGGAAAATCCTTGACCTAACTCTCCCCTATCTCATTTGCAGGCTCTCTCTCGATCACGGATTCCATCAAGCCGACTAAGTATAACTTGGTTCTTCATATACGCAATTAGATTGGGAATGACTTGTTGGAATGGGCGAGACACGATTTGTGGGCGAGTTGCCCGGAGTGGGGCGAACTTGCCCAAGCTCTTGTTGGCTTAGGGCGACTAGGCGAGATGGTGACTTGATGAGGTGGACGAGTTGCCTAGAAGTGAAGCAACTCGCCCACGTTTCTCTTGGCATTAGCGATTTGGGCGAGTTGCACTAGGCGACTTGGCGAACTCGCCCATTCGTGCCTTGGGCGACTAGGAGACTTGCGCATAGGATACTTAGCACGGCGGCGGGAGACTTGTGCAAGATGGTAAGGTGGGCGAGTTGCCCGGGAGTGGGGCGAACTCGCCCGCCTTCTTGGCTACGTGGGTGACTTGCGGGCGAGTTGTCCGGAAGTGGGGCGAACTTGCCCACCCTCATGGCGACATGGGCGACTTGCGGGCGAGTTGCCCGGGAGTGGGGCGAACTAGACGGCCTTCTTGGTGACCTGGCGACTTGCAAAACTGAGGCGAGTTGGGCGAGTTCGCCCTTACTCCAGGCAACTCGCCCAACCCTCAAGTCTTCTAGAAATGTGTTGGGTCGTTGTTTATAATTTTTAGCGGTCCGACAAACTCAAATAATTAGCCCGAATAATTAGGCACACAACAATTGCCCCTCAGGTTGCTATTCGCCTTATGTGAGAGTGTAGTGACATGATACATACCCTGAGTTGTGCCTTTTGATAACAATTTGGGCAAATTTATCGAGTGTTGACTACTTACGCCGGGCGACTTTGGCTCTCGGGAAAGTTACTCGAGATTTATTGCGGGCGAGATTTATTTTTGCGCAATATAACTCGCCTCATGGGCGAGTTAGACTTGCTCCTGGCGACTTTGCACTTTGGGCAAGTTATTTGCGGATTGAGCCGAAATGACAGCTCAGCTGACCACGCGGTGAAGTGAAGATTGGGCGGACATGTGAGCTTGCTCGCTTGTCAAGATGGGACGAGCTCCGAGGCATTTGGTCGACATGGTGCGAACTGGCTTACGTTGGCGAGCTGGGGCGTGGAATTGGGTCTTCTTTTGGGCGAGGGACATGTTCGGCCATCACTTTGGGCTCATGGCCTAGAGCCCTTTCGAGCAACATGGCGCGAATAGGACCTTAGTTTTTATTGGGCCCATGCAAGCGAGGTGCGGCAACGTGGGCTACTGGGGCGAAGTGGAGGTCATTAGGACTTCCATGGGTCCGAGTTTGAGTGACATCTCCCCGAATTTTGGGCTAGATGGCGAGAAGGAGGCCAATTTTAACTCACTCCATATGGCTGAGCGAGATAGGTTCACACAACAAATTAGAGCCTGTTGCGGGACATTTTACTTGAACATTCTCTTGTTCGACAGGACATTTTCTTGAAGTTTGATATTTGGCGCGACCTAATGGCCAGATGGGATGAGACCCGACCTGGCCACCAGTTAGGCATAAGTGGCGAGATGGGTGAGCTCTTAGTCAAGCTCCCGCTGGCGAGGTGGAATACTAGGCCTCTTTGGACTCTATTGGCGAGGTGAAGCGAGGTCATCACCTAGGTTTTTATCTCTGGGACGAGCTACTATATAGGATGAGTGGGCAAAGCTACGAAGGGTTGACGGCGAGCAGCTTGTGAGCAAGTCGCCCCGAGATTGCAAGCACGTCGCAGACTAAGCATATGCTAGCAAGTCGCTCGGGGTGAGATATGGAGTGGCGAGCAGTGAAGCAAGTCGCCCGGGCCGAGATGGCGAGATGGAGTTGTTGGGCGAGTTTCTTAGACTTGGGCGAGTAGGCGAGTTGGGCGAGTTTCAATGAGCATCCATTTTGTTTCGTCCATAACTCGAGTTCCCGACCTCCGATTGAGTTGATTTTTTTTCGTTGCGATGGTATTTTCGAGGAGCTTCTCGTGGTTGTGAGCGAGATTTTTTCCACATCGCCCTTAGGCGGGCGAGTTGTTTAGACTCGGGCGAGTAGTCGATGATGGGCGAGTAGGCGAGTTGGGCGAGTTCCAATGAGCATCCATTTTGTTTCGTCCATAACTCGAGTTCCCGACCTCCGATTGAGTTGATTCTTTTTTCGTTGCGACTGTCTTTTCAAGGAACTTATCGTGGTTGTGAGTGAGATGTTTTTCCACATCGCCCTTAGGCTGTCGAGTTGTTTAGACTCGGGCGAGTAGGCGAGTTGGGCGAGTTCCAATGAGCATCAGTTTTGTTTCATCCATAAATCGAGTTCCCGACCTCCAATTGAGTTGATTATTTTTTTTTTGCGACCATCTTTTCAAGGAGCTTCCCGTGGTTCAATGCTCTTCTCAAATATCCTTCTAGATCAAAGCAGTTTTTTCGCCCCACTTCTAGCTCGTTTCCACCCATGGATTTTGGCGAGCTGGCGAAATTGAGCGAAGTGGGGTCGGCTAATCCTCCGGCGAGGCCATGAACTGCTAGAATCACATTCGGACTCTAGCGAGGTGAAATGAACAGATGGCAAGCTGCTCCGAGGCGAGATGGGTTGAACAGTGAGATGGACAAGATGGGGCGAGGAAGTAATTCCCAGATCCATTATGTTGAATCGCCTCAAGGGAAGGAAGTGGGGTGATCGCTGACCCAGACGAGGTCGTTAATGATGTTTCGGTGGAGGTGACTCCTACTCAAGAGAATCCTGCTACTTAGTACTTCTTTGTTATAGTCGTATGTCGAATTTTATCATGTCTCTTGCTTTGCTTTGTAATAGACTAGCTTGTTCTCTACGAACTGAAGCTTACTTTCAATGCCTTAGCATTTCTGCATGTTCGATTGTCTTATGTGCTTGCAATCAATGTTTGGCTTGTCGTCTTAATTTTAGGCGACTTAGTTGTCTTATGGTTTCACAACTTTATTGGCTGATCGTCTTAGTTGTATGCGATTTAGTTGTCTTATTGTTTTGCAACTTCGGATGCCTTTGAATGCCTGTTACAAAAATTTTATGTTTGTGGACTATCTCTAGGAGGTCGATCTCCTTAGAGATCGACGACTTTGGGTAATCGATCTCCTTGGAGGTCGATAACCTGCCCCCTTGTCCATGGCATAAAATATTTTGATCGTCTTATTTGGGTGCGACCCTAGTGCTTGGCACTTATTTGGTCGTCTTATTTGGATGTGACTTATTACCTTGGCACTTGTATGGTCGTCTTATTTGGATGCGACTTATTACCTTGGCACTTGTATGGACGTCTTATTTAGATGCGACTTATTACCTTGGAACTTGTATGGCCGTCTTATTTGGATGCGACTTAGTACCTTGGAACTTGTATGATCGTCTTATTTGAATGCGACCTAATGCCTTAGAATTTTGTGTTTAGAACATATACTATAATAACTGATCTCGTTAGAGGTCAGTAGACCTGCCCCCAATTTCTGATCACTAAAGTCTAAGTGCATGACTAATTTGACTGAACAAAAATTTGACAAAAAATCAACTTTCATTTCTAAATTTTAGGCGAACTATTTCATAAAATTTAAACTACCAAACTACTGGTAATATTTCTTCAAATACATTGCATTCCAAGGTGTTGAGCTGGGACTCGCCTGGGATTGGTTCCGGGAAGCTTTTGGGGTCACATAATTAGCTACCGAGGTACGACTTTTCTGGCTTGGTAGCTGGCTTATTTGCGTTGCAGGTTCCCTGCTCTTCCATCCGTTGAGCAAGCAACTCGGCACTACTGATCAATTTTTTGGCTCGGTGCCTTGAAATCGGCATAGGATGTCGGATAGTCTATATTCATCGTCCTCCACAGCTTCGTGTTCTTCCGGAGTCCTCCGAAAACTCCCATAACTTTAGCTTCGTGTTTGAGTGGCTCCCCGTCCATGATCAATTTATCAACCCTTTCGATATATGCGCGGTCGATCTCATCTTTGAACTGCCACACATATGATAACCTCTGCTTCGTTCCCACCTTGTGAGTCATGTGTAAGTTTTAGTGTCTTAGAGACAATCCATTGTAAGGATATAATACTCAGATAATATTCAGTATTAGTTTAATATTATTGTTTGTTTAATATTAAATGTATGGCGTTACACTCATTCGAATATTATGTTTGATTGTTTGCATTTATTCTTATATGTGTTCCCTTGAGTCACTGTTGTCATCGAGTGAGTGAGAACTCAGATGACTTAAGCATGATTCTTAAGTAGCCCTAATTGAGGATCATCAAGAAAGGGATATTGATGATGTAATGGAGATTGGTGTGCAATCTGCATCATACTCTTAGGGAGTGTAGTAAGATCTCACTTACTATGAGATACTAGGTATCTCATGATGGATGCACAAATACCTCAGAGGGTATTGGTATACCCATCCGAGAAACCGTTTGATGTAGCTCCACTATATGTGTCTACGAGTGTCTCGGTTAGTGGGAGCGATGCGATACTCCTTTGACTTGAGGCAATATGCACGACATGTGTGGAGTGATGAACTTTGACCATGACAGACGCTTGCACCTTTCTATGGGTAGATATGGCTTGGATTGGGTTCATCACGAAGTGCATGTGCGTGGTAGTTGAGCCAAGAAAAGGATTCATTCCTCAAAGTGGATTTAGAGAGAATACTCATCTTCTCATCATAATTGGAACTAAGTATCGCCAATGCACGTCAACTTAGACTTTGTGACTAAGTGTGACACTAATGATCAATTAGTGATTTGAGATAAATTGATTAAGTTATTTGAATAAACACTTCATCATGTTCAAGACTAATCGAGTATTCATGGATGAAAGGAGGAAATCCCAATTTCCCATGTTTCAGTTACAGGTAGTTGCATGTTTCTCACAACGTACCTCATATATTGAGAATGTCTTATTTATTGACTAGGGTTCAATTAAGACCGTTAGTTTGACTAATCGCTCGGTATATGAGGGCCTATGGGTCACACAACAAGTAGTTCTCTTTTACGGATTATAGTTGGTTGATTAAATGTTAAATTGGATTTAATATTTAATTAATGGAGAAGTAATTAATAATAGATTAATTTGGAAATAATTATTATTAATATTTAATTAAATTAGATTTAATTAAGAATTCCCAAGAACTATATTTGGAATATAATTGTAGGATTTAATGTATATGGAAATAAATCGTAGAGATTTTCATATAAGAAATTTAAATTCGTAGAGATTTATATTTAGGGAATTAAATTAAAAGGTATTAATTTAATTCAAGATTAGGAATTTTATGTTCCTGATTGGGCTAGCTTAGGAAATAAGTTAAGCCTCCCTATATATACAAGCTATTGGGATTAACAAACATTATCACTTCATATTTTCTCCATAAGATCTAGAGTTAGGATTTTCCTAGCAAATCTGTCTCGGGATTCAACGCTGGCAAATCCCTGCAAGTCCGTAATTGGGGATTACGTGGATACCGTAGTAGAGAAATCTGCTCTCGAGTTACTGTAAGATTTCTCGTTATGATTATTGTAATTTGTATGCAATTAATTTTTCGTTGTTGGTGAACTTTAATTTCCGCTGAGCATGTGATTACGTGTTTTACGTGCCTCTATATTCCAACATCATGGTGGCGTAGTGGTCGAGGAATAGCTGTGCCATTTGGCGGAAATATTCCACCAACAATGGTGGCAAGGTGTTGTACCATCCGTAGGCTTGGTCTCCCAATGTGAGAGGAAACAACCGACATTGAGTCGCATCGATTGCCCCCATTGATTTCATGTAGGCTGTGAACTTGCTGACGTGATGTATGGGGTCTGTGTCGCCAAGATACTGAGTGATGGAGATCGCCGTGACTTTTGGTTGGACGGGAGCCAATATCATTGCAGGTGATAATGGCGACAATGGAATCATAACTGGAATTGGGTTTCCATTTTTAGCAGCGACCTGATCTTGAAGATCCTTGAGTGTTTGAACTATTACCGCTAATTTTTCAACATCAATTTAGTAATTGGCTCCACCTCGCTGTTGGTGGCGAGGTGAGAGACTTCTTTCAGCTCTCCCTCGTTGATGATGGCGAGGTGAGAGGCTTCTCTCTGCCCCACCTCGCTGATGACGAGGTGAAGGGGTTCTCTCCGCATCACCTCGTTGATGATGGAGAGGTGATGTGCTCCTTCCCAGACGATCTTTAGCTGATCCTCTTTGTCTTTGTGCGCGGTCAGGCCGAGTCACGAAAAGTGATCCTACTGATTCGGCTTGACCTCGGCCATGGTGACGAGCCTGCCCGATGCCGAACTCTGAATCCAAGCATTAGAAAACTGACTTAGTTCGCTATGAACCCGCAGAGTCGTCATTCCTTTCAAGGCCGAACTATCTTTCGTATGACCGCCTGTAGTGCTCTTTTGAACAAGCCATGTGAGAGTTCTCCTCTTGGCTTTCTACTTGGTGTGGGCCTTCGGATTCTTTCTACTTGCCCTTGGCCTTAGCTTGTCAAAAAATTTCGTCCAAGTTCTGGCGCAGATCCCTGTGATGTGCCCCCAACTCAGCCCTCTTTCGGTGCAACACCGCCATGGCCTCCCAAATCTCTTGAGGAGTGTTTATTTCTTCTAGCTTTTGGAGAACACCAAGTGTGTGCCCCCTAGCTCCCGGATTACCCGTGGCTTGGCCACCGGCCCCCCGACCGCCGGACTTCTGTATTTCAGATTTGACTCTTCCGGATTTGGCTTTTGACAGAAAACTTGCTTGAGACATCTTTGATTGAGTTTCTGAGAAAGTGTTTGAATGTTTGAAGATTCAAAGAAAAAACCTTTGAAGATTCGTGGGAATACTCCAATAAGAACACTGAAATCAGTTTAGTTCTTAAAAATTACCCTCCTTCTAGCGCCAATTATTGCATACCAAAAATTATGGAACGAGGTTTATGAAGTGGCTGTGTGATTTGGTAATACAAACAAGTATTTATGAATGTGATGAAATAATCAACGAGGAACAGAATGAATGTTCTTCATTGAATAGCAATGATGAGAATTTAGGTAAGTGCAAGTAAGTAAATGCGAGAAATAAGTGCGAGAGGATTTGGGCCGAAGGCTTCTTTTTGTTGGCTGATAAAGCCGTTATATTGAATGAGAAATTTTTTGACCTTTTAATGAGTCTTAACTTCTCGTATTTATAGTAAAGAATGATCATCTAGCTAGCCTTGCTACAACTCTCGATGGAGCTCGACCAAGCTTTAATTGTAACCAGCTACATTGGACTCTAAACTGTACCCTAAATCTTAGTTACACTTTACTAAACAAGCAACGTGCGACTCCGAATTGGCGGTTTGCAGGCAATACGGAGATTTGCGCCTATGTTTTTCCCTTTGAGTCTGTGGCGGTAGAACCAGCCATCTTCTTAGAATCTTCTCGGTCATTTGTGGTAAGATTCTCTAATAGTGGCGGTTTACTTGTTTGGTTAGTCAAAATCAGGCTTTGATAAGTGGAAAATCCTTGACCTAACTCTCCCCTATCTCATTTGCAGGCTCTCACTCGATCATGGATTCCATCAAGCCGACTTGTTGGGATTATACTGGAAAGTATGCCTTTTACTTTGTATAATCGAAACTGAATTTTCAGACTTATTTACTGAAATAAATTGTTTATCACTGATGCGTTAAATATTATCAAATGTTACATATATTTACTGCACAACTGTTCAATAAGTCGTACGTGTTACATTGTAGTTAATTTAGTGATACCAGATCACAGAAGATTAAATTAACAGTCCTTTGTAACTAAAAGTACGCTATTCACGACCTAGATGGAAATGAACAACCCATCGTGAAAGGTTGAAGTGTAAGGCTCAGATTGGCTTGTCTTGACCAAGAGATTACACTAGTGCATGACTGATGCACTGAATAGGACCTACAGGAGGATAAATTCTTCAGAACTGAACAAGGAAGAATTAGACCTCAGTGGTTCGTTATTTCTTAATCTTCGTCCCTTAAATAGGATCACATGGGATTGGTAACTATTGCTTTGAGTTATCATGGGTAGCGAATCAATGAGATTCAATAGTTTTTATCTTGGGCAATATTATTAGTCACATGTGATTGCTAAGATTTAATACGAAGAATCGTGTGCAAGTACGCTTGTTCGATTTGCCCCCTTGGGAGGTTCATAAGCTTTATCATATCAAATCTTGCAAGTGAAATTAGTTTCCGGTATGGATAATAATGTTGAACCGTTCCTTGACCAAGGATAAAAGATATTAATTAATGGAAAGCTATTTCAGTGGCTTGAATTAATTAATGGGCTAGATAATCTTAAACACGGAAAATAATGATCGGGAGCCATATTGACTGTAATATGGGTTAAGATGGATAGTGCAATATTAATTATGTAGTGGGATTAATTAATATTTATGGGCTTGAATTATATTGTGGCTCAATATTAGATATTCAAGGTCCATTAAAAGGTCCAATCTTAATTCTCCTAAAGTCCCCCTAAGTAGCCCAACATATAGTCCAATAACTGAAAAGGTGATTAAAATAAAATAAATATTGGTGCTTAATTTCCCAACTAAATTTTCAAAAATTTATAGATAAAGTTGGGAGAAAGATTTTCTTTGAATTTTGTTATGGAATGAAGATATGTATTCTTGGAATACAAGATTATCTCATTAAATTCAAGAAATCTTCCACTTGATTATCTATAATGATATTTTCGAAATTTTGAAAATAGAGGGCAAGAAAGATTTTCTTGATTTTCTTGAAAATATATTATGGAAGATATGTTTTTCTTGAAATACAAGAATATCTCATAAATTCAAGAAGATCCAAATCTTGGACTCTTGAGACTCCAAATTTTCGAAAACTTCCATAGCAAATAGAGAAGGTGGGATTTTTGTGGAATATTATAATTATGGGAAAAATAATATAGGAGATATATTCAAGATTTCTTGGAGATCAAGACAAGATTTTCCCACATTGTTTTTATCACAAAATTTCGACCACCCTAGTCTCTATAAATAGGGGATGATTCTTTCATTCCCAAGTACAATTCCATGTGCTGGAAAAATTAGTAAATCCACAAAGGTGGTGCAACATAATTTATTTCCTTTTGTTAAATCGTTCACAAGAATCCTTCCATCGGATAGTCGAACAAGGACTAAGGGAATACTTGGGAAGTCCTTACGGTTAGTCTATTCAGCCACACCTTTGCCATCCCAAGAGGTACGTTCACGTAAACTCGTAGAATTCCGCATGCGTTGGTTTTACGTGAATTATTATATGCATGATATGTTGTTGGATTATTATTTGAATTAATATAGGATTAATTCATGCTAGTAATAATTATAAGAATTAAATTTGTATTTAAATATTCACCCCGAATAGATCTGTGCAACCCTATTTCCCAACAACTGGTATCAGAGCCACGGTTTGGCTCAATTTTAAATTGTAATTTAATTCGCGGACATTAAATTTGAAATTGGCTAGTAGAATTGCTGGATCTGTTTTGCAGGTATCCAATTGTCATGGAATTTAATGTGTTTATTTATGCATGCATATAAACTGTGGCTTTTAATTCGATTCGTTCGGATTCGTTTTGCCTCGTGAGAAAATCCACGAGTAGATTAGAATTTGTTTGATTTGATCAATGTAATAGACTAGTCTAGATCTAGGTTTATTTAGTTTTTGTAAATAAATTGTAACCGGATCGAGAAACGAGGACGGAGACGAAGAATTAAAGAACAAAATCCAGAACCGGGCGTAGGCGGCGTGCGTCTCGCTAAACGTGTTAAACGGAGGCATCGCCACAAGGACGCTGACGCTGCAGTAGCAAAGACGGGCGCCGGGCGAGGCCGAGTGGCCGAAAGCCGCTGAGGATCGGGCAAATACAAGACGGGGGCGGGCGCTTAAAGACGACGCACCGCGGCGTTGAGCGACCAGTGACGGCGGCGGAGCACACGGGCGCTGCATAAGGCTGTAGCGCAAGCGGACGCGGCGCTGGAGCCGAGAACCGCTGGCGAAGTCATACTGGCGAAGCGCGACGCTACGTGACGGATGCTGCCGCTTACCGAGTCAAGCGAGCGCGCCGAGGTTGCCGAGGTTGAATGGCTGCCGCCGGCCGGATGAGGGCGGCAGATCCCGATCGCGAAGCCGCCTTGCGTGGGCGCTTTCGAGACGGAGTATTTTTTAGACGACGACGAGGGAGAAATTCAAGACGGTGTTTCTTCAAGATCAAGCCAAGAAAAATCAAACCATGACAATTGGATAATTTGTGCCCAATATGTTTATTTTTATGTTTTGCTTGATTTATTTTGTGCTATCTTATGCTTTATTTAATTTGTTTAAATGTGTTTGCATGAGAGTTGCCCAAATGAAAAATCTCACCTTCAAAATTACTAAGTATGTTTAAATAATTAATTGATAATTTTATTCCGGATAATAAAATTGAATTAATTTTGACCTCCATGATTTATTTATTTGTGAATTCTTTTGGAGAAATTCCCCCCACGGGACGGTCAAAAGATAGCTTTCACATGAATGAATTCCAAACGGATGATTGTGGGTTATTACTAGTGGCGACGATGAACCTCCCCACGAGGCTTGTTCAAAGCGAAATAATAATCCTGTATTTAATCATGGTTATTACTTAGGTATAAAATTGATATGCATATACTTCCCCGAAGTCCCTGTCAATTTTATATTGGTCAAGTGGGAGCCAACTATTAATCTGGATATTAAAGGTTTGTAACTGTTCTTGTTTGTAACCTGCTTGAATGTGTTTAAATAATGACCCACCCCACGTGGCTTATTTAAACTGTTTTGAGATGTTGGCTGATGCATGTTCATATTTTTTTGAGATTTTAATATGATGCATGTGATCGAACCTTGTGATATATTTGTGCTTATGCATATTATTATTTATTTCAGTTCATCATGTCGCAACCTTTTAATCCACTGTTCAATATACTGAAAGACAATTTGCTCACTGGAGAAAATTTTGTTGATTGGAATCGAAAACTCACTATTGTCCTCACTGCACAAAGCCATAACTGGGTTCTGACCACACCTAAACCGGATAAACCATCAGATGAGTCCACTAAAACGGTTAAGAAAGAGTATGCTGACTGGGAGCGGTCTAACGAAATGGCAAAGTGTACCATCTTGGCTTCTATGTCAGATGTGTTGCAACACCAACACCAGAACGTTGAGACCGCTGCGGAAATCATGACTAGTCTTAAAGCGATGTTTCAACATCAGAACCGTGTGGCTCGTCAGATCACCATGAGGGACTTGCTCTCTATGAAAATGGTGGAGGGAACGCCCGTAAGGGAGCACGTTCTCCAGATGATGGCTCACCTTAATAAACTTGAGGTACTTGGCGCTGAATACGATATCGAGACCCAAATCGATTTCGTGCTCCATTCTTTGCCGAAAAGCTTTGAACAGTTCAGGTTGAACTACCAGATGAATAATCAGAAGTTCTCGATGCCTGATCTGTTGCAAGCTTTAGTCTCGGCAGAGGCGATATTGGGGCAAAAGAGCCAAGCCTTGGTGGCAAACGGACCTTCTTCTTCTTCTAGACCAAGGGGTGGTAAGAACAAGAAAAGGAACAAAGGCCACAAGCAAGTGAACTCAAGTGTTGCCAATGGCAAAGATAAGGTGAAGAAGGGTGGTGGAGTGAACAAGCCAGCTAAGGGGAAGTGCTTCAACTGCGGTGAGAAAGGACATTGGAGGTCAGCCTGTTCCAGACCCAAAAGGGATGGAAAGAAAGGTAATTCTCACGCACTAGTTGTTGAAACTTGTTTAGCGGCGTATGCCTCCCATTTATGGGTGGTGGATACGGGATCCACTAATCATGTTTGTTTCACATTACAGGGGTTCAAGCGGACCCGGCAACTTAGTGGGAGTGAGGTCCTCATCACACTGGGCGATGCTATGAGAGTGGCAGCTGAAGCAGTGGGAGAAGTGCACCTGTCTTTTGAAGACAGAGTTTTAATTTTAAGAGTTGTTCTTTACGTTCCGGATTTTTTAGAAAGAATTTGAATTCAGTTTCTAAATTTTTTATGATGGATATTCGGTTACTTTTAATAAAGTTGTTACCATTTTTCCTTTTGATAAATTTATCTGTCATGGAACGTTGTCGAATAATCTCTATACAATTAACTGTGCACACCACTCACGAAATGTATCCTATAACACATCAATTGTTTCCGAGAAAAGAAAACGTTCATCAGACGTGAACGAGACACTTCTTTGGCATCTAAGATTGGTTCATATAAATCCAAAGAGGATCCAAAGGTTGGTGAGAGACGGTTCACAGGAGCATCTCCAAGTTGAACCGATTCCAACCTGCGAATCATGTTTGGAGGGTAATATGACCAAGAGGGCATTTGGAGCCAAGGGGAATAGGGCCAAAGAAGTGTTAGAGATCGTTCACACAGATGTATGTGGTCCAATGTCAACCAAAGCAAGAGGAGGTTATGAGTATTTTTATTGATGATTACTCAAGGTACGGTTACATTTTCCTTATGAAGCATAAATCTGAGACCTTTGAGAAATTCAAAGAATTTAAGGCTCAAACAGAGAATCATAGGGAAAAACGTATCAAGTCTCTACGATCTGATTGTGGAGGCGAATACCTCAACGATGAGTTTTTGAACTACTTATCTGATGAAGGGATTGTATCCCAGCTCTCTGCACCCGGAACCCCTCAACAAAACGGGGTTGTAGAGCGAAGAAACTGAACTCTTTTGGAAATGGTTAGATCAATGATGAGTTATGCGGATCTTCCCAAGTCGTTCTGGGGTCATGCCTTGGAAACAGCGACTTACATTTTGAACTTGGTTCCCAAAACTCCCAAAGAATTGTGGACCGGGCGCAAGCCTAGTATGAGACACATGAGAATTTGGGGGTGTTCGGCCTACGTGTTGGACAAGGAAGCCGGTAAATTGGATCCTCAATCAGAATTAAGGTTGTTTGCAGGATACCTCGAGGGAACAAAAGGGTGTATGTTCTATTGTCCCGAAGATCAAAAGGTGGTCATCAGCACTCACTTTAGATTTTTGGAAGAAGACTATATGAACCAAAGAAAACCCAGAAGTGAGATTACCTTAAATGAGCTTAGAGGGTGAACCTCAAGTGCAATTTGTGATTAGATGATATACTAAACGACGTTTTCACAACCCGACCCTCGTCAGTAGTGGGAGGGTTGTTAGACACCCGAGAGATTCATGGGAATAGGAGAGTCCTCGGACTTGATTCCCGGACAAGACGAATCAGACCCATGGACATATGACGAGGCACTCCAAGATAAGGATGCAGATTCTTGGCAAACAGCAATGAAAGCTGAAATGGGTTCTATGTTTCATAACAGAGTGTGGGAGCTAGTCGAACCACTTAATGGGGTCAAACCCATTGGATGCAAGTGGGTATATAAGAGGAAAAGAGGACCGGACGGGAAGGTTGAAACCTTCAAAGCAAGACTAGTGGCGAAAGGTTACACTCAGAAAGAAGGGATCGATTATGAGAAAACTTTTTCGCCCGTAGTCATGCTTTAGTCCATCCGTATTCTCTTATCGATTGCTGCGCATTTCGACTTTGAAATCTGGCAAATGGATGTCAAGACAGCTTTCCTTAACGGAAGTCTTGATGAAGAGATCTATATGCAACAACCTCAAGGTTTCATTGAAACAGGCCAAGAACACCTAGTTTGTAAGCTCAAGAGGTCCATTTAATGCTTAAATCCTTATTGGGCTTCTCTTATTCCTTATATGGGCCGAATAAGGCCCCAAAACTAAATGAATCATTGGCTTTCATTTTTCTGCTTTACTCTTCTGAATATTTTTACACGTTTTAATCTCTCCTTCTTTGTTTCATTCTCGATATTTCTTTCAATTGAATTCAATAAATAATTGAGATGTGTTTTGCTTTAAAAAAATTCATTTTGCTATAGATCAATACCAAAACAATTTAGTTTACATTTAAAGTATAATTAGTCAAATTAATGTTAATTATGCACACAATTCAAATAAATCGAATGATGACATAATGTAAATTACGAGCAATTACTAAAAATATACTCAAATTTTCTTATTTACAACATTAAATATTATTCAAACTAATATTTCTCTACTTAACACAATTTATTTTAACAAAATTTAAGTGAATATAATTTTGGTATATAGTTGTCATCTTGGGTAAGAGTAAAATAGGAAAAATGTAAGAGAAAGAAGTTGGGTTTTTCTACGATCAGGAACGGTTTCGCCCTTCCTGACGTCAGACGTCTAATAAAAGACTGCCACATTTAATATGTCTTTTTAATCTATATGATTTTTTCTGTATAAATTTTTTCAAAAGTCTATCTTAATAGTTAATAGTAAGGAAGGGGTATAAGATTAATTTATTCTCATGCAATTAGCAATATTTGGATAGTTGTAAATAATTGTAGTGGTGGCCAAATAAGGACCGCATTTTTTTTATCGGACAAAGTTAGTTGTTAATTGTTAGTAATTGGTACACAAAGCACCCAAACACTCTACAAATTCACCAATCCACCTTAACTTCAATTTGTTCCCAATGAGAATCGAACATGGATCTCCCACTCAATTGAGGAGCCCAGTGGCCAGGTGGGCTAAGCCACCTGATTAAATAAGCTTAGAAAAAATATTCCTTAAGGTTCGATATAGCGGCCTCCTCCCTCATTATCTCTCTCAAAATCCATAGCAGTGTTCATTGTATCATATCTGTCATCTATTAATATTATTGGAGTCTTAGATTGCGCTATCGCGATTTGGGACCTTTGGAGTATAGACCGTCCTTTAATTTCTGTAAGTTTTAATTTGTCTCTTAGTCTATAGATTTTAGATCTGATCTATATGCACAATCTCTGTGATAATTATATTCATCTGTTGCCATCCGCTTTTGATCGTGCGGCCACTGATTTTTCTCCTTAGTTGAGAGCCTTTGATTCCTATAAGAGAAAATATGTGTTACGTAATGAAAAATAACGCATACTTATTTTTTCAATATACATATTTGTCAATAAGGTATTGAAAATTGTGTAATTATACACCCACGCACAAATTAAATATGTTATTGTAAAGAGAAACATGTGTTACTATACGAACAACATGACACTCCCTCTATTTTAATCAGCTTCCCCTTCTTACCTATAATCAATCATCTTAATTAAATGCCTAAATCACTAAATTACACAATTAAATAAAAAAAGTATATTTTTCTTTATCATCAAGTAGTAACACATAATTTCTTTTGCGATAATACATATTTATTTGTATTGTAACATAAATTAAAAGAGAGTTTTTTCTGATTTGCATTTACACAAATTTATTAGGAAAGATTCAATAAATCACAATGCATTATGGCCAAAACACAAGAATCACATTTCTCATTAATAGAAATGATAGTCATTTAGTTTTATCCAACTAACCTGAGTAAAATAAAGGGATTAAAGTTTTTGTAGTTCAATAACTTGGCATCGTTTTAAAATTGGTCATCATTGTTTTGACTTTTAAATTTTGATTATGTAAGCTTTTAGTTTTTGTGAAATTGGTCCTTTAACCAGCTGCAATAGATTTTCAAGGAGGTAACCGTCACATGTGTAATTATTTTATTTTTTTCTTTACTTTTGAAGCGCTACTTGAACATTCTTAATTCTAATAATTTTGATCGGGTTTTGAGTTGGGTCTAAAAAAGCAAATCGGGTCGTTTTACTGAGCCTAAACTGACTGAAAAATAAAAAAAAAATGTAGAAAATCGCTTTTTCTGCCTAAAAAAATGCGCAGAAAAATCTCGACCCAAAACTATTAGGATTAAAAAAGTTAGGTGGCATTTTGAAGTTAAAGAAAACAATAAAATAATTATATAGGTTGTGGTTATCTGATTGGTGACCTGCTATAGCAGGTTAAAGGACCAATTTCAAAAAAATTAATAATTTATATGACCAAAATAAAAAAATCAAAACAATCGAAATCAATTTCAAAACGAAGCAAAATTACTGAACTGCAAGCCAATTACTTGGATCTATTTCTAATATTCCGTCAATATTTTTCAAATATGGAAAAAAAATGCAATAGAATTAAATTTTAATAGTACGCATGGCATGCAGGCAAAAGCATTAATGGCAAATTTAATATAAAAATAGCATATATGATATTATATTTAAAAATAAAGATAAAGATAAATTAAAATTAAATATCATTTATCACTCAAGAGGTAATGATACATTATTAATGAGGTGGACTTTTGCAATGAAGAATCATTAACAATTATAATCACAGATACAAATTGCACCAATAGTACAGGTGCTTCCGATATAACCTTTTGGATCTGGAATCGCGGATATGCAAGCGTCATGACATATCTTTATATAACTTGATGGATCTTCTATGAAACAATAATTGACCTGTACATTTTTATGGCAAACTTATTAGTCCACAACACCTTATTTATATACGGTTGGTGCTAGGTATATACTTTGAGAAATTAATAGTTATATCACGAAAAAAAAAAGGATTTTCATATAATTAATACTCCCTTCGTGCTAAATTTGTTTGCCGTTCGTCCCAAATTTGTTTATTCTTTTCCATAAAAGTCAATAAAGTAAAGCACACCATTTTGAATTATTCTCTTTCAACATCTCAAAATTACATCTCGACATTACTTTTACCCACAAAAATTCATCCACTCTAATATAGTAGAAAGACTACAATACCTCAATCAAAAGCCACTTTATCACTTTAAATACTTATAATAACTCTAACATTAAAAATCGTGTCGAAAGTAAAGAGGTAAATAAGTTTTGGAGGGAGGGAGTATGTATTTATCACTAATATCCACTATCAATTCCGGATAAGAAATAGGATTACGATTTAAATAATATGTATTTTTCACTAATTAATATACATTTACTACAAGATAATAAACATTTGAGATATTGTCTATTTTCTTGTAATGATATTGTCAATTACGGATATAAGAAATAGGATTTCAATGCAACTGATGTGAATATATCATCATTCTTTTTTTATCATTAGTATATAAGAGATAGGATTTCAATATAATTAATTTGTATTTATTACTATATCCATTATCAACCCCCGATAAGAGAAAGGATATCAACATAATTAATTTGTGTTTATCGTTAATATAAATTATCATTCACGGATAAAGAATAGGATTTCGATATAATAAATATAAATTTAACACAAAATCCTCTATCAGTATTTATTTTGTTGTGTTTGTTTTGAGATGTGCACATCCCAGTAGGGATGACTCAACCCCATCCAATTTAATTTTAGATGTGCGCACTCACTTTTTCATTTTAAATTTAATACATATTGACCCTATAATATATTTACATGTCTATTTTGACATAGCCTAATATCATTCGCACCACTTTTCTTTAATTCACAATTTTCTTTAAAATAATTATTCTCTCTCCTACTTTTATCTCTCTCACTCATTCTCTTTCCTATTTTTAATCAATTTTTGTATTCCATTTATATATATATATATATTTATATGAGCGTATGGCAAACTTTTCTATGAAATATTTCTCGGATCTATGATCTATGGAATATGACCTGCGGGACAGGATAATAAATGCATAAAAAGGGTAATAAAATTTGTGGATCCTGTGCAGATCGAAATGGATCAAACTGTTGGAATATAGAGGCACGTATACACGTAATACATGCGCAGCGGAATTAACCAGTTCACCAAAATGAACATATAATTGCATAATTAAATACGGATAATCTAAACAAAATCCTTACAGTAAAGTATACATATATTCCTCCACTATGGTATCCACGTAATCCCCTTAACAGATCCACACAGATTTTCCAGCGGTGAATACCCGAGACGAATTTGCTAGGAGAATTCTGACTGGAGATTTTATGGAGAAATTAGATTTTCTTGGAGAAATTAATGAATCCCTAGGATCACATTTATATAGGGAAAGCTTAGCTTAAATCTTAAGCTATCTTTATTAGGAATATTATTTCCAAATCTTGCAAATCAAATCCCATAGATTTGATTTTTCCTACATATATTTTCTTACAATGATATTCCACATATTATTTGGGATTCCTATTTAATTAAATCCAATTTAATTAACCAGTAATAATAATTAATTCCAAATTAATATATTATTAGTTCTCCATAAATTAAATATTAAATTCAATTTAATACTTAATCAACCAACTTTAATCTGTAAAGGGAATTACTTGTTGTGTGATCCATAGACCCTCATATATTGAGTGATTAGTCAAACTAACGGTCTTAATTGAACCCTAGACAATAAATCAAACATTCTCAATATATGAGGTATGTTGTAAGAAACGTGCAACTAGTTGTAACTGAAACATGGGTTATTATAATAATTTCCTTTCATTCGCGAATACTCGATTAAGTCTTGAACATGATTAAGTGTCTATTCAAATAATTAAATCGTATTATGTCTAATCACTAATTGATCAACGTATATCACACTTGGCCACAAAGTCCAAGCTAACGTGCATCGACCGATGACTTAGATCCAATTATGATGAGAAGATGAGTATTCTCTCTAAATCCACTTTGAGGAATAAATCTTATTCTTGGCTCAACTACCACGCACATGAACTTCGTGATGAACCCAATCCAAGCTATATCTACCCATGGAAGGGTGAAAGCGTCGGTCATGGTCAAAGTTCATCACTCCACACATATCGCATCACTCCCACTAACCGAGACACCCGTAGACACATATTGTGGAATTACATCAAACGGTTTCTCGGATGGGTATACCAATACCCGCTAAGGTATTTGTGCATCCATCATGAGATACCTAGTATTTGTGCAGATTGCACACCAATCTCAATTGCTCATCAATATCCCATTCTTGATGATCCTTGATCGGGGCTATTTGAGAATCATGCTTAAGTCATCTGAGTTCTCACAATCTCAATGACAAAGCAATGACTCATGGAAACACAAATAAGAATAAATGCAAACAACCAAACATAATATTCAAACAAATGTAATGACATACATTTAATATTAAGCAAACAGTAATATTAAAACCAATACTGAATATTATCTTAGCATTATGTCCTTACAAAATGATTGTCGATCTCTAGGACACTAACACTAACACAAATATATTTTTCAATAAAATTCTCTGAGAAAAAAAGTTTTTTGGTCACATAACTTACCTGTAATCCATTTTTGGTCCCAAAAAATTTAACTATCCAATTTTGGTCCCATAACTATTGCGTTTGTCCAATTTTGATCCCATTTTGCTGAAAAAATGAAAATGACGTCGTTTTTGTTCAAAAAATGGGGATCTTTGATCGCACGTGTGTCCAAATTGTGGTTTGTCCAATTTTGGTCCCATAACTATTGTGTTTGTACAATATTTAACTATCCAATTTTTGAACGAAAACGACGTCGTTTTTAAATATTTGTGGGACCAAAATTTGACAAGCGCAATAGTTGTGGGACCAAAATTTGACAAGCGCAATAGTTGTGGGACCAAAATTGGATAGTTAAATATTTAGAGAACAAAAACATATTACAGGAAAGTTATGAGACCAAAAAACTTTTTATCTCAAAATTCTCTTAAGACAGAACATCAAAACTCGCTCCTATTTTTTATTTTTAAATCCGGAATTAATAGTCGATATTAGTGATAAATATATACTTCCACCGTCTCAAATTTGTTTACCCCTTTGCTTTCAGCATGAGTGCTAATGTGAGAGTTATTTATTAGTATTTAAAGTGATAAAGTGGTTTTTGGTTGATGTTATATTGTAATTCTTTCTACTTTATTATTAAAGTAGATGACTTTTTGTGAGTAAAAATAATGATATAAGATGTTGGTGGAGGATAGTTGAAAAGAGTGTAGTTACTTTATTGTCTTTTATGAAAAATGGATAAACTAATTTGAGACGGACCGCTTGAGTAAAGGGAATAAATAAATTTGGGATTGGAGAGAGTATTAATTATACTTAAATCCTACTACCTCCGTCCCGAAAGACTTTGCACAGTTACTGTTTCGCTCGTATTTTAACGAGCGAGTTTTTTATTACTATTTGAAAGGATAAAATAATTTTAAGAAATGTGTATCACAGAGGAGGGGTAATACTATTATACCCCACCTTAAAATTCGTTTTATTATTTCAAATACTAATAAACAACTCGCACGCAAAAATACGAGCAAAAAGTAAGTGTGTTAAGTCTTTTGGGACGGAGGGAGTATTTTTTTTTCACTGATATAGCTATTAATTTCTCACAGTGTATACCAAGTATCACCATATATAAATAGGATGTTAAGGGCTTTTACCCCCACAACTTCAATAGACTCATATCACAATGGCTAAATTTAATTACTCTTTTCTGTTAGTCCTAGCTCTTGTATGTTTACATCAGGTACGTCTCATACATTAAATATGATATATATATATATATAATTATTTAATTTAATGTTTTAAAAGAATTTGGACTAAACTAGCCTAGCTGCCAAATTTTTGATAAATTTGTAAAATAGCTCCTTAGTTCCAGTGGAATGTCTTTTTTTTTTTTTTTTAAGAATCATATTAAACAATGTTTTCTTGTATGGGCTTTCTGTTGTAATCTCACGCTATTAATATTAGTTTTTCTATCATCACATTCAACGGTGATTCCCAATCATTCTATTATGATCTCTAAGTATTATCACATGGTATCAGCTATACGATCCTAAACCCTACTCTACACGGCCGCCGCCGTCTTCCATGAATTTCCGTCATCACGGCTTCTTCGTCGTGAATTTTCTGTCTCTATCTCCCCTCTCCTTTCCATATCTCTCCCAATTTGCTGCAACCCTAATTTTCCACAACCCCAAATTTCGTCAAACACCATGGCTGCCACTGCAACCGATTCTATCCCTGTAACAACGATGATCAACATGGTCGTCGGTATCAAGTTTAACGCCACAAACTATCTCCCGTGGCGCCGTCAAATCGTGCATATGGCTGAATGCTTTGATTTGATGGGATTTTTGGACGTGTCCGTCGTTGTGCCGTCACCGATCATCACGAACGACGCAGGTGTTCAATCCGTTAACCCTGCGTACACAACTTGGAAGATGAAGGACAGAAAACTTCAAGTGTTGTGTATACATCGAAGACTCGGCGACATGTGGGTCACTCTCGACATGTGGGGCGTCTTCTCTTCTGTCTCTCGCCAGCATTAACTTCGGGAAGAGTTGCTCTCTCTTCGCCAAGGGGATTCGTCTGTGGACGATAATGGTAAGAAATTCAAATTATTGTGTGATCAATTGTATGTTGTAGGTCGTCCAGTGGATGAAACGGACAAGAGTCGTTGGTTTTTGCGTTGTCTGGGTGTCCAATTCGCCAGTTTTGCGGACACACGCATGGCTTTCTCTCCCATTCCAGTTTTTCGAGAGTTGTTGAATCGGGCAAAGAAATATGACCTCATGCTCCGAGCCATGGAGGGCTCGGCATCTCAGGCCGCTTTCACGGCTGATCGCGGCTCCTCAACGAATCGGGGGTCCTCTCATGGTCGGGGGAAGTTCAATGATGCTTCGTCGGGTAACTCTGGTGGCCGCGGACATTCACATGATCGGGGTTTCACTTATGGTCGTGGCCAGCAGGCCAATTCTCGTGGCTCGTTCTCAGGATATCCGAACAACGGGGGGCGTAGGCCACCACGTTGTCAAATTTGTCGTGGGGAACACTATGCAGACACATGTCCCCAATTTCTCAATGCTCGTCAAGATCCTTCTGCTGCAAATTTGGCTTAGGCTTTTCAATCTTCTTGCAATGTCTTAGACTCAACTCTAGATTAGTATCTTAATTCATGTGCCTCTGCTCATATGACTAATCAGTCGGCTGCACTGGATTCCTATGAACCATATTCTGGTAACAGTTCTGCTATTTGTTGGTAATGGCAATGCTTTAAATATATCGCATATTGGCTCTTGTAACTTGTCTGCATATGTTCAACTTTTGGATGTTTTGGTGGTGCCCCATATCACCAAAAATCTTTTATCAATCAGTAAATTAACCTCTGATCTGCCTGTCGATGTTATATTTTCGGACAAGTTTTTTGCGATTCAGAACCGGGTGACAGAAAATTCTAACTCAGGGAAGATGCGATAAAGGTCTGTACTTGCTTGACAAGGGGATTCCGGCTTTGGTGGCAGCAATCCTGAATAAAGTTTTGAAGGCCAGTTTTGATTTATGGCATTTACGCCTGGGGCATGTCCCATTTTCCATTATTTCGTTATTGAATAAACTTGGTCATTTGCTTGTTACTTCAGTTTTACCAAATCTTAGTGTTTGCTCTTCGTGTCAGTTGGCAAAGAGCAAGAAACTTCCCTTTAAGTTGAATGAAAAACGTGCTGAACAAGTTCTTGATTTAATATATTGTGATTTGTGGGGTCCTTCACCTATTACCACTTCTGATGGTTTTCGTTATTATATGGCCTTTGTGGATGATTTCTCTCGGTTTACGTGGATTTATCCGTTACGTGCTAAGTCAGAGTTCTATGACATACTTGTTTGATTTCATGCTTTTGTCTGCACTCAATTTTCCCGTAAAATCAAGGTGTTTCAAAGTGATGGTGGGACTGAATTTGTGAATTTGAAAGTGCGTGATTTTATGCATCTTAATGGTATTCATCATCGGTTTTCTTGCCCTTACACTCCGCAGCAAAATGGTAGGGCCGAATGAAAGCATCGTCATATTTCTGAAACTGGCTTATCTATGTTATTTCATGCTCATGCTCGAGCTTCTCTCTGGTTCGATACATTCGCTACTGCTGTCTTTGTAATTAACAGGTTGCCCTCCGCATTTTTGGATGCCGCTTTCAGCTCTTATTTGGCAATGTCCCAAATTATGCAAACTTTAAACTGTTTGGGTGTCATGTGTATCCTTATCTTCGAGATTATGTTGCTCATAAATTGGAGCCCCGTAGTCGTCCGTGCATTTTCTTGGGCTACAATAGTATTTACAAGGGCTTTCGTTGTTTCGATCCGGATTCCTCTCGAATATTCACAACTCGCCATATGCCCAGTTTGATGAACAGTGTTTTCCATTCTCTTGGACTCCTACCTCGGTCCCAATTTCAGATTTGGATATCTCCATGTTCTTGGATGCCAAAGACAGTCCATTGCCTGCTCAAACCGGACCTCCGTCTGGCCGGACCACTTCAGCGCCCGTGCGCTTAGACCCTGTGTCCCAGCGCATCGTCCTCGTCCAGGACGACTCGGCCGAAGCCCCCACTGAACATTATGTGCTAGCTCCAGCCCAGGAACCACCTCCTGCCATGCCCGATCCAGTCCCAATTGAGGCCTTCCCACCTAGTCCAGCACTACACGCTCCAGCCCCTCAACCGGCCCTTGCCAACCCACCGGTTGGCCCTCATCTTATGGTCACCAAGTCGCGTGACGAGATTTTTAAGCCACGCTACCCTGTTGACTTGGCTCCGACTGCACTGCTCTCTGCCCTGGTTGCCACTTCCGAGCCCCGTGGTTCCAAGTCCGCTGCAAAATATCCCAAGTGGCTTGCTCCTATGCAAGAGGAAATTGACGCTCTCCGTTCGAATAATACGTGGGACTTGGTACCTCGTCCCCCGTGTACACACATTGTAGGCTCTAAGTGGGTCTATCGTACGAAGTTTCATGTTGATGGCACTATTGAGCGCCATAAAGCCCGTTTGGTTGCTCAAGGCTTTACACAAATTCGGATCTTTTTTTTCATCACACGTTGATCTTGTTGTTAAAGTTGCCACTATCCAGATTATTTTAGCCCTCTCGGTTCTGGTCGGCCTCTCCATTGCTTGATGTAAAAAATGCCTTTCTTAATGGCGTCCTTGAAAAATGTGTTTATAGCTCAGCCACCTGGCCGAGACTCTCACTTTCGATCATATGTGCAAGCTAAAGAAGGCTCTTCATCTTGTTAGGCCCCCACTTGCCCTGGTTTCAGAGGTTTAGCACGCGTTAGTGACCTCGGCTTCCTTCAAAGTCGTAGTGACTCTTCTCTTTTTCACTTCCACCGAGGTACATCTACTATTTATTTGTTACTTTATGTGGATGACTTTATCAAAAGAAATTATTCTAGCTTTCGCAATCTTTCATCTCTCAAACACATCGAGAGTTTGCCATTAAAGATCTTGGTCACTTTAATTACTTCCTTGGGCTTGAGGTCTTATAAGTCCGATGGTCTTTTTGTTGGGCAAGCTAAGTTTGCCCATGATATACTTGAACGTCTTTGAGTTATTAGATGCTAAGTTCGGTTTCCACCCCCTTGGCGTGGGGGAGTCTCTAGTTAGTGACGGGGCTCCATTCCGTGATCCCACGCTTCTGTGTCTCTTGTTGGAGCTCTCCAATATTTTGACGACCACTCTTCCGGATCTTTCATATGCCATCAGCCTCGGTTAGTTAGTTTCTTATCGATCATTTTTTGGTTGTCAAAAGAATTCTTCGTTATGTGAAAGGGCTTGTTCACTATGGGCTTTTGTTCAAGAGAAACAGTTCTCCATTCTCGGGTATTACGATCTCGTTGGGCTAGGGTGCATCGAGACCCATCGTTCAACTTATGGGTACTCTATCTTTATTGGGGGAAATCTTGTTTCTTGGAGTGCCAAGAAACAACCGACTGTTGCACGTTCCAGTTTGAGTCCGAATATCGTGCTATGGCTAATGCAATAGCGGAACTAGTTTGGGTCACTTAATTTGCTTCATGAAATCCGATCGCTACCTCCATCTCGCCCATTCTCTTAAGTGATAACAAGAGTGCTATTTTTCTATGTCAAAATCCGGTTGCACACAAGAGGGCCAAGCACATTGATCTTGATTATCATTTCGTTCATGAGCTTGTTTCATCGGGCAAGCTATCTACTCGGTTTGTGCCGTCACACCTTCAGTTGGCTGACATTTTCACGAAGAGTTTACCCCGTCCGGCTTTCGAGTTTCTACGTTCCAAGCTTTGCGTTTGTCTTCATCCCACGCACCTCTTGACGGGGGGTAATAAGGCTAATGGTTAATTACGTTGACTATGTAACTTTAGTATATATTCTTTGTTGTATTCTTCCTTATTTACTCCCATAATTATGGGCTTTCTGTTGTAATCTTACGCTATTAATATTAGTTTCTCTATCACCACATTCAACGGTGATTCACAATCCTTCTCTTATGATCTCTAAGTATTATCACATAATAGACAGCATAGTTTGATCAGTTTAGTGTTTTACTTTTACTTCAATTTTTTAAAATTTTTATGTTTAATTATATGTGTATATATATATATATATATATATATATATATAACTAAAAAAATCTAATTTTTTTCGTGCAAATTTTCTAATATTTGGAGAGGGAGCAGTTTGCCATAAAAATGTTTTGGTCGAATATTGTTTATTGGAAAATCCATTTGCAAGTGAAAAGATATGTGGTGACGCATGTAAATCCGCGATTCCAGACCCAAAAAATTATCTCGGATACACATGTGCTGGTGGTGGATACTGTAATTGTGATTATAAGTGTTAATGATTCTCCATTGCAAGAGTCCACCACATTAATAATGTATCACCTCCTCATTTGGGGCATGCATCAAAAATTATATTGAGTGATACATTAATAAATGGTTTTTAGTTTTACTTTATCTTTACTTTTAAACATAATATCATATATGTTATTTTTATATTAAATTCTTCATTAATGCTTTTCCCTGCATGACATGAGTACGAGAAATATTTTTGTTCAGGACTGTAACTTTGGGGGTGACAAAAGTAGGGCTGTAATTTTTCAAAATGGCAAAAGTAGGATCGTAACTTTTAAAAGTAGCAAAACTAGGCCCGTAACTTTTAAAATAGCAAAACTAGGCCCGTAAATTTTTAAAATAGCAATTTAAGGCAAAAAAAGCCCGGATTGCCCTCTTTTGTGGACATGAATTTGGAAATGCCCCATTCAGGTTTCATTGGTAGAAAGTGTCGTGTTCTTCTTGCGCGTAGTTAAAAAATATATTTATTAGTAAGAGTTTCCATGTGTGCGATTTGAGCCCAAAGAGGGCAATTCGGGCTTAATTTGGTCTGAAATTGCTATTTTAAAAAGTTACGGGCCTAGTTTTACTACTTATAAAAGTTACGGTCCTACTTTTGCCAGTCGAAAAAGTTACGGTCCTGCTTTTGCCACCCTCCTAAAGTTACAGTCCTGAAAAAAAAATTCCCACATGAGTACAATTGAAACAGAATTCTATTACAGTTTTTACATATATAAAAAAAAATATGATGGAATATTTAAAATAGATCAAGAAATTGAATTTCAATGAGGCATCACCAAAATCATCCTTGCAACCTTTAAGGGTGTGTTTGCTGATCCCAAGCGTGACAAAAAGGCATGAGTATTATTTTGTAATTATAGGTAATTTTGTAAATTCCTCATTGGATGATATTCGGCTATGTTAAAATAGATATGTAAGTGTATTATAGGGTCAATATGTATTAAATTTAAAATGAAAAAAAAAAGAGTGTACACATCTAAAATTAAATATTGGATGGGGGATAAATCATCCCTACTGGATCTGCACATCCCAAAACAAACACAACAAAACAAATACTGATAGTGGATTTAATGATAAATATATATTAATTATATCGAAATTCTATTCTTTATCCGTGAATGGTCATTTATCTTAACGATAAACACAAATTAATTATGTTGAAATCCTTCTTCTTATCATGTATTGAGAATGGATATTAGTGATAAATATAAATTAATTATATTGAAATTCTATCTCTTATACTTCCTCCTTCCACCAAACTGTGCTCATTTCATTTTGACATGTTCTACGGAAAGGTAAATTAAGTCCATTTATGAATAACATATTTGATTGTGAGTAAAGTATAATGATAACTTGAGTAATTAAGTGATTGTTGGACGATGAAGATAAAAAAAAAATTGTATCCATAAACGTACTTAATTTACCTTTCCGTACAACATGTCAAAACAAAATGAGCACAATTTCGATGGATGGAGGGAGTATATTAATGATAAAAAAAAATAATGATATATTCACATCAGTTGCATTGCAATCCTATATCTTATCCATGATTGACAATATTACTACAAGAAATAGACATATAATGACAACAATTTTGTCGTTAAAGTTTTGCTACCTAAAAAAATAGGAAGTAACTCATGGAACGCATAGCTCTCATTAAATATTCTTACAACAAATGTTCGTAATGTATTATAGTTAATTAGAGATGTTCTTACAGTAGATGTTCTTAATGTACTATAATTAATAAGCAATGATCTGTTGATAGATATGCATTGCCTGAATCGACGTATTTAGAGTAGAATACATTTTTGGTCCCATAGGACACGACAACTCACAATTTTGGTCCCATTACATCCACCACTTTGGTTTCAAAACTATTTTCTCATGCAGTTTTGATCCCACGGGACAAGTTTTGGGACCAAAAGTGCAGTTGAACTTAACGGATTCCGTAACGAAAGAACCAAAACTGCATGAAAAATTCCTTACGGAACCAAAATGGTGAGTATTATGACCAAAGTCGTGAGGTCCCATGTCATGTGGGACCAAAAGTGAATTTTACTCGAAGTATTTATCATCAAGTGGTTTTTTAATTATTATACATATATATTCTTCGCACAATTTAAGACCAATATTGGAAATTAAGTATGGATTCTTTAGCACTTATGAATGTACTAATTGTATTGGTGCGGGCATCTTTTCGTGTCCTCATGAGGTCCTTTGATGTCTTCCCAACTTGGAAGCGTATCCATAGTAGGAAAAGGCTTCCTACTTGACCTTTCACATTATTCACTAGCCCACCTCTCTAAGACTTATTGCCCTTTGATGTCTCTCCAACTTGGAAGCGTATCCATAGTAATCGTCTCATCCACTAAAAAAAGAGCACTAATTTAACGAGGGAGATCAAAGAGGGAAAAAAAATTCTCGCTAATTACCAAGGATTTTAACGGGGGAATAGATTAACGAGGGCTGAATCCCTCGGCAAATGTGTCAGAAAAAATAACTAGGTTCTTATATAACGAGGGTTAAAAACCCTCGGCATGCAATTTTAAAAATTCTGCTCCCTCCCATCTTTTGAACATAATATTGTTAGTTTAACTCATTTTAATTTGGAGTTCTAATGTGAACATAATGAATAAATATTATAAAATGTAAGACCAAGTGGAGTATTTTTATCACATGGATGACTTTCGGATTTAAAATCCATATGCAAATCACTATAAATAACAAATTGAGTAATTCATACTTAATAAATAATCACAAATAGAATTCAGTCAATTAATAAATGATCAGTTAAGTATAATTAAGTATATATATGTACACTTGTTAGTAGTGAAAAGAATTGAAAAAATGATTATTTCACAATTTTATTAAAAAATATTTTCATAAAAACGATCAATATAACTGTTGAGGGTAAATGGTCAAGGTTTTGGGTTTTCCAATTTTCTTGCCGATTTTTTTCAATTCTTAAACCGATTGATCCGCAAAAAATTAAAAGAAGCAGTCGGAGTTTTACCTAAAGGGAAATTGCTTGATATGTTTGAAAATATAGTCATTAAGAAAAAAATTGAAATCACGAGAGACAATATCCATCGATGATTCTCCGAAGAAATATCATGATTTGCTGGAAATGCATTTTTTGTAACTCATGGAGGACAGAGACTACAACCTGAGCATCAATGACATTAATATTTATTTATGGTCACACTCTTATGGCTAATTTATATACTCTCCTCCCTCATTTGTTCTCCACTAATAGGCTGGATGAGAGCGAAGGCCCCGACAGGATGAGCACGCCCGTGAAAGCTCGTTGGGGCTCGAGGCTGCCTTCATATGACGGCCACACTTTGTTCGGTGGATTTCGCAAATTTTGATTCAGATCTTGCTCATGATTTGAATGCACACTTGCCTTATTTGTTGCAAAAATAGGACAGAGAACATTTGTTCCACCAAATTTATGAACATGCCCCCACAACTTTTTTGAACATTTCCCAAAAAAAAAAAGTCCCTTTATCATTATTCCCCAACCACCACTTAATTATTTCAAATGTCATTATATTTTACTCATAAACAATTAATTTATTTATAAATAGACCCCACAAAAATTGAAATACCCCATAATACCATCGAGGTCCTGTTTGGTTTGGTGGATTGATTGGGATAGACCAAGGATTAGGATTTTAATCCCAACTAATCTACCGTTTGGTTTATGGGATGAGAGCCCATGATATGCTTCAAGCCCAGGTAGAAAATGTATCAAATCCCTCCATGGAGGGATATGCCAATCACATGTGAAAGGTGGGATAGAACATACCTCAAGTGTAATATTACAAATTGTCCTTCTATTGTTTGAATAGATTCATAAGAATAAAGTGTGTTGTTTCAATTCAATTTCAGGGTGTTTATGACATTTCAATGGACATCCCATCTAATCCCTTACTAAAATCCTACAATCCAAACACATATCTTGATTCAAACAAATCAATCAAATCTATCCAATCTTACTCAATCCCACTCAATTCTATCATACCTAATCAATTCAATCCCGTGAACCAAACGTCCCCTTACTTCATCTACTTTTTAATTTATTATTGTGCTCACAACATTAAGCATAACTTTGGTGGACAGATGGAGTATCTTCTCAATAAATTGTTTCTCAAATCAACAATACTTACTTCATTTTGATTGGGACTTATTTATTGGGGGAACACACACAGCAACAAGCACGCGGTGGAATTGGCAATGACGGAGTTACTACTCAATCCAATGAAGATGGCCAACGACAAGAATGAGCTAATAAGTGTGATTGGAGAAAACAATCATGTTACGGAATCGGACATATCCCGACTCCCCATGCTTGCTAGCTGTGACTAAAGAAACCCGCCTTGTCCATTTTTTATTCCTCTCAAAGCAGATTATGAAATTGAAATCAATGGATATGCAATCCCTAAAAACGCACAGATATTCGTTAACGTTTGGGCAATTGGAAGAGATTCAAGCACATGGCCAGATCCGGCTTCATTTGAGCCTGAAAGATACTTAAAGGGTAAATTGCAAATATGGTCCCAAGAGATTGGTCCAAAACATCTTTGGTCCCATGGTTTCAAAATGGTCATTTTTTGAGCAGTTTTGAACCCAACCGTTAGTCAAATGGATGGAAACCGTTAGTTGACCAAAAAATTATGGGACTAAATTTGCAAAATTGAGGGAAATAATATTAAAATATAATTAATTATATATCTAATCAAAATGAATTAATAAATTACAAATTAATTGTAAAACTATATATATATATATATATGATTTAAATATGACTACAAAATACAAAAAAAATATTTTTGTAAACTAAATAATAACTTATATAAAATTATTAAAATTAATATATATATATATATATATCCATATATAATTTTAAAAATAATGAGTAAACTTTTGTAAATTAAATAATAATATGTAACATCTAAAAATTAAAAAATATATATATATAATATGTATATACTTAATATAAAATATAAGAAATTAAAAAAATAGATATCTATAATCTTTATATAATTAAAATAAAATCAAACCAAATAATATATAGAATTTGAATATAATTTAAAAATACTTTACCATGCACCTGCTTCACAATTAATACTTATGTTAGAACATTTGATACTCTCTAATGAAATAGCTAATATTTTTTCATTAAACAACTGATACTATTGAAAGAATACACACGAAATGCAAACCAGTTGCACAACACGATTTTCTCTGCAATCGCCATTGCCACCAACCCATCCCACCACAATACCAATCGTCACTCATCGTCGCGAAAAAAATCACAATATTAAAATCAAATTCGATATCTTTTTATCACGTAGATCAATATCAAACACATAAAAATCATAACTGTTGAGGCCTATAAACTCTAGTATGATTTTCACTGCATCATTATTCTGGGGCGATTTTAAGGGGGGGGAGTTTCATTTCTAAACTAAGTAATAGTTTGTAGATAATTTAAAAAATTAAAAATATACATATAATCTATATATAATCTTAATTTACGTTAAATTGAAATAAATAAATAATATATATATAGTCTTTTATAGTTTAAAATAAAAAATTAAATATTTTTAAATAAAGTAATAATTTATGTATAATCTTAAAAAATTTAAAATATATATATAATCTCTAATATCAAATGGAATTCAAAAATGTTAATTACATTTTTATAAATCTTAGTTATGAAATTATGCTTAATACTTTCTGAATTATAAATTAATTATATAAATTTAAATCTCAAATTTACATTAAATAAATTATAAATTAATTTAGGAAAAATCTGAAAATTATAGCAAAAAAATAACAAACTGATTTTTTTGGGACCAAATATGCAATTTTATGGGATCAAATCTGCAATTTTTTTGGACCAAATCTGCAACTAACGAAGCGTGTGACTCACTTCCGTTAGAAATGGACGGAAAATCTTACGGGACCAAATTTGTCAAAAAAATGACCATTTTGCAATTGACACATTCTCTTAGGACCAAAAGTGCAATTTACCCGATACTTAAACAGCGAAATTGACTTCAAGGGCCAAAATTTCTCGCTTATTCCTTTCGGATCAGGAAGAAGAATCTTCCCTGGTTTGCAATTGGCTGATCGAATATAATACTGCCTCTTATGGTGGCTTCTTTAATACATGAGTTTGATTGGAAACTCGAACCAGGTGTAAAACTGGAAGATGTGGACACAACAGAATATTTTGGAATTGCAGTTCATAAGGCAGTTCCATTCATGGGTATTCCAATCAAGATGTGATCGATATCTTTAATTTAAAGCTACTTTTTTTCCAATTTCGAGTTCTTTTGTATAAATAAAAGTGATGAAGCTTCTATTTAGTAATGGCTGCTGCTTTTAACTTTCCCATTCTACCTCTCTTCACTCGAGTGTCATTGATACTCCGTTAATAAAATAATGTTCTCTAATCAAAAAAATATTATTGCTGCCTGAAACTATGGCAGTTTGATAACTTTCGAATAACTGCAAACTAGTCCTATAGGAGAAAAAAATAATAATAATAAAAAATAAAAAATAAAGAAACCCAATTCGCAAGAGGTAGCTTGTGGCTTTGAACCTTCCGTAGTCAGACACTATCGAGTATACCGGCGGATTAGTGGACGTGATGCCTTGAACTATTCCCCCTTCGTGTATACCGAGACAACAGTGTAGACACAATAATGCCTCAACGCCTTTTCGTTCTCACGTTTTTGTCCGTTTTGGCCCTGGACAGCCCTTTATATTCATAAGTGTTAGTCGAAGCGGCCCTCACTTCTCACTTATACAGATGATCTCCTTTTCTGAGTATCCCGTCATACTCAACCTCCTTGATATAAGGAATCATTAAAAGTCCAAGACTTAACCTTTACCACAATCTTACGGGTTTCAACACTTGGTGAAGTGCTCTCGAGAAATGATCGAAATACCAAGTCTTTTTTTTTCAACAAACATCCTCAACTTAGTTTTCCCATTGAACCAAGATATTGGGATATCCAGTCAACAAGGTTGGGTTACCACTGTTTTCGTTTTTAATTTGTGGATTTTTTGATCCATTCCTTTTAGCACTTTAATACTTAATCTCGATTATAACTAAATATAAATCTTTTCAAATACCCCCACAATTCTATTTATTTGAATCGCCTTCTAATTTGCACAAACTTCAACTCACACGCGTCTGCGTCATCATCTCCATGATAATCTCCATCATGATAATCTCCATCATCTCGGGATAGGACAAATAAGAGATGATCCTATAAAAGCGGAAGAAACAACATTTAATAAACAAAAAGAAACAACATTTAATAAAGCAGAAGAAACAACATTTAATAAACAAGAAAAAACAACATTAAATAAAGTGTACATTTCTTTTTAGCACTTGTTTTTCTTTTTCGTTTTTTGGTTAACTTTTCTCGTTCATGACCATAAATGTTAACAAAATCCGGATTGCCATATTCATCTTCATCTCTAATTATTCTCTGGTACGGGCGTAGATTTGCAGGATCATCGAAAGAGGGTACAGAATGAGTGAAGTTCTGAAAATGGAATTTTTTAGGGCGATAAATTTTCGAAGAAAGGAAAATGGAATTGCAGGGATGTTCTTTAACGGGGAGTGGACTGAAGACGTCAAAAGCCGTAAAAAGACGGTGTATGCTCTTTTCTTAAAAAATCATTTGACTTATCATGAGACTAGTTCGACCCAAACCGAATCGGGCTTGTTCTCGTGTAAGCTTTCTTTGGTAGACAATGCATTCCTTTCAGCCCCATTCTTGGAGGAAGAGGTTAAATCAACCATTGATAATTGTGAGAATTCCAAAAGCCCGGGCCCTGACGAGTTCAACTTCAAGTACATCAAGGTGTGTTGGGTTTTGATTAAGAAAGATTTTCCAAATGCTCTTCGATTTTCATGAGCATGGGAATCAACCCATCATTTATCGCTCTCATCCCCAAAAAAGACGCGTCGGCTAGTTCGGGAATCAACCCATCATTTATCACTCTCATCCCCAAAAAAAAGATCGTCGGCCTTAAGAATTATAGGCCAATTTCTCTAATAGAGTGTGCATACAAAATCTATTTAAAAACTTGAATAATCTTGTGGCTAAGCAAAGTCATGGATAATTTGATCTCTATCATGTTGGGATTATACTAGAAAGTATGCTTTTTACTTTGTATAATAGAAACTGAATTTTCAGACTTATTTACTGAAATAAATTGTTTATCATCGATGCTTTAAATATTATTGAATGTTACATATATTATTTCGCATAATTTGTTCAATAAGTCGGGACGCGTGTTACATTGTAGTTAATTTAGTGATGAAGATCATGTAAGATTAAATTAATTATCCTTGTAACTAAAAAAAGTACGTCATTCACGACCTAGATGGAAATGAACAACCCATCGAGAAAGGTTGAAGTGTAAGGGCAGATTGGCTTGTCTTGACCAAGAGATTACACTAGTGCATGACCGATGTAATTTTGAATAGGACCTACAGGAGGATAAATTCTCATAAATTCGAAACAAGAAAGAATTAGACCTCGGTGGTTCGTTATTTTTAACCTTATCCCCTTAAATAGGATCACGTGGGATTGGTAACTATTGCTTTGACTTATCATGGGTAGCGAATATATTGAGATTCAATACTTTTTATCTTGGGCAATATTATTAGTCACATGTGATTGCTAAGATTTATAAATAAGAATCGTGTTGCAAGCACGCTTGTTCGATTCCCCCCTTGGGAGGTTCATAAGCTTTATCATACCAAATCTTGCAAGTGGAATTAGTTTCCGGTATGGATAATAATGTTGAACCGTTCCTTGACCAAGGATAAAAGATATTAATTAATGGAAAGCTATTTTGGCTTGAATTAATTAATGGGCTAGATAATCTTAAACAAGGGAAATAATGACCGGAGCCATATTGGCGTAATATGGGTTAAGATGGATAGTGCAATATTAATTATGTAGTGGGATTAATTAATATTTATGGGCTTGAATTATATTGTGGCTCAATATTAGATATTCAAGGTCCATTAGAAGGTCCAATCTTAATTATCCTAAAGGCCCCTAAGTAGCCCAACATATAGTCCATTAACCGAAAAGGTGATTAAAATAAAATAAATAATGTTGCTTATTTTTCCAATAATATTTAAAAGAAAATTATGGATAAAGTTGGGAGAAAGATTTTCTTTGAATTTTGTTATGGAATGAAGATATGTATTCTTGGAATACAAGATTATCTCATTAAATTCAAGAAATCTCCTACTTGGTTATTCATAATGATATTTTAGAAAAAATATGAAATATAGTGGCAAGAAAGATTTTATTGATTTTCTTGAAAAGATATTATGGAAGATATGTATTTCTTGAAATACAAGAATATCTCATAAATTCAAGAAGATCCAAATCTTGGAATCTTGATCTCTATATTTTTAAAAAATCCATAGTATTAGAGTAAGTGAGATTTTTTTGGAATATTATAATTATGGAAAAAAAAGAATATAGGAGATATATTCAAGATTTCTTGGAGATCAAGAAAAGATTTTCCCACATTGTTTTATCACAAAACGGGGTCCACTTTTAGACTCTATAAATAGGGGATGATTCTTTCATTCCTAAGTACAATTCCATGTCTTTGGAAAAAATTAGTAAATCCACAAAGGTGGTGCAACATATTTTATTTTCCTTTTGTTAAATCGTTCACAAGAATCCTTCCACCGGATAGTGAACGAGGACTAAGGGAATACTTGGGAAGTCCTTACATGAGTTAGTCTAATCGGCCATACCGTTGCCATCCCAAAAAAATACGTTCACGTAAACTCGTAGTATTCAACCCATCAGGTTTTACGTGAATTATTATATGCATGATATGTTGTTGGATTATTATTTGAATTAATATAGGATTAATTCATGCTAGTAATAATTAAAGAATTAAATTTGTATTTAAATATTCACCCCGAATAGATCTGTGCAACTTATTCCCCAACATATCAATCGAGGGCTTTTCGTGGGAAAGAGAAATATAATGGGTGGAATTGCAATTCTCAATGAAGTAGCGGCCGAAGAAAAAAGAAAGAAATTGGAGAGAGCGATTTTCAAAATTGATTTTTCCAAGGCCTACCATTCGGTGGACTGGAATTTCTTAGACATGATGCTTGAAGGGTTCAACTTTTTTGACAAATGGTGTCTGTGGATAAAAAAGTGTGTTTCAAGTGCTTATGCTTCGGTATTAGTCAACGGCAGCCCGTCCGGTGAGTTCAAGCTCAAAAAAGTCTTACGCCAAGAGGACCCTCTCTCCCCTTTCTTGTATCTTCTAGTAGTTGAGGACCTTAGCCTCATGGTATCCAAGGCGACGAAAAATGGCAACTTCAAAGCCGCTGAAGTTGGGACAGATAGAGTCCGGATCTCTCACTTGCAGTACGCTGATGACACAATCTTCATAGGTTTGGTTTGCGGTCAAAATGCATGGGTGATGAAAAGAATTCTCAAAAATTTTGAGCTACTTTCGGGGCTCAAGATTAATTACAATAAATGTTGCTTGATGGGGCTGAATGTGGGCGAAACAGAATTCAAGAGATGGCCGATATCTTGGGGTGTGCTATTGGAGAAATCCCTTTCTCTTATCTAGGCATTCATGTTGGTGCTAGCTACAAAAAACCAAGTGAATGGGTAAGTTTAGTTTTGAAATTTCAGAAGAAAATGAAGTCTTGGGAAGACCGGAAAATTTCTTTAGGGGGTCATATTACACTTCTAAATGCAGTTCTAGCCTCATTACCTATCTACCAGTTCTCCTTCTACAAAATTCCGGAAACTACCTTGAGTGTTTTATCCTTGTTATAAATCAAGAAATTTCTTTGGGGTGGTGTGAGAACAACACTAAAAGCGTGATCGTAATTTGGAAAAATATGTGCAAATCTAAGTCTTTGGGGGATCTTGGAGTTAGGGATTTAGGGGTTTTCAATAAAATTCTTTTGGGTAAATGGGTGTGGAGATTTCTTGTGGAAAGAAATCGGTTGTGGGTTAGAGTCTTTAGGTCCTTTTACGGGAGTGTCGATGTGGGTGAGTCAGATCTCATTATAAAAGGTAGTTGGAATAGGATGTCGAGTTGGTGGAAAGATTTCTTAAATAATGTATTGAGGGAGGGGGGGAATGGTTGTGGGGCAAATTAGAAAGACGTATAGGTAATGGGAAGAACACAATTTTTTGGAAGAGTCCGTGGGATGGGGTCGAGTCTCTTAAAGATAGGTTTCCTAGGTTGTTCTATTTTAGTTCTTTGAGGGAGGCGTCAATTAGTGAGATGGGAAAATGGGTCAATGGGTCTTGGAGTTGGGAATTTAAGTGGAATAGGTCACTATTTGATCGTGAATTATCTGTTGTAAATGATCTTTTAAATGTGATTAACAGGATTCATTTAGTGGAACAGGAGGAAGACACTTGGATTTGGAAGTCGTCACCGGATAACCAATTCATGACGAAGAAGGCGTACGATGTTGTAAGCAATCCAGCACCTTTGCCCAACAGGAATTCAGATGCAAGGCTGATTCTTAATCGAATTTGGAGCAAAATATCCCCTCTCAAAACATCGGTGGTGTCTTGGAGACTTCTACAAGATCGATTACCTACTCGAGTGACCCTTATGAAACTCAATATTTTACGTCAAAACTGCAACACAAGTTGTCCTTTTTGCAACTTGAAGCCGGAAACTACTTCACACCTTTTATTCGAAGTCTTTGGGTGTCGCCCAAATTCGGTATGCTTATTATAATTGGATGGGTGTATCGAAGTTGGTCATATTGATTTTTCGGAATTTCGTCGCAGATTTGGAATGCATTCAGGCAAGAAAACACACTTTTGGCTACAAGTTTTTGGATATGTATTGTTTGGATTATTTGAAAAGGGAGAAATAAGCTGATTTTTATGGGAAAAACTTTGAACTAGAGAAAGCGTTGGAAGAGATTAAGGGTATATCTTGGAGTTGGTGCTCGGTAAAATACCCCTCTTTTAATAATTTATTTGTTTTCGGCTTGGTTTGAGAATCCTAGAACTATACTCGAGAGCTAAATGCTCTTATAAATTTGTATCATCATTTGCATGATTTCATCTGTCTTTATTCTTACTGGAATAAAAATCTTTTACTTATCAAAAAAAGATATAGTAATGGGACTATGTTAGAGAAATTAAATATACAAATTAATTTCACACCTTTTTACAAGTTCGAACGTTTAGATGAGACGAAATTCTTTCATGATATCAGAGCCTATAGGCTCACGCCCATATTCTGGGTTCAATTTCCGCTTAAAGCAACTCCACCCATATTAAATTGTCCTCTATGACGGAGTAAGAAAATTAAGCTCATGAATGAAGGGAATGTTAGAGAAATTAAATATAACGAATTAATTCCACACCTCTACAAGTTTAGACTTTTAGATGAGATTTAAAATTCTTTCAATAGTATCGAGATGGAGATTAAATTCAAAAATGGTCACATAACTTATTACCTTTCTTGAAATGGTCCCAAGAAAGTATGATTAAAACAATTTTTTGAAAAGTGTCCGATATGTAGTTTAATAGTTTTTGTTGTAGAGAGTGCTTTTTAAGTAGCTTATAAGCTTTTTAAATCTTTGGTAATCTCTTTTTCAAACACTATTAACTTCTCTTTGAATTTTTTACAAAAATTATCAACTTCTACAATTAATTTTCCATAATAATTAATTTTAATCAATTCTTTAGAAGTATATCTTTTTGAAAAATCCCCTAAATAAATGATTTAGTTTGGCTTAAATAAAACTAATATTTCACCCGAAGCGATCTTTTCGACGGGTGTCATTTATTATATTATATAATAAATTACGAATTTGTAGAGCTCCAAATTAATTTGAAAATTATGACCCAAATATCCAAGTGAACCTCCAACATAATATGAGAAATATGATCTAAATATCAAGTGAAAGTTTGTCTCACGATAATATAGTCTCACAAAAAATTATATTTCAATATTTTTTTTTAATAACTCGATATTTGGCCCAAGAGACAAACTAAAATTTTCTTATTTATGTATATTAGTATTAGATTGTCAAATCTTATTTTTCTCTAACTAATATGAGAGTGGTAAAATTAAAATATATTTACTTTATTTTATACAAAATAATTAAATCAAATCATTAAAAAAATTAATTCAACATATTCAAATTAAATAGTTATTTAGTTAATTCAAAACAAATTTCCTCCATTTAACAATATCTCAACCGTTCTTCATAATATATGGGAAGGACCTTGCCACTGTCTTTCAATTTTATTTTAAATCTTCTCCCCATATTTCGGCGCAAAGAAGTTGATGTTGGCGTCTTCGACACCTAAGCCTTTTTCCTCAGTGTGATTCATTTTTGTGTGAACAAAAATTATGAGCTCTATTCCTTAATCCTCTGCAAGCAAGTAACAATTGAGCTGAAAAATTCATAAATTTGGTTGTATGTATTGAGGAAGAAGAAGGTGAATTATATTTTCTAGATGGCATGCTACTGATTTTGTTCGCGTAGTGAATTTCGGTGGATTGATAATGGAGTCTCTGGTTTTTATCAAGAGAGAAAGAGGTGGATTTCTGATTTTTATTAGTAAAATAATTGAAAGTCGTGTCAAAATCTTGTTCAGAGATTATAGAACAGTTGAGACTTGAGATGTAAATAGAAGAGAGTGGAAAAAAAAAAAGCGGGAATAATTTTTAAAACACTATCCTTATTTTTATATATGAATAGATAAATGATATACTTGGGCCTCCATAGACATAAACGGCTTAAATCCTTATTGGGCTTCTCTTATTCTTATATGGGCCGAATAAGGCCCCAAAACTAAATGAATCATTGGCTTTTATTTTTCTGCTTTACTCTTCTGAATATTTTTACACGTTTTAATCTCTCCTTCTTGGTTTCATTCTCGATATTTCTTTCAATTTAATTCAATAAATAATTGAGATGTGTTTTGCTTTAAAAAAAATTCATTTTACTATAGATCAATACCAAAACAATATAGTTTACATTTAAAGTATAATTAGTCAAATTAATCTTAATTATGCACACAATTCAAATAAATCGAGTGATGACATAATGTAAATTACGAGCAATTACTAAAAATATACTCAAATTTTCTTATTTACAACATTAAATATTATTCAAACTAATATTTCTCTACTTAACACAATTTATTTTAACAAAATTTAAGTGAATATAATTTTGGTATATAGTTGTCATCTTGGGTAAGAGTAAAATAGGAAAAATGTAAGAGAAGAAGTTGGGTTTTTCTACGATCAGGAACGGCTTCGCCCTTCCTGACGTCAGACGTCTAATAAAAGACTGCCACAGTTAATATGTCTTTTTAATCTATATGCTTTTTCTGTATAAATTTTTTCAAAAGTCTATCTTAATAGTTAATAGTAAGGAAGGGATATAAGATTAATTTATTCTCATGCAATTAGCAATATTTGGATAGTTGTAAATAATTGTAGTGGTGGCCAAATAAGGACCGCATTTTTTTTATCGGACAAAGTTAATTGTCAATTGTTAGTAGTTAGCAGACACCAAGACCCAAACACTCTACAAATTCACCATCCACCTTAACTTCAATTTGTTCCCAAGGAGAATCGAACATGGGTCTCCCACTCAATTGGGAGTCGGTGGTAGATGGGCTAAATTTAAGCCACCGATTAAATAAGGACCGCATTATTGGTAAGCTTAGAAAAAATATTCCTTAAGGTTCGATATAGCGGCCTCCCCTCATTATCTCTCTCAAAAGCCATAGAAGTGTTCATCGTATCATATCTGTCATCTATTAATATTATTGGAGTCTTAGATTGCGCTATCGCGATTTGGGACCTTTGGAGTATAGACCGTCCTTTAATTTCTGTAAGTTTTAATTTGTCTCATAGTCTATAGATTTTAGATCTGATCTATATGCACAATCTCTGTGATAATTATATTCATCCGCTGCCATCCGCTTCTGATCGTGCGGCCCCTGATTTTTCTCCTTAGTTGAGAGCCTTTGATTCCTATAAGAGAAAATATGTGTTACGTAATGAAAAATAACGCATACTTATTTTTTCAATATACATATTTGTCAATAAGGTATTGAAAATTGTGTAATTATACACCCACGCACAAATTAAATATGTTATTGTAAAGAGAAACATGTGTTACTATACGAACAACATGACACTCCCTCTATTTTAATCAGCTTCCCATTCTTACCTATAATCAATCATCTTAATTAAATGCCTAAATCACTAAATTACACAATTAAATAAAAAAAAGTATATTTTTTTTATCATCAAGTAGTAACACATAATTTCTTTTGCGATAATACATATTTATTTTTATTGTAACATAAATTAAAAGAGAGTTTTTTCTGATTTGCATTTACACAAATTTATTAGGAAAGATTCAATAAATCACAATGCATTATGGCCAAAACACAAGAATCACATTTCTCATTAATAGAAATGATAGTCATTTAGTTTTATCCAACTAACCTGAGTAAAATAAAGGGATTAAAGCTTTTGTAGTTCAATAACTTGGCATCGTTTTAAAATTGGTCATCATTGTTTTGACTTTTAAATTTTGATTATGTAAGTTTTTAGATTTTGTGAAATTGGTCCTTTAACCAGCTGCAACAGATTGTCAAGGAGGTAACCGTCACATGTGTAATTATTTTATTTTTTTCTTTACTTTTGAAGCGCTACTTGAACATTTTTAATTCTAATAATTTTGATCGGGTTTTAAGTTGGGTCTAAAAATGCAAATCGGGTCGTTTTACTGAGCCTAAACTGACTGGATTTTTTTAAAAAAAAACCGTAGAAAATCGCTTTTTCTGCCTAAAAAAATGCGCAGAAAAATCTCGACCCAAAACTATTAGGATTAAAAAAGTTAGGTGACATTTCGAAGTTAAAGAAAATAATAAAATAATTATATAGGTTGTGGTTATCTGTTTGGTGACCTGCTATAGCAGGTTAAAGGACCAATTTCAAAAAAATTAATAATTTATATGACCAAAATAAAAAAATCAAAACAATCGAAACCAATTTCAAAACGAAGCAAAATTACTGAACTGCAAAAAATTTAATCCCTAAAATAAACATGGGATGGACAAAACAAAAGCAACATATAAAAGCCCATTCTTTTCAAGAAGGAAATAGTATCAAATGAAGGCTAATACTTGTATACATTCGGGTGCAATGCACTCATAGAGCATTTTAAAATTGAGCAACTTTTTTATATTGAAAAGCGTAATTAATTTACACTAAATCGTACAATTATTAATATTAAAAAATAATTGCACGATTCAGTGTAAATAAATTGCATTTTTCTATATAATAAATTGCACAATTTTAAAACGATTATAAAAACACGACGACCTTGGATGTACATACATCAGGCCCACTCTCAAATGAATCATGAACACACGTACCACTCTAATCATCCACGTTGCAATTAGGATGATTTTGGTGATGCCACATTGCAAGCCAATTACTTGGATCTATTTCTAATATTCCGTCAATATTTTTCAAATATGTGAAAAAAAATGGAATAGAATTAAATTTTAATAGTACGCATGGCATGCAGGCAAAAGCATTAACGGCAAATTTAATATAAGAATAGCATATATGATATTATATTTAAAAATAAAGATAAAGATAAATTAAAATTAAATATCATTTATCACTCAAGAGGTAGTGATACATTATTAATGAGGTGGACTTTTGCAATGAAGAATCATTAGCAATTATAATCACATCTACAAATTGCACCAGGGAAACAGGAGCTTCCGATATAACTTTTTGGATCTGGAATCGCGGATATGCAAGCGTCATGACATACTGTTATGCTTGATGGATCCTCCATGAAACAATATTTGACCTGTATCCTTTTATGGCAAACTGCTCCTTCTCCAAATACCAGAAAATCTACATGATCGAAAATAAGATTTTGTTTTGTTATATATATACACACACATATAATCAAACAAAAAAATTTAAAAAACTGAAGTAAAAGTAAAAAATTAAACTGATCAAAATTATTTACCGATTAAACATGTTTAACATGATTCTTAAAAAAAAAAAAAAAAAGGCATTCAACTGGAACTATATAAGGAGCTATTTTACAAATTTATCAAATTAATTTGGCAGCTAGGCTAGTTTAGTCCAATTTCTTTTAAAACGTTGAATTGAATAACTTTTAAAAAAAATCATATTTAATGTATGAGACATACCTGATGTAAGACATACAAGAGCTAGGACTAACAGAAAAGGGTAACTGCACTTAGCCATTGTGATATGAGTCTATTAAAATTTTGGGGGGAATATTAGTCCACAACACCTTATTTATATACGGTTGGTGCTAGGTATATACTTTGAGAAATTAATAGTTATATCACGAAAAAAAAAAGAGGATTTTCATATAATTAATACTCCCTTCGTGCTAAATTTGTTTGCCGTTCGTCCCAAATTTGTTTATTCTTTTCCATAAAAGTCAATAAAGTAAAGCACACAATTTTTAATTATTCTCTTTCAATATCTCAAAATTACATCTAGACATTACTTTTACCCACAAAAATTCATCCACTCTATTAATATAGTAGACAAACTAATACCTCAATCAAAAGCCACTTTATCACTTTAAATACTTATAATAAATAACTCTAACATTAAAAATCGTGTTGAAAGTAAAGAGGTAAATAAGTTTTGGAGGGAGGGAGTATGTATTTATCACTAATATCCACTATCAATTCCGGGTAAGAAATAGGATTACGATTTAAATAATATGTAATTTTCATTAATTAATATACATTTACTACAAGATAATAAACATTTGAGATATTGTCTATTTTCTTGTAATGATATTGTCAATTACGGATATAAGAAATAGGATTTCAATGCAACTGATGTGAATATATCATCATTCTTTTTTTATCATTAGTATACAAGAGATAGGATTTCAATATAATTAATTTGTATTTATTACTATATCCATTATCAACCCCCGATAAGAGAAAGGATATCAACATAATTAATTTGTGTTTATCGTTAATATAAATTATCATTCACGGATAAAGAATAGGATTTCGATATAATAAATATAAATTTAACACAAAATCCTCTATCAGTATTTATTTTGTTGTGTTTGTTTTGAGATGGGCAAATCCCAGTAGGGATGACTCAACCCCATCCAATTTAATTTTAGACGTGCGCACTCACTTTTTCATTTTAAATTTAATACATATTGACCCTATAATATATTTACATATCTATTTTGACATAGCCTAATATCATTCGCACCACTTTTCTTTAATTCACACTTTTCTTTAAAACAATTATTCTCTCTCCTACTTTTATCTCTCTCACTCATTCTCTTTCCTATTTTTAATCAATTTTTGTATCCCATTTTATATATATATATATATATATATATATATATATATGATAAACTTTTTCTATGAAATATTTCTCGGATCTATGATCTATGGAAAAAAAGTTTTTTGGTCACATAACTTACCTGTAATCCATTTTTTGTCCCAAAAAATTTAACTATCCAATTTTGGTCCCATAACTATTGCGTTTGTCCAATTTTGATCCCATTTTGCTGAAAAAATTAAAACGACGTCGTTTTTGTTCAAAAATTGGGGATCTTTGATCGCACGTGTGTCCAAATTGTGGTTTGTCCAATTTTGGTCCCATAACTATTGTGTTTGTCCAAAATTTAACTATCCAATTTTTGAACGAAAACGACGTCGTTTTTAAATATTTGTGGGACCAAAATTGGACAAGCGCAATAGTTGTGGGACCAAAATTGGATAGTTAAATATTTTGGGAACAAAAACATATTACAGGAAAGTTATGGGACCAAAAAACTTTTTATCTCAAAATTCTCTTAAGACAGAACATCAAAACTCGCTCCTATTTTTTTTTTTAAATCCGGAATTAATAGTCGATATTAGTGATAAATATATACTTCCACCGACTCAAATTTGTTTACCCCTTTGATTTCAGCATGAGTGCTAATATGAGAGTTATTTATTAGTATTTAAAGTGATAAAGTGGTTTTTGGTTGATGTTATATTGTAATTCTTTCTACTTTATTATTAAAGTAGATGATTTTTTGTGAGTAAAAATAATGATATAAGATGTTGGTGGAGGATAGTTGAAAAGAGTGTAGTTACTTTTATTGTCTTTTATGAAAAACCTGGATAAACTAATTTGAGACGGACCGCTTGAGTAAAGGGAATAAATAAATTTGGGATTGAGAGAATATTAATTATATTTAAATCCTACTACCTCCGTCGAAAAGACTTTGCGATTCTTTTGGCCAGCTCGTATTTTAACGAAGCGAGTTTTTTATTACTATTTGAAAGGATAAAATAATTTTTAAGATATGTGTATCACAGAGGAGGGTAATACTATTATACCCCACCTTAAAATTCGTTTTTATTATTTCAAATACTAATAAACAAACTTCAAATGCAAAAAAATACGAGCAAAAAGTAAGTGTGTTAAGTCTTTTGGGACGGAGGGAGTATTTTTTTTCACTGATATAGCTATTAATTTCTCACAGTGTATACCAAGTATCACCATATATAAATAGGATGTTAAGGGCTTTTACCCCCACAACTTCAATAGACTCATATCACAATGGCTAAATTTAATTACTCTTTTCTGTTAGTCCTAGCTCTTGTATGTTTACATCAGGTACGTCTCATACATTAAATATTATATATATATATATATATATATATATATAATTATTTAATTTAATGTTTTAAAAGAATTTGGACTAAACTAGCCTAGCTGCCAAATTTTTGATAAATTTGTAAAATAGCTCCTTAGTTCCAGTTGAATGTCTTTTTTTTTTCTTTTTCTTTTTAAGAATCATATTAAACAATGTTTTCTTGTATGGGCTTTCTGTTGTAATCTCACACTATTAATATTAGTTTTTCTATCACCACATTCAACGGTGATTCCCAATCATTCTCTTACGATCTCTAAGTATTATCACATATCAGCCATACGATCCTAAACCCTACTCTACACGGCCGCCGCCGTCTTCCGCGAATTTCCCTCATCACGGCTTCTTCGTCGTGAATTTTCTGTCTCTATCTCCCCTTCCCTTTAAGTTGAATGAAAAACGTGCTGAACAAGTTCTTGATTTAATATATTGTGATTTGCAGGGTCCTGCACCTATTACCACTTCTGATGTTTTCGTTATTATATGGCCTTTGTGGATGATTTCTCTCGGTTTACGTGGATTTATCCGTTACGTGCTAAGTCAGAGTTCTATGACATACTTGTTTGATTTCATGCTTTTGTCTGCACTCAATTTTCCCGTAAAATCAAGGTGTTTCAAAGTGATGGTGGGACTGAATTTGTGAATTTGAAAGTGCGTGATTTTATGCATCTTAATGGTATTCATCATCGGCTTTCTTGCCCTTACACTCCGCAGCAAAATGGTAGGGCCGAATGAAAGCATCGTCATATTTCTGAAACTGGCTTATCTATGTTATTTCATGCTCATTCTCGAGCTTCTCTCTGGTTCGATACATTCGCTACTGCTGTCTTTGTTATTAACAGGTTGCCCTCCGCATTTTTGGATGCCGCTTTCAGCTCTTATTTGGCTATGTCCCGAATTATGCAAACTTTAAACCTTTTGGGTGTCGTGTGTATCCTTATCTTCGATATTATGTTGCTCATAAATTGGAGCCCCGTAGTCGTCCGTGCATTTTCTTGGGCTACAGTAGTATTTACAAGGGCTTTCGTTGTTCTGATCCGGATTCCTCTCGAATATTCACAACTCGCCATATGCCCAGTTTGATGAACAATGTTTTCCATTCTCTTGGACTCCTACCTCGGTCCCAATTTCAGATTTGGATATCTCCATGTTCTTGGATGCCAAAGACAGTCCATTGCCTGCTCAAACCGGCCCTCTGTCCGGCCGGACCACTTTAGCTCCCGTGCGCTTAGTCCCTGTGCCCCAGCGCATCGTCCTCATCCAGGACGACTCGGCCGAAGCCCCCACTGAACATTATGTGCTAGCTCCAGCCCAGGAACCACCTCCTGCCATGCCCGATCCAGTCCCGATTGAGGCCTTCCCACCTAGTCCAGCACTACACTCTCCAGCCCCTCAACCGGCCCTTGCCAACCCACCGGTTGGCCCTCATCTTATGGTCACCAAGTCGCGTGATGAGATTTTTAAGCCACGATACCCTGTTGACTTGGCTTCGACTGCACTGCTCTCCGCCATGGTTGCCACTTCCGAGCCCCGTGGTTCCAAGTCCGCTGCAAAATATCCCGAGTGGCTTGCTCCTATGCAAGAGGAAATTTACGCTCTCCGTTCGAATAATACGTGGGACTTGGTACCTCGTCCCCCGTGTACACACATTGTAGGCTCTAAGTGGGTCTATCGTACGAAGTTTCATGTTGATGGCACTATTGAGCGCCATAAAGCCCGTTTGGTTGCTCAAGGCTTTACACAAATTCCCGGTACTGATTTTCATCACACGTTCAGTCTTGTTGTTAAAGTTGCCACTGTCCAGATTATTTTAGCCCTCTCGGTTCAGCACCGTCGGCCTCTCCATCAGCTTGATGTAAAAAATGCCTTCCTTAATGGCGTCCTTGAAAAACCTGTGTTTATAGCTCAGCCACCTGGCTTTACAGACTCTCGCTTTCTTGATCATGTGTGCAAGCTAAAGAAGGCTCTCTATGGTCTTCGTCAGGCCCCACTTGCCTGGTTTCAGAGGTTTAGCACGTACCTCGCCAGCCTCGGCTTCTTTCAAAGTCGTAGTGACTCTTCTCTTTTTCACTTCCACCGAGGTACATCTACTATTTATTTGTTACTTTATGTGGATGACTTTATCATTACAGGAAATTATTCTAGCTTTCTGCAATCTTTCATCTCTCGAACACATCGAGAGTTTGCCATTAAAGATCTTGGTCGCCTTAATTACTTCCTTGGGCTTGAGGTCTTATATACGTCCGATGGTCTTTTTGTTGGGCAAGCTAAGTATGCCCATGATATACTTGAACGTGCTGAGTTATTAGATGCTAAGCCGGTTTCCACCCCCTTGGCAGCGGGGGAGTCTCTAGTTAGTGACGGCGCTCCATTCCATGATCCCACGCTTTACAGGTCTCTTGTTGGAGCTCTCCAATATTTGTCGATCACTCTTCCGGATCTTTAATATGCCATCAGCTCAGTTAGTCAGTTTCTTCACTCGCCTACCGACGATCATTTTTTGGTTGTCAAAAGAATTCTTCGTTATGTGAAGGGTACAGTTCTCTATGGGCTTTCGTTCAAGAGAAATCCAGAGTTCTCCATTCTCGGGTATTCTGATGTTGACTGGGCTAGGTGCATCGAGACCCATCGTTCAACTTATGGGTACTAAGGCTAATGGGTAATTACGTTGACTATGTAACTTTAGTATATATTCTTTGTTGTATTCTTCCTTATTTACTCCCATAATTATGGGCTTTCTGTTGTAATCTTACGCTATTAATATTAGTTTCTCTATCACCACATTCAACAGTGATTCCCAATCCTTCTCTTATGATCTCTAAGTATTATCTCATAATAGACAGCATAGTTTGATCAGTTTAGTGTTTTACTTTTACTTCAATTTTTTAAAATTTTTATGTTTAATTATATGTGTGTGTATATATATATATAACTAAAAAAATCTAATTTTTTTCGTGCAAATTTTCTAATATTTGGAGAGGGAGCAGTTTGGCATAAAAATGTTTTGGTCGAATATTGTTTATTGGAAAATCCATTTCCAAGTGAAAAGATATGTGGTGACGCATGTAAATCCGCGATTCCAGACCCAAAAAATTATCTCGGATACACATGTGCTGGTGGTGGATACTGTAATTGTGATTATAAGTGTTAATGATTCTCCATTGCAAAAGTCCACCACATTAATAATGTATCACCTCCTCATTTGGGGCATGCATCAAAAATTATATTGAGTGATACATTAATAAATGGTTTTTAGTTTTACTTTATCTTTACTTTTAAATGATTTGAGCCCAAAGAGGGCAATTCGGGCTTAATTTGGTCTGAAATTGCTATTTTAAAAAGTTACGGGCCTAGTTTTACTACTTATAAAAGTTACGGTCCTACTTTTGCCAGTCGAAAAAGTTAAGGTCCTGCTTTTGCCACCCTCCTAAAGTTAAAGTCCTGAAAAAAAAATTCCCACATGAGTACAATTGAAATGGAATTCTATTACATTTTTTACATATAAAAAAAAAAATATGACGGAATATTTAAAATAGATCAAGAAATTGAATTCTCAATGAGGCATCACCAAAATCATCCTTGCAACCTTTAAGGGTGTGTTTGCTGATCCCAAGCGTGACAAAAAGGCATGAGTATTATTTTGTAATTATAGGTAATTTTGTAAATTCCTCATTGGATGATATTCGGCTATGTTAAAATAGATATGTAAGTGTATTATAGGGTCAATATGTATTAAATTTAAAATGAAAAAAAAAAGAGTGTACACATCTAAAATTAAATATTGGATGGGGGATAAATCATCCCTACTGGATCTGCACATCCCAAAACAAACACAACAAAACAAATACTGATAGTGGATTTAATGATAAATATATATTTATTATATCGAAATTCTATTCTTTATCCGTGAATTGTCATTTATCTTAACGATAAACACAAATTAATTATGTTGAAATCCTTCTTCTTATCATGTATTGAGAATGGATATTAGTGATAAATATAAATTAATTATATTGAAATTCTATCTTTTATACTTCCTCCGTCCACCAAAACTATGCTCATTTCATTTTGACATGTTCTACGGAAAGGTAAATTAAGTCCATTTATGAATAACATAATTGATTGTGAGTAAAGTATAATGATAACTTGAGTAATTAAGTGATTGTTGGACGATGAAGATAAAAAAAAATTGTATCCATAAACGCATTTTAATTTACCTTTCCGCATAAACATGTCAAAACAAAATGAGCACAATTTCGATGGATAGAGGGAGTATATTAATGATAAAAAAAATAATGATATATTCACATCAGTTGCATTGAAATCCTATATCTTATCCATGATTGACAATATTACTACAAGAAATAGACATATAATGACAACAATTTTGTCGTTAATGTTTTGCTACCTAAAAAAAATAGGAAGTAACTCATGGAACGCATAGCTCTCATTAAATATTCTTACAACAAATGTTCGTAATGTATTATAGTTAATTAGCGATGTTCTTACAGTAGATGTTCTTAATGTACTATAGATAATTAGCAATGATCTGTTGATAGATATGCATTGCCTGAATCGACGTATTTAGAGTAGAATACATTTTTGGTCCCATAGGACACGGCAACTCACAATTTTGGTCCCATTACATCCACCACTTTGGTTTCAAAACTATTTTTTCATGCAGTTTTGATCCCACAGGACAAGTTTTGGGACCAAAAGTGCAGTTGAACTTAACGGATTCCGTAACGAAAGGACCAAAACTGCATGAAAAATTCCTTACGGAACCAAAATGGTGAGTATTATGACCAAAGTCGTGAGGTCCCATGTCCTGTGGGACCAAAAGTGAATTTTACTCGAAGTATTTATCATCAAGTGGTTTTTTAATTATTATACATATATATTCTTCGCACAACTTAAGACCAATATTGGAAATTAAGTATGGATTCTTTAGCACTTATGATTGTACTAATTGTATTGGTGCGGGCATCTTTTCATGTCCTCATGAGGTCCTTTGATGTCTTCCCAACTTGGAAGCGTATCCATAGTAGGAAAAGGCTTCCTACTTGACCTTTCACATTATTCACTAGCCCACCTCTCTAAGACTTATGGCCCTTTGATGTCTCTCCAACTTGGAAGCGTATCCATAGTAATCGTCTCATACACTAAAAAAAGAGCACTAATTTAACGAGGGAGATCAAAGAGGGAAAAAAATCCTCGTTAATTACCAAGGATTTTAACGGGGGAATAGATTAACAAGGGCAGAATCCCTCGGCAAATGTGTCAGAAAAAATAACTAGGGTTCTTATATAACGAGGGTTAAGAACCCTCGGCATGCAATTTTAAAAATTCTGCTCCCTCCCATCTTTTGAACATAATATTGTTAGTTTAACTCATTTTAATTTGGAGTTCTAATGTGAACATAATGAATAAATATTATAAAATGTAAGACCAAGTGGAGTATTTTTATCACATGGATGACTTTCGGATTTAAAATCCATATGCAAATCACTATAAATAACAAATTGAGTAATTCATACTTAATAAATAATCACAAATAGAATTCAGTCAATTAATAAATGATCAATTAAGTATAATTAAGTATATATATGTACACTTGTTAGTAGTGAAAAGAATTAAAAAAATGATTATTTCACAATTTTATTAAAAAATATTTTCATAAAAACGATCAATATAAGTGTATATATGTACACATGTTAGTAAATAGTAAAAAAGAATATAAAATTGATTATTTTGTAATTTTATTGAAAATATTTTAGTATAAACAATCAATATAAGTATATATATGTACACATAAATAGTGCAAAAAAATATAAAAGAAATCATTTTACAATTTTATTGAAAATAATTTAATTAAATAGAATATATAACAAACAATTAAAATTATGAAATAAAATAAATAACACAGAATATATGATATAGATACATTAAGAAAGACAAACTTAACAAATAACTTGTCTTGCACAAATGGTTTGGTGGAACATGCATGGCCTCAGTATACCTGGAGGTCGCGTGCAACTCCACATGAGGACGAAAATTCGCCTAAATGCACATCTAGTTCAAAACTGGTCAAATGCATTTTTTTGCCGAATTACAGTTCGCGAGGGCGAATTTACTTCGGGTAAAAGCGATCTGAATTTAGCGAGAGTCTGGAGTCTTTAGAGCCCTCGCCTTTTGCCGAGGGCTCAATTTTGCCCTCGTTGATTAGTTAGCGACGAGCATTTTAAAGAGGGCTCTTTTTCCTCGTTAAAATCCTCTTTAAATGGTATTCCCTCTTTATAGCCTCTTTAAATCCCTCTTTAATTGAACATTATTTTGTGGTGATCATCCGAAGTGGCGAAAGAAGTATTATGAACGCACGACCAAGCCCTTTGTTGCCGGACAATCATCTCGCCACGAAGCACACACGACTACCACAACAATGCAATTGGCTTTTTACCAGTCGGGAGTAGATGGAGAAAATTACGAAAAAATATGCCGAGAACATTTGTTCTCCACTAATAGGCTGGATGAGAGCGAAGGCCTTCGACAGGATGAGCACGTCCGTGAAAGCTCCGTTGGGGCTCCGAGGCTGCCTTCATATGACGGCCAGACTTTGTTCGGTGGATTTCGCAAATTTTGATTCAGATCTTGCTCATGATTTGAAGGAAACTGTTGAGGGTGTGGTCAAGGTTTTGGGTGCTCCAAATCTTGCCGACTTTTTTCCAATTCTTAAACCGATTGATCCGCAAGGGATTAAGAAGCAGTCGGAGTTTTACCTAGGGAAATTGCTTGATATGTTTGAAAATATAGTCATTCAAAAATTGAAATCACGAGAGACAATATCCATCGATGATTCTCCGAAGAAATATCATGATTTGCTGGAAACGCTTTTGCAACTCATGGAGGACAGAGACTACAACCTGAGCATCAATGACATTAATATTTATTTATGGTCACACTCTTATGGCTAATTTATATACTCCCTCCCTCCATAAATTATGCACACTTGCCTTATTTGTCCGTCCACCAAATTTATGAACATTCCCCTTGTAAAAAAAGTCCCTTTATCATTATTCCTCAACCACCACTTAATTATTTCAAATGTCATTATACTTTACTCATAAACAATTAATTTATTTATAATTAGACCCCACAATACCCCATAATACCCTAAGGTCCTGTTTGGTTTGGTGGATTGATTGGGATAGACCAGGATTAGGATTTTAATCCCAACTAATCTACCGTTTGGTTTATGGGATGAGGGCTCATGATATGCTTCAAGCCCAGGTAGAAAATGTATCAAATCCCTCCATGGAGGGATATGCCAATCACATGTGAAAGGTGGGATAGAACATACCTCAAGTGCAATATTACAAATTGTCCTTCTATTGTTTGAATAGATTCATAAGAATAAAGTGTGTTGTTTTAATTCAATTTCAGGGTGTTTATGACATTTCAATGGACAATCTAATCCCTTACCCAAATCCTACAATCCAAACACATATCTTGATTCAAACAAATCAGTCAAATCTATTCAATCTTACTCAATCCCACTCAATTCTATCATACCTAATCAATCCAATCCCGTGAACCAAACGTCCCCTTACTTTATCTACTTTTTAATTTATTATTGTGCCCACAACATTAAGCATAACTTTGGTGGACAGGTGGAGTATCTTCTCAATAATTTGTTTCTCAAAACAACAATACTTACTTTACTTAATTTTGATTCAGATCTTGCTCATGATTTGAAGGAAACTGTTGAGGGTGTGGTCAAGGTTTTGGGTGCTCCAAATCTTGCCGACTTTTTTCCAATTCTTAAACCGATTGATCCGCAAGGGATTAAGAAGCAGTCGGAGTTTTACCTAGGGAAATTGCTTGATATGTTTGAAAATATAGTCATTCAAAAATTGAAATCACGAGAGACAATATCCATCGATGATTCTCCGAAGAAATATCATGATTTGCTGGAAACGCTTTTGCAACTCATGGAGGACAGAGACTACAACCTGAGCATCAATGACATTAATATTTATTTATGGTCACACTCTTATGGCTAATTTATATACTCCCTCCCTCCATAAATTATGCACACTTGCCTTATTTGTCCGTCCACCAAATTTATGAACATTCCCCCTTGTAAAAAAAGTCCCTTTATCATTATTCCTCAACCACCACTTAATTATTTCAAATCTCATTATACTTTACTCATAAACAATTAATTTATTTATAATTAGACCCCACAATACCCCATAATACCCTAAGGTCCTGTTTGTTTTGGTGGATTGATTGGGATAGACCGGGATTAGGATTTTAATCCCAACTAATCTACTGTTTGGTTTATGGGATGAGGGCCCATGATATGCTTCAAGCTCAGGTAGAAAATGTATCAAATCCTTCCATGGAGGGATATGCCAATCACATGTGAAAGGTGGGATAGAACATACCTCAAGTGCAATATTACAAATTGTCCTTCTATTGTTTGAATAGATTCATAAGAATAAAGTGTGTTGTTTTAATTCAATTTCAGGGTGTTTATGACATTTCAATGGACATCCCATCTAATCCCTTACTCAAATCCTACAATCCAAACACATATCTTGATTCAAACAAATCAGTCAAATCTATTCAATCTTACTCAATCCCACTCAATTCTATCATACCTAATCAATCCAATCCCGTGAACCAAACGTCCCCTTACTTTATCTACTTTTTAATTTATTATTGTGCCCACAACATTAAGCATAACTTTGGTGGACAGGTGGAGTATCTTCTCAATAATTTGTTTCTCAAAACAACAATACTTACTTTACTTCATTTTGATTGGGACTTATTTATTGGGGGAACACACACAGCAACAAGCACGCGGTGGAATTGGCAATGACGGAGTTACTACTCAATCCAATGAAGATGGCCAACGTCAAGAAAGAGCTAATAAGTGTGAGTGGAGAAAACAATCATGTTACGGAATCGGACATATCCCGAACTCCCATGCTTGCTAGCTGTGACTAAAGAAACCCGCTTGGTCCATTTTTAATTCCTCGCAAAGCAGATTATGAAATTGAAATCAATGGATATGCAATCCCTAAAAAACGCACAGATATTCGTTAACGTTTGGGCAATTGGAAGAGATTCAAGCACATGGCCAGATCCGGCTTCATTTGAGCCTGAAAGATACTTAAAGGGTAAATTGCAAATATGGTCCCAAGAGATTGGTCCAAAACAGCTTTGGTCCCATGGTTTCAAAATGGTCGTTTTTTGAGCAGTTTTGAACCCAACCGTTAGTCAAATGGATGGAAACCGTTAGTTGACCAAAAAATTATGGGACTAAATTTGCAAAATTGAGGGAAATGATATTAAAATATAATTAATTATATATCTAATCAAAATAAATTCATAAATTACAAATTAATTGTAAAACTATATATATATATATGTATATATATATATGATTTAAATATGACTACAAAATACAAAAAAAAAATATTTTTGTAAACTAAATAATAACTTATATAAAATTATTAAAATTAATATATATATATATATATATCCATATATAATTTTAAAAATAATGAGTAAACATTTGTAAATCAAATAATAATAACATCTAAAAATTAAAAATATATATATATAATATGTATACACTTAATATAAAATATAAGAAATTAAAAAAATAGATATCTATAATCTTTATATAATTAAAATAAAATCAAACCAAATAATATATAGAATTTGAATATAATTTAAAAATACTTTACCATGCACCTGCTTCACAATTAATACTTATGTTAGAACATTTGATACTCTCTAATGAAATAGCTAATATTTTTTCATTAAACAACTGATACTATTGAAAGAATACACACGAAATTCAAACCAGTTGCACAACACGATTTTCTCTGCAATCGCCATTGCCACCAACCCATCCCACCACAATACCAATCGTCACTCATCGTTATGAAAAAAAATCACAATATTAAAATCAAATTCGATATCTTTTTTTATCACGAGATCAATATCAAAACACATAAAAATCATAATTGTTGAGGCCTATAAACTCTAGTATGATTTTCACTTTCTTCTTGAATATAATTCATTATTAAATTATTTTGAGGGGGGAGTTTCATTTTTAAACTAAGTAATAGTTTGTAGATAATTTAAAAAATTAAAAATATACATATAATCTATATATAATCTTAATTTACGTTAAATCGAAATAAATAAATAATATATATAGTCTTAAATAATTTAAAATAAAAAATTAAATATTTTCAAATAAAGTAATAATTTATGTATAATCTTAAAAAATTTAAAATATATATATAACCTCTAATATCAAATTGAATTCAAAAAATGTTAATTACATTTTTATAAATCTTAGTTATGAAATTATGCATAATACTTTCTGAATTATAAATTAATTATATAAATTTAAATCTCAAATTTACATTAAATAAATTATAAATTAATTTAGGAAAAATCTGAAAATTATGGCAAAAAAATAACAAATTGATTTTTTTGGGACCAAATATGCAATTTTATGGGACCAAATCTGCAATTTTTTGGACCAAATCTGCAGCTAACGAAGCGTGTGACTCACTTCCGTTAGAAATGGACGGAAAATCTTACGGGACCAAATTTGTCAATAAAAGGACCATTTTGCAATTGACATTCTCTTGAGACCAAAAGTGCAATTTACCCGATACTTAAACAGCGAAATTGACTTCAAGGGCCAATATTTCTCGCTTATTCCTTTCGGATCAGGAAGAAGAATCTGCCCTGGTTTGCAATTGGCTGATCTAATATAATACTGCCTCTTATGGTGGCTTCTTTAATACATGAGTTTGATTGGAAACTCGAACCAGGTGTAAAACTGGAAGATGTGGACACAACAGAAAATTTTGGAATTGCAGTTCATAAGGCAGTTCCATTCATGGGTATTCCAATCAAGATGTGATCGATATCTTTAATTTAAAGCTACCTTTTTTTCCAATTTCGAGTTCTTTTGTATAAATAAAAGTGATGAAGCTTCTATTTAGTTATGGCTGCTGCTTTTAACTTTCCCATTCTACCTCTCTTAACTCTACTGTCATTGATACTCCGTTAATAAAATAATGTTCTCTAATCAAAAAAATATTATTGCTGCCTGAAACTATGGCAGTTTGATAACTTTCGAATAACTGCAAACTAGTCCTATAGGAGAAAAAAAAAATAATAAAAAAAATAAATAAAGAAAGAAACCCAATTCGCAAGAGGTAGCTTGTGGCTTTGAACCTTCAGTAGTCAGACATTATCGAGTATACCGGCGGATTAGTGGACGTGATGCCTTGAACTATTCCCCCTTCGTGTATACCGAGACAACAGCGTAGACATAATAATGCCTCAACGCCTTTTCGTTCTCACGTTTTTGTCCGTTTTGGCCCTGGACAGCCCTTTATATTCATAAGTGTTAGTCGAAGCGGCCCTCACTTCTCACTTATACAGATGATCTCCTTTTCTGAGTATCCCGTCATACTCAACCTCCTTGATATGAGGAATCATTAAAAGTCCAAGACTTAACCTTTACCACAATCTTACGGGTTTCAACACTTGGTGAAGTGCTCTGAGAAATGATCGAAATACCAAGTGTTTTTCAACAAACATCCTCAACTTAGTTTTCCCATTGAACCAAGATATTGGGATATCCAGTCAACAAGGTTGGGTTACCACTGTTTTCGTTTTTAATTTGTGGATTTTTTGATCCATTCCTTTTAGCACTTTAATACTTAACCTTAGCTTGGCCCTCTCGATTATAACTAAATATAAATCTTTTCAAATACCCCCCACAATTCTATTTATTTGAATCGCCTCTAATTTGCACAAACTTCAACTCACACACGTCTGCGTCATCTGTTGGGATTATACTGGAAAGTATGCTTTTACTTTGTATAATCAAAACTGAATTTCAGACTTATTTACTGAAATAAATTGTTTATCACTGATGCTTTAAATATTATCGAATGTTACATATATTTACTGCATAACTGTTCAATAAATCGTACGTGTTACATTGTAGTTAATTTAGTGATACCAGATCACAGAAGATTAAATTAACAGTCCCTTGTAACTAAAAGTACGCCATTCACGACCTAGATGGAAATGAACAATCCATCGTGAAAGGTTGAAGTGTAAGGCTCGGATTGGCTTGTCTTGACCAAGAGATTACACTAGTGCATGACTGATGCAATTGAATAGGACCTCTGGGGAGGACAAATTCTTCTGGCCCGAACAAGGAATAATTAGACCTCAGTGGTTCGTTATTTCTTAATCTTCGTTCCTTAAATAGGATCACGTGTGGTTGGTAACTATTGCTTTGACTTATCATGGGTAGAGAATCAACGAGATTCAATACTTTTTATCTTGGGCTATATTATTGGTCACATGTGATTGCTAAGATTTAATACGGAGAATCATTGGTGCAAGCACGCTTTGTTCGATTTGCCCCCTTGGGAGGTTCATAAGCTTTATCATACCAAATCTTGCAAGTGGAATTAGTTTCGGTATGGATAATAATGTTGAACCGTTCCTTGACCAAGGACAAAATATATTAATTAACGGAAAGCTATTTTTCAAGTGGCTTGAATTAATTAATGGGCTAGATAATCTTAAACACGGAAATAATAACCGGAGCCATATTGATCGTAATATGGGTTAAGATGGATAGTGCAATATTAATTATGTAGTGGGATTAATTAATATTTATGGGCTTGAATAATATTGTGGCTCAATATTGATAATTCAAGATCCATTGGAAGATCCAATCTTAATTCTCCTAAAGGCCCCTAAGTAGCCCAACATATAGTCCAATAAGCGAAAAAAAGGTGTTTAAAATAAAATAAATATTGTTGCTTATTTTTTTCCATTATTTTGAAATTTATGGATAAAAGGGAGAAAGATTTTCTTTGAATTTTGTTATGGAATGAAGATATGTATTCTTGGAATACAAGATTATCTCATTAAATTCAGAAATCTCCCACTTGGTTATTCATGAAAAGATATTATGGAAGATATGTATTTCTTGAAATACAAGAATATCTCATAAATTCAAGAAGATCCAAATCTTGGAATCTTGCCTATAATTTTCGAAAATATCCCATAACAAAGAGTAGGTGGGATTTTGTGGAATATTATAATTATGGGAAAAACAATATAGGAGATATATTCAAGATTTCTTGGAGATCAAGAAAAGATTTTCCCACATAATTTTTTGCCCAAAATTTCGACCACCTATGCTCTATAAATAGGGAATGACTCTTTTATTCCCAAGTACAATTCCATGTGCTGGAAAAATTAGTAAATCCACAAAGGTGGTGCAACATAATTTATTTTCCTTTTGTTAATTGTTCACAAGTGTCCTACCACCGGATAGTCGAACAAGGATTAAGGGAATACTTGGGAAGTTCTTTTGGTTAGTCTAATAAGCCAGATTGTTGCCATCCCAAGAGGAACGCGTTCACGTAAAACTCAGAGAATTCCGCATCGTAGGATTTACGTGAATTAATTATATGCATGATTTGTTGTTGGATTATTATTTGAATTAATATAGGATTAATTCATGCTAGTAATAATTATAAGAATTAAATTTGTATTTAAATATTTATCCCGAATAGATCTGTGCACATTATTCCCCAACAACTAGTATCAGAGCCACGGTTTCGGGCTCTGAATTTTAAATTGTAATTTAATTCACTGACATTAAATTTGAAATTGGATATTAGAATTGCTAGATCTGTTTTGCATGAATCCAATTGTCATGGAATTTAATGTGTTTATTTATGCATGCATATAAATTGTGGTTTTTAATTCGATTCGTTCGGATTCGTTTTGCCTCGTGAGAAAATCCACGAGTAGATTAGGATTTGTTTGATTTGATCAATGTAATAGACTAGTCTAGATCTAGGTTTATTTATTTTTGTAATAAATTGTAACCGGATTTTAAACGGAAGACGGAGACGGTTAATTAAAGGATAAAAATCCAGAGTCGGGCGGAGGGCGTGGCGCCAGCAAAACGCATTGGGAGGCACGCCACATGACACGGACGCCAGGGCACGCAAGACGCGCGAGGGCGAGGCCGAGGGCCGAGCCTGAGATTAAAGCCGCGCGCACGCCGCACCGCGGAGCTTGAAATGGACGGCTGGTGCGAGTATGAATATGGCGGGCGATGCGGAGACGCAGGCGGGTTGCTGAAGTTCGCGGGCGGTGCGTATCGGGCGAACGCGGCGCTATGATGAACGCGAGTACGCATTTCGCCGCTGGTGAACCGCCGACCGCTTAAGGCGTGCGAGGCATCGGGCGGGCGGTTCGCCGAGCGTGCCGAGGTTATCGAGGCCGACGGCTGTGGCGCCTGATGCCAAGATCTCCTCCCCACAAGCGAAGCTACTTGGCGTGGCATTTCGAGACGGAGTATCTTTTCGAGACGATCGAGTGGGAGAAATTCAAGACGGTGTTTCTTCAAGATCAAGCCAAGAAAAATCAAACCATGACAATTGGATAATTTGTGCCCAATATGTTTATTTTTCTGCTTTGCTTGATTTATTATTGTGTTATCTTATGCTTTATTTAATTTGTTTAAATGTGTTTGCATGAGAGTTACCCAATGAAAAATCTCATAATCAAAAATTACTAAGTATGTTTAAATAATTAATTGACAATTTTATTCCGGATAATAAAATTGAATTAATTTTGACCTCCATGATTTATTTATTTGTGAATTCTTTTGGAGAAATTCCCCCCACGGGACGGTCAAAAGTTAGCTTTCACATGAATGAATTCCAAATGGATGATTGTGGATTATTACTAGTGGCGACGATGACCCTCCCCACGAGGCTCGTTCAATACGAAATAATAATCCTGTATTTAATCATGGTTATTACTTAGGTATAAAATTGATATGCATATACTTCCCCGAAGTCCCTGTCAATTTTATATTGGTCAAGTGGGAGCCAACTATTAATCTGTATATTAAAGGTTTGTAATTGTTCTTGTTTGTAACCTGCTTGAATGTGTTTAAATAATGACCCACCCCACGTGGCTTATTTAAACTGTTTTGAGATGTTGGCTGATGCATGTTCATATGATGCATGTGATCGAACCTTGTGATATATTTGTGCTTATGCATATTTTTGTTTATTTCAGTTCATCATGTCGCAACCTTCTAATCCACTGTCCAATATACTTAAAGACAATTTGCTTACTGGTGAAAACTATTTTGATTGGAAATACAAACTATAACCTGTCCTAACCGCATCACCTTCCAAATGGGTACTTGATACACCAAAACCCAAAAAACCAACTACGGACGCCTGAATATGGGATGAGATGATTTATGGTGAATGGGAGCTGGAAAATGAATTGATGAAGGATACAATTCTGGCACATCTGTCAGATGCGTTGAGACACCTTCATCAAGAATATGAGTCAGCTGCAGACATCTTACAGAATCTCGAAGCGATGTTCGCACATCAGACCCATATGGCAATCCAAAGTGTGAAGCAAGAAATTGCTGAATTAAAAATGGAAAAAGGGACGACTGCAGCGCAGCACGTCCTTAGGGTTATGGTGCTATTTGAGGAACTTGAGATCCTCGGCGAAAAATGTGATTTCAAGACTAAGATTGATTTCATTCTCCAATCCTTACCAAAGAGCTATAATCACCAATATCTTGAGTATCTAATGGAAGATCTAGATTTTACAGTGGATGATCTTGTAAATGCTCTCACTTTGGTTGAAAGGGAAAGGGAGCGCGAGGAAAAGAACTTGGGAAAACAGAAATCTTCTTTTCATCCTAGGTCAAGTGGTGATAAGGATGATGAAAAGAGAAGAAAGTTGAACCAAGCAGACTCAACATCAAATAACAGCATGGAATCAAGCATGAGGAAAATTTTGGAAAGCGGGAGAGTAGGACAATCGAGGTCAGCCTGTTCCAATCCCAAAAGGAATGAAAAGAAAGGTAATTCTCACGCACTAGTTGTTGAAACTTGTTTAGCGGCTTATGCCTCCCATTTATGGGTGGTGGATATGAGATCCACTGATCATGTTTGTTTCACATTACAGGGTTTCAAGCGGACCCGGCAACTTAGTGGGAGTGAGATCCTCATCACACTGGGCGATGCTACGAGAGTGACAGCTGAAGCAGTGGGAGAAGTGCACCTGTCTTTTGAAGACAAGAGTTTTAATTTTAAGAGATGTTCTTTACGTTCCGAGTTTTAGAAAGAATTTAATTTCAGTTTCTAAACTTTTTCATGATGGATATTCGGTTACTTTTAATAAAGTTGTTACCATTTCTCTTTTTGATAAATTTATCTGTCATGGAACGTTGTCGAATAATCTCTATACAATTAACTGTGCACACCACTCACGAAATGCATCCTATAACACATCAACTATTTATGAGAAAAGAAAACGTTCATCAGACGTGAACGAGACACTTCTATGGCATCTAAGATTAGGTCATATAAATCCAAAGAGGATTCAAAGGTTGGTGAAAGACGGTTCACTGGAGTTTCTCCAAGTTGAACCAATTCCAACCTGCGAATCATGTTTGGAGGGTAAAATGACCAAGAGGGCATTTGGAGCCAAGGGGAATAGAGCCAAAGAAGTGTTAGAAATCGTTCACACAGATGTATGTGGTCCAATGTCAACAAAAGCAAGAGGAGGTTATGAGTATTTTGTCACTTTTATTGATGATTACTCAAGGTACGGTTATATTTTCCTTATGAAGCATAAATCTGAGACCTTTGAGAAATTCAAAGAATTTAAGGCTCAAGCAGAGAATCATAGGGAAAAACATATCAAGTCTCTACGATCCGATCGTGGAGGCGAATACCTCAAAGAATGAGTTTTTGAACTACTTATTCGATAAAGGGATTGCATCCCACCATCAGACCCGGAACCCTCAACAAAACGGGGGTTGCAGAGCGAAGAAACGTAACTCTTTTGGAAATGGTTAGATCTATGATGAGTTATGCGGATCTTCCCAAGTCGATTCGGGGGGTCATGCCTTGAAAACAAAGAACTTACATTCTCGAACTTGGTGCCATCCAAATCGGTTCCCAAAACTCCCAAAGAATTGTGGACCCGCAAGCCTAGTTTGAGACACATGAGGATTTGGGGGTGTCCGCCCACGTGTTGGACAAGGAAGCCGGAAAATTGGATCCTCGATCCAAATTAAGGTTGTTTGTGGGATACCCCGAGGGAACAAAAAGGGTGTATGTTCTATGGTCCCGAAGATCAAAAGGTGGTCATAAGCACCCACTTTAGATTTTTGGAAGAAGACTATATGAACGAAAAGAAGACCCGTATGAGATTACCTTAAATGAGCTAAGGGGATAACCTCAATGCCAAACTGCACAAGATGATATACCAAACAACACACTTACACAACCGGAACCTCGTCAGTAGTGGGAGGGTTGTGAAACAACCGAGAGATTCATGGGAATAGGAGAGTCCTCGGACTTGATTCCCGGACAAATTTAATCGAGACCCATGGACATATGACGAGGCAATCCAAGACAAGGATCAGATTCTTGGCAAACAAAGAATAAAAGTTTAAATGGGTTCTATGTTTCATAACAGAGTGTGGGAGCTAGTCGAACCACTTAATGGGGTCAAACCCATTTGTTGTAAGTGGGTGTATAAGAGAAAAAGAGAGGACGGGGACGGGAAGGTGGAAACCTTCAAAGAAAGACTCGTATGGCGAAAAGGTTATACTCGTAATGAAGGGATCGATTATGAGGAAACTTTTTTCACCAGAGCCATGCTTAAGTCCATCCGAATTCTCTTATCGATTCTTCACAAGATCTCGACTTTGAAATCTGGCAAATGGATGTCAAGACAGCTTTCCTAACGGAAGTCTTGATGAAGAGATCTATATGCAACAACCCCAAGGCTTCATTGAAAAAGGCCAAGAACACTTAGTTTGTAAGCTCATGAAGTCCATTTACGGACTCAAACAGCATCCGAGCTTGGAACCAATGTTTTGATCATGTTATAAAGTCTTATGGGTTTGATCAAAAACGAGTTCGAAAGTTGTGTGTACAAAAAAGCGTGTCGAATCGCATTGGTATTCTTAGTACTACTATACGAGACGACATTTTGATCATCGGGAACGATGTGAAGGTGTTATCAGACGTAAGGGCATGACTTTCAAAACAGTTCGATATGAAGGACTTAGGGGAAGCCGCACACATCCTTGGGATCAAGATTACTCGAGATCGCAAGAAAATGATGATAGCTTATCGCAAGCTTCATACATGTATTAATCGTCTTGAAACGATTCAAAGATGCAAGATTCCAAGAAAGGCTTCGTACCTTTCAGACATGGAATCCATCTATCCTAGAAAATGTGCCCTAAGACACAAAAGGAGATAGATGACATGAGAGGCATTCCATATGCTTCGACTGTCGGAAGCCTTATGTATGCAATGCTATGTACGAGAGACAGGATATCCGCTTTGCCGTTGCATGGTGGCAAGATATCAAAGTAACCAGTGGAAATTGGATTTACGCTTAAAAACATTCTCAAGTATCCAAAAGAACTCTAGATAGAATGTTAATTTATCATCCGATAGTCTAATCCCCATCGGCCACACGGACTCGGATTTCCAATCGACATAGATTCGTAAACTATCCGCCTCGGTTAGTGTGCTTTGATTTGGGAAGTGTAGCCATCAAATGGACGAGTGTGAAGCGTAAATGCATCACCGACTCAACCATGGAAGCCGGGTAAGTAGTCGCCAGAAGCGGTGAAGAAACCCGCTTTGTTTCTAGACCTTCTTAGTGGACTTGGATGGAGTTCAATTTGTCTAGCAATATTTGCTAGGCGCTTGCAAATTCAAGGAACCAAGAGTCCACGAGTAAAAACAAGCACATTGAAGGAAAGATATCTTATACGAGAAATCGTTAAGAGAGGAGATATAGATGTGGCAAAGATAGCGTCCAAGACAACCCAGCGCAGATCCATTCACAAAGTCCGCCTCTCAATACATTCGAGAGACATGTGGAAGGAATGGGTGTCAAGACCGTTGCCAATAACTGCTTTGAGTATAAGTGGGAGAAATTATTAGGTTCGTGTAGGTGACATTAGATGTCAAGTATTAGGAACTACACGAGAGACATGTTGTAGTATACTTAAAAGCGGACTTTGAGTATAAGTGGGAGATTGTTGGGATTATCTTTGGAAAGTATGCTTTTACTTTGTATAATCAAAAACTGAATTTTGGACTTATTTTTGAAATAAATTGTTTATCACCGATGCTTTAAATATTATCGAATGTTACATATATTTTACCGCATAATTGTTCAATAAATCGACGTGTTACATTGTAGTTAATTTAGTGATATCGATAATGAAGAAGATTAAATTAATCCCCTTGTAACTAAAAAAGTAAGCCATTCACGACCTAGATGGAAATGAACAATCCATCGTTAAAGGTTGAAGTGTAAGGCTCGGATTGACTTGTCTTGACCAAGAGATTACACTAGTGCATGATGATCGATGCAATGAATAGGACCTACATGGAGGACAAATTCTTGAATCGGACAAGGAAGAATTAGACCTCGGTTGGTTCGTTATTTCTTAATCTTCGTTCCTTAAATAGGATCACGTGTGGTTGGTAACTATTGCTTTGACTTATCATGGGTAGAGAATCAACGAGATTCAATACTTTTTATCTTGGGCAATATTATTGGTCACATGTGATTGCTAAGATTTAATACGGAGAATCGTGTGCAAGTACGCTTGTTCGACGGTTCTTGGGAGGTTCATAAGCTTTATCATACCAAATCTTGCAAGTGGAATTAGTTTCCGGTATGGATAATAATGTTGAACCGTTCCTTGACCAAGGACAAAAGATATTAATTAACGGAAAGTTATTTCAGTGGCTTGAATTAATTAATGGGCTAGATAATCTTAAACACGGGAAATAATAACCGGGAGCCATATTGACTATAATATGGGTTAAGATGGATAGTGAAATATTAATTATGTAGTGGGATTAATTAATATTTATGGGCTTGAATAATATTGTGGCTCAATATTGATAATTCAAGATCCATTGGAAGGTCCAATCTTAATTCTCCTAAAGGCCCCCTAAGTAGCCCAACACATAGTCCAATAACTGAAAAATGTGTTTAAAATAAAATAAATATTGTTGCTTATATTTTTTTCCATTATTTTCAAAATTTATGGATAAAATGGGAGAAAGATTTTCTTTGAATTTTGTTATGGAATGAAGATATGTATTCTTGGAATACAAGATTATCTCATTAAATTCAAGAAATTTCTCACTTGGTTATTCATGAAGATAATTTTGAAATTTTTGAAATATAAAGGGCAAGAAAGATTTTCTTGATTTTCTTGAAAAGATATTATGGAAGATATGTATTTCTTGAAATACAAGAATATCTCATAAATTCAAGAAGATCCAAATCTTGGAATCTTGCCTATAATTTTCGAAAATATCCCATAACAAAGAGTAGGTGGGATTTTGTGGAATATTATAATTATGGGAAAAAGAATATAGGAGATATATTCAAGATTTCTTGGAGATCAAGAAAAGATTTCCCCACATTATTTTTTGCCCAAAATTTCGACCACCTATGCTCTATAAATAGGGGATCACTCTTTCATTCCCAAGTACAATTCCATGTGCTGGAAAAATTAGTAAATCCACAAAGGTGGTGCAACATAATTTATTTTCCTTTTGTTAATTGTTCACAAGTGTCCTACCACCGGATAGTCGAACAAGGATTAAGGGAATACTTGGGAAGTTCTTTTGGTTAGTCTAATAAGCCAGACTGTTGCCGCATGCGTAGGATTTACGTGAATTAATTATATGCATGATTTGTTGTTGGATTATTATTTGAATTAATATAGGATTAATTCATGCTAGTAATAATTATAAGAATTAAATTTGTATTTAAATATTCATCCCGAATAGATCTGTGCACATTATTCCCCAACATCATCATCTCAATGATAATCTCCATCATGATAATCTCCATCATCTCCGGTATAGGACAAATAAGACATGATCATATAAACCAGAAGAAACAACATTTAATAAATAAAAAGAAACAACATTTAATTAAGCAGAAGAAACAACATTTAATAAACAAGAAGAAACAACATTAAATAAAGTGTACATTTCTTTTTAGCACTTGTTTTTCTTTTTTTCGTTTTTTTGGTTAACTTTTCTCGTTCATGACCATAAATGTTAACAAGATCCGGATTTCCATATTCATCTTCATCTCTAATTATTCTTCGGCGTGGATGCGGGCGTGGATTTGCGAAAAATGGGATCATCGAAAAGAGGGTATGGAGAATGAGTGAAGTTCGAAAATGGAATTTTTAGGCGATAAATTTTCAAGAAAGGAAATGGAATTGTAAAAATGGAATTGGGATGTTCTTTAACGGGTTCAACTTCAAGTACATCAAGTGGGAATTGATTAAGAAAGACGTCAAAACCGTCCCCAAAAAAAATGGTGTATGCTCATTTTTCTTCAAAAAAAATCATTTCACCAGACGAGACTAGTTCGACCCAAAGTCATGGATAAGGTATCAAAGGGCTTTGGTGGGCTTGTTCTCGTACAAAAAAAGAAAGTAAGTCGTCTTGGTAGACAATGCATTCCTTTCAAAGCCCCATTCTTGGAGGAAGAGGTGAAATCAGCCATTGATAATTGTGAAAATTCCAAAGCCCTTAGTTGGGCCACGACGGGTTCAACTTCAAGTACATCAAGGTGTGTTGGGCAGTTTGATTAAGAAAGATTTCCTCCAAATGCTCTCTGATTTTCATGAGCATGGGAATCAACCCATCATTTATCGCTCTCATCCCCAAAAAAAAGATGTGTCAGCTAGTTCTGGAAACTACCTTGAGTGTTTTATCCTTGTTACATCGCAAATTTCTTTGGGGTGGGTGTGAGAACAACACTAAAGCGTGATCGGTAAGCTGGAAAAATATGTGCAAATCTAAGTCTTTGGGGGCTCTTGGAGTTAGGGATTTAGGGGTTTTCAATAAAATTCTTTTGGGTAAATGGGTGTGGAGATTTCTTGTGGAAAGAAATCGGTTGTGGGTTAGAGTCTTGAGGTCCTTTTACGGGAGTGTCGATGTGGGTGAGTCAGATCTCATTATAAAAGGTAGTTGGAATAGGATGTCGAGTTGGTGGAAAGATTTCTTAAATAATGTATTGGGGGGGGGGAATGGTTGTGGGGCAAATTAGAAAGACGTATAGGTAATGGGAAGAACACAATTTTTTGGAAGAGTCGGTGGGCGGGGGTCGAGTCTCTAAAAGATAGGTTTCCTAGGTTGTTCTATTTGAGTTCTTTGAGGGAGGAGTCAGTTAGTGAGATGGGAAAATGGGTCAATGGGTCTTGAAGTTGGGAATTTAAGTGGAATAGGTCACTCTTTGATCGTGAATTATCTGTTGTAAATGATCTTTTAAATGTGATTAACATGATTCATTTAGTGGAAGAGGAGGAAGACACTTGGATTTGGAAGTCGTCACCGGATAACCAATTCAAGACAAAGAAGGCGTACGATGTTGTGAGCAATCCAGCACCTTTGCCCAACAGGAATTCAGATGCAAGGCTGATTTTTAGTCGAATTTGGAGCAAAATATCCCCTCTCAAAACATCGGCGGTGTCTTGGAGACTTCTACAAGATCGATTACCTACTCGAGTGAACCTTATGAAACTCAATATTTTACCTCAAAACTGCAACACAAGTTGTCCTTTTTGCAACTTGAAGCCGGAAACTACTTCACACCTTGTATTCGAGTGCTCGGTGTCGTCCAAAATCTGGTATGCTTATTATAATTGGATGGGTGTATCAGGAGTTGGTCATATTCAGATTTCTCATCATTTCCTGTCGCATGCTGGAATGCATTCGGGCAAGAAAGACACTTCTTTGGCTACAAGTTTTTGGATATGTATTGTTTGGATTATTTGGAAAAGGAGAAATAAGCTGATTTTTATGGGAAAAACTTTGAACTAGAGAAAGCGTTGGAAGAGATTAAGGGTAGATCTTGGAGTTGGTGCTCGGTGAAATACCCCTCTTTTAATAATTTATTTGTTTTCGGCTTGGTTAGAGAATCCTAGAACTATACTGGAGAGCTAAATGCTCTTATAAATTTGTATCATCACTGTACAGATTTCATCTGTCTTTATTCTTACTGGAATAAAAATCTTTTACTTATCAAAAAAAAATATAGTAATGGGACTATGTTAGAGAAATTAAATATACAAATTAATTTCACACCTTTTTACAAGTTCGAACGTTTAGATGAGACGAAATTTTTTCATGGTATCAGACCCCACAGGCTCACGCCCATATTCTGGGTTCAATTTCCGCTTAAAGCAACTCCACCCATATTAAATTGTCCTCTATGACGGAGTAAGAAAATTAAGCTCATGAATGAAGGGAATGTTAGAGAAATTAAATATAACGAATTAATTCCACACCTCTACAAGTTTAGACTTTTAGATGAGATTTAAATTCTTTCAATAGTATCGGATGGAGATTAAATTCAAAATGGTCACATAACTTATTACCTTTCTTGAAATGGTCCCAAGAAAGTATGATTAAAACAATTTTTTGAAAAGTGTCCGATATGTAGTTTAATAGTTTTTGTTGTAGAGAGTGCTTTAAGTAGCTTATAAGCTTTTTAAATACTGGTAATCTCTTTTTCAAACACTATTAACTTCTCTTTGAATTTTTTTACAAAAATTATCAACTTCTACAATTAATTTTCCATAATAATTAATTTTAATCAATTCTTTAGAAGTATATCTTTTTGAAAAATACCCCCTAAATAAATGATTTAGTTTGGCTTAAATAAAACTAATATTTCACCGATGCTCGACGGCGATGTTTCGACGGGTGTCATTTATTATATTATATAATAAATTACTTAATTTGTAGAGCTCCAAATTAATTTGAAAATTATGACCCAAATATATCCAAGTGAACCTCCAACATAATCTGAGATATATGATCTAAATATCAAGTGAAAGTTTGTCTCACGATAATATAGTCTCACAAAAAAATTCTATTTCAATATTTTTTTTTTTTTAATAACTCGTATTTGGCCCAAGACCGACTAATATTTTTTTATTTATGTATATTAATATTAGATTGTCAAATCTTATTTTTCTCTAACTAATATGAGAGTGGTAAAATTAAAATATATTTACTTTATTTTATACAAAATAATTAAATCAAATCATTAAAAAATTAATTCAAAACATATTCAAATTAAATAGTTATTTAGTTAATTCAAAACAAATTTCCTCCATTTAACAATATCTCAACCGTTCTTCATAATATATGGGAAGGACCTTGCCACTGTCTTTCAATTTTATTTTAAATCTTCTCCCCATATTTCGGCGCAAAGAAGTTGATGTTGGCGTCTTCGACACCTAAGCCTTTTTCCTCAGTGTGATTCATTTTTGTGTGAACAAAAATTATGAGCTCTATTCCTTAATCCTCTGCAAGCAAGTAACAATTGAGCTGAAAAATTCATAAATTTGGTTGTATGTATTGAGGAAGAAGAAGGTGAATTATATTTTCTAGATGGCATGCTACTGATTTTGTTCTCGTAGTGAATTTCGGTGGATTGATAATGGAGTCTCTGGTTTTTATCAAGAGAGAAAGAGGTGGATTTCTGATTTTTATTAGTAAAATAATTGAAAGTCGTGTCAAAATCTTGTTCAGAGATTATAGAACAGTTGAGACTTGAGATGTAAATTGAAGAGAGTGGAAAAAAAAATAAGCGGAAATAATTTTTACAGGACTATCATATTTTTATATATGAATAGATAAATGATATACTTGGGCCTCCATAGACATAAACGGCTTAAATCCTTATTGGGCTTCTCTTATTCCTTATATGGGCCGAATAAGGCCCCAAAACAAAATGAATCATTGGCTTTTATTTTTCTGCTTTACTCTTCTGAATATTTTTACACGTTTTAATCTCTCCTTCTTGATTTCATTCTCGATATTTCTTTCAATTTAATTCAATAAATAATTGAGATGTGTTTTGCTTAAAAAAAAAAAATTCATTTTACTATAGATCAATACCAAAACAATATAGTTTACATTTAAAGTATAATTAGTCAAATTAATGTTAATTATGCACACAATTCAAATAAATCGAGTGATGACATAATGTAAATTACGAGCAATTACTAAGAATATACTCAAATTTTCTTATTTACAACATTAAATATTATTCAAACTAATATTTCTCTACTTAACACAATTTATTTTAACAAAATTTAAGTGAATATAATTTTGGTATATAGTTGTCATCTTGGGTAAGAGTAAAATAGGAAAAATGTAAGAGAAGAAGTTGGGTTTTTCTACGATCAGGAACGGCTTCGCCTTTCCTGACGTCAGACGTCTAATAAAAGACTGCCACATTTAATATGTCTTTTTAATCTATATGATTTTTTCTGTATAAATTTTTTTTAAAGTCTATCTTAATAGTTAATAGTAAGGAAGGGGTATAAGATTAATTTATTCTCATGCAATTAGCAATATTTGGATAGTTGTAAATAATTGTAGTGGTGGCCAAATAAGGACCGCATTTTTTTTATCGGACAAAGTTAATTGTCAATTGTTAGTAGTTGGTACACCAAGCACCCAAACACTCTACAAATTCACCAATCCACCTTAACTTCAATTTGTTCCCAAGCAGAATCGAACATGGGTCTCCCACTCAATTGAGGAGCCCAGTGGCCAGGTGGACTAAGCCACCTGATTAAATAAGGACCGCATTATTGGTAAGCTTAGAAAAAATATTCCTTAAGGTTCGATATAGCGGCCTCCTCCCCTCATTATCTCTCTCAAAAGCCATAGAAGTGTTCATCGTATCATATCTGTCATCTATTAATATTATTGGAGTCTTAGATTGCGCTATCGCGATTTGGGACCTTTGGAGTATAGACCGTCCTTTAATTTCTGTAAGTTTTAATTTGTCTCTTAGTCTATAGATTTTAGATCTGATCTATATGCACAATCTCTGTGATAATTATATTCATCCGCTGCCATCCGCTTCTGATCGTGCGGCCCCTGATTTTTCTCCTTAGTTGAGAGCCTTTGATTCCTATAAGAGAAAATATGTGTTACGTAATGAAAAATAACGCATACTTATTTTTTCAATATACATATTTGTCAATAAGGTATTGAAAATTGTGTAATTATACACCCACGCACAAATTAAATATGTTATTGTAAAGAGAAACATGTGTTACTATACGAACAACATGACACTCCCTCTATTTTAATCAGCTTCCCCTTCTTATCTATAATCAATCATCTTAATTAAATGCCTAAATCACTAAATTACACAATTAAATAAAAAAAAGTATATTTTTCTTTATCATCAAGTAGTAACACATAATTTCTTTTGCGATAATACATATTTATTTTTATTGTAACATAAATTAAAAGAGAGTTTTTTCTAATTTGCATTTACACAAATTTATTAGGAAAGATTCAATAAATCACAATGCATTATGGCCAAAACACAAGAATCACATTTCTCATTAATAGAAATGATAGTCATTTAGTTTTATCCAACTAACCTGAATAAAATAAAGGGATTAAAGTTTTTGTAGTTCAATAACTTGGCATCGTTTTAAAATTGGTCATCATTGTTTTGACTTTTAAATTTTGATTATGTAAGTTTTTAGTTTTTGTGAAATTGGTCCTTTAACCAGCTGCAACAGATTGTCAAGGAGGTAACCGTCACATGTGTAATTATTTTATTTTTTCCTTTATTTTTGAAGCGCTACTTGAACATTTTTAATTCTAATAATTTTAATTGGGTTTTGAGTTGGGTCTAAAAAGCAAATCGGGTCGCTTTTCTTGAGCCTAAATCGGTGAATTTTTTAAAAAAAAAAAGCGTAGAAAATCGCTTTTTTACTTAAAAAAATCTTGAAAAAATCTCGACCCAAAACTATTAGGATTAAAAAAGTTAGGTGGTGTTTCGAAGTTAAAGAAAATAATAAAATAATTATATAGGTTGTGGTTATCTGTTTGGTGACTATATAAAAAGTTAAAGGACCAATTTCAAAAAAAATTAATAATTTATATGACCAAAATAAAAATATCAAAACAATGGAAATAAATTTCAAAACGAAAGCAAAATTATCGAATCGAAAAAAAATTAATCCCTAAAATAAACATGGATGGGCAAAAGCAAAATTCTTTTTTTATCAAAATCTTGTATACAAAATAAACATAGTGCATTTTGGGCTTTTTTATATTGAAAACAAAAGCAAATGCAATATAAAAGCCCATTCTTTTCAAGAAATAAATAGTATCAAATGAATAATAAATGCAATTTTTGTAAGGTCCACTCTCAAATGAATCAAATGAATCATGAAAACACACGTACCACTCTAATCATCCACGTTGCAATTAGGATGATTTTGGTGATGCCACATTGCAAGCCAATTACTTGGATCTATTTCTAATATTCCGTCAATATTTTTCAAATATGTGAAAAAAAAAATGCAATAGAATTAAATTTTAATAGTACGCATGGCATGCAGGCAAAAAGCATTAACGGCAAATTTAATATAAGAATAGCATATATGATATTATATTTAAAAATAAAGATAAAGATAAATTAAAATTAAATATCATTTATCACTCAAGAGGTAGTGATACATTATTAATGAGGTGGACTTTTGCAATGAAGAATCATTAGCAATTATAATCACATCTACAAATTGCACCAGGGAAACAGGAGCTTCCGATATAACTTTTTGGATCTGGAATCGCGGATATGCAAGCGTCATGACATACTGTTATGCTTGATGGATCCTCCATGAAACAATATTTGACCTGTATCTTTTTTATGGCAAACTGCTCCTTCTCCAAATACCAGAAAATCTACATGATCGAAAATAAGATTTTGTTTTGTTATATATACACACACACATATAATCAAACAAAAAAATTTAAAAAACTGAAGTAAAAGTAAAAAATTAAACTGATCAAAATTATTTACCGATTAAACATGTTTAACATGATTCTTAAAAAAAAAAAAAAAAAGGCATTCAACTGGAACTATATAAGGAGCTATTTTACAAATTTATCAAATTAATTTGGCAGCTAGGCTAGTTTAGTCCAATTTCTTTTAAAACGTTGAATTGAATAACTTTTAAAAAAAATCATATTTAATGTATGAGACATACCTGATGTAAGACATACAAGAGCTAGGACTAACAGAAAAGGGTAACTGCACTTAGCCATTGTGATATGAGTCTATTAAAATTTTGGGGGGAATATTAGTCCACAACACCTTATTTATATACGGTTGGTGCTAGGTATATACTTTGAGAAATTAATAGTTATATCACGAAAAAAAAAAGAGGATTTTCATATAATTAATACTCCCTTCTTTGCTAAATTTGTTTGCCCGTTCGTCCCAAATTTGTTTATTCTTTTCCATAAAAGTCAATAAAGTAAAGCACACATTTTTTTTTAATTATTCTCTTTCAATATCTCAAAATTACATCTAGACATTACTTTTACCCACAAAAATTCATCCACTCTATTAATATAGTAGAAAGACTACAATACCTCAATCAAAAGCCACTTTATCACTTTAAATACTTATAATAAATAACTCTCACATTAAAAATCGTGTTGAAAGTAAAGAGGTAAATAAGTTTTGGAGGGAGGGAGTATGTATTTATCACTAATATCCACTATCAATTCCGGATAAGAAATAGGATTACGATTTAAATAATATGTAATTTTCATTAATTAATATACATTTACTACAAGATAATAAACATTTGAGATATTGTCTATTTTCTTGTAATGATATTGTCAATTACGGATATAAGAAATAGGATTTCAATGCAACTGATGTGAATATATCATCATTCTTTTTTTATCAGTAGTATATAAGAGATAGGATTTCAATATAATTAATTTGTATTTATTACTATATCCATTATCAACCCCCGATAAGAGAAAGGATATCAACATAATTAATTTGTGTTTATCGTTAATATAAATTATCATTCACGGATAAAGAATAGGATTTCGATATAATAAATATAAATTTAACACAAAATCCTCTATCAGTATTTATTTTGTTGTGTTTGTTTTGAGATGGGCAAATCCCAGTAGGGATGACTCAACCCCATCCAATTTAATTTTAGATGTGCGCACTCACTTTTTCATTTTAAATTTAATACATATTGACCCTATAATATATTTACATATCTATTTTGACATAGCCTAATATCATTCGCACCACTTTTCTTTAATTCACACTTTTCTTTAAAACAATTATTCTCTCTCCTACTTTTATCTCTCTCACTCATTCTCTTTCCTATTTTTAATCAATTTTTGTATCCCATTTATTTATATATATATATATATATATATGAGCGTATGGCAAACTTTTCTATGAAATATTTCTCGGATCTATGATCTATGGAATATGACCTGCGGGATAGGATAATAAATGCATAAAAAGGGTAATAAAATTTGTCGATCCTGTGCAGATCGAAATGGATCAAACTGTTGGAATATAGAGACACGTATACACGTAATACATGCGCAGCGGAATTAAACAGTTCACCAAAACGAACATATAATTGCATAATTAAATACGGATAATCTAAACAAAATCCTTACAGTAAAGTATACATATATTCCTCCACTATGGTATCCACGTAATCCCCTTAGCAGATCCACACAGATTTTCCAGCGGTGAATCCACGAGACGAATTTGCTAGGAGAATTCTGACTGGAGATTTTATGAAGGAATTAGATTTTCTTGGAGAAATTAATGAATCCCTAAGATCTCATTTATATAGGGGAAGCTTAACTTAAATCTTAAGCTATCTTTATTAGGAATATTATTTCCAAATCTTGCAAATCAAATCCCATAGATTTGATTTTTCCTACATATATTTTCTTACAATAATATTCCACATATTATTTGGGATTCCTATTTAATTAAATCCAATTTAATTAACCAGTAATAATAATTAATTCCAAATTAATATATTATTAGTTCTGCATAAATTAAATATTAAATCCAATTTAATACTTAATCAACCAACTTTAATCTGTAAAGGGAATTACTTGTTGTGTGATCCATAGGCCCTCATATATCGAGCGATTAGTCAAACTAACGGTCTTAATTGAACCTTAGACAATAAATCAAACATTCTCAATATATGAGGTATGTTGCAAGAAACGTGCAACTAGTTGTAACTGAAACATGGGCTATTATAATAATTTCCTTTCATTCGCGAATACTCGATTAAGTCTTGAACATGATTAAGTGTCTATTCAAATAATTAAATCATATTATGTCTAATCACTAATTGATCAACGTATATCACACTTGGCCACAAAGTCCAAGCTAACGTGCATCGACCGATGACTTAGATCCAATTATGATGAGAAGATGAGTATTTGTTGGGAAATTTGTATTTTAGTTTTCTTATGGAAGTTCCAAAAACGGGTTGTAATAGGACCCAATCCAAGACTATATCTACCCATGATGATCTAGAATCGATTAAGATGTTCATCACTCCAAATATATAGATCACTCGATGTAAAAGATAGGTTACATATTATTGTGGAATTCAATATGTACGGTTTCTCGGATGGGTGGGTATCGGATGACTCGGATGCATCATCATGAGATACCTAGTAAGACGGATCGAAGACAATCTCAATTGCTCATCAATATGAAGACAAGATGATCCTGAAAAACTATTTGAGAATCAACCTAAAGACTCAGATGAACTCAAATCTCAATGATAGCAAGACTCATGGAATAAAAATAAGAATAAATGCAAATAACCAAACATAATATTCAAACAAATGTACCAAGACATTTAATATTACCGAAGAATATTAAAACCAATATGAATATTATCTTGCATTATGTCCTTACTAAAATGATTTGCATCTCTAGGATACTAACACTAACACAAATATTTTTTCAATAAAATTCGGCGAGAAAAAAAAAGTTTTTTGGTCAATCAAAATGATACACCGCATAATCCATTTTTGGTCCTAAAAATTTAATATCAATTTTGGTCGGACAAACTATTACCGTTTGTCCAACTTTGATCCCATTTGTACAAAAAAATGAAACGACGCTGCGTTTTTGTTTTAACTGCGGGGATCTTTGACGCTAATCATGTCCAAATTGTGGTTTGTCCAATTTTGGTCCCATAACTACAATGTTTATCCAATATTTAACCTATCTAATTTTGAACGAATAGGTCGTTTTTAAGGTTTTTTGTGGGACCGAAGTCAAGAGGGGAGGGTGAATGGGACCAAAATTGGATAGAACAAAAATATTTTGTGAATGACCAAATTTTTTATCAAGAAAATTAAGGGACATCAAAAACTTTATTTTCGATGTTCAATTCTTCTTGAGTAACATCAAAAATCGGTTTGATATCTTTTTTTTTAAGCGAGAGTGCGGAATCTTGTAAATTATTTATTAGTATTGAAAAAAAGTGGTTTTTTTGATTAATTCGGATTCTTTCGGTTTTCAACCAAATTTGTGAGTAAAAATAATGATATAAGATGTTGGTGGAGGATAGTTGAAAAGAGTGTAGTTACTTTAGAATATGTATTTATGAAAAATGGATAAATCCAATTTGAGGAATAAATCCTATTCTTAAAGCTCAACTAAATAAATTTGGGATTGGAAGTATTGATGAACCCAATCCAAGCTATATCTACCCATGGAAGGTGAAAAGTTTTCGGTCATATTTCAAAGTTCATTTTCCACACATATTTGAAAGGATAAAAATAATTTTAAGAAAGACACGGAGGAGGGGTACACATATTGTGGAATTACATCAAGTTTTTTTATTATTGGGTACTAATACCCTCTAAGGTATTTGTCCATCCATCATGAGATACCTAGTTTTTTGCGGAGATATTTTTTTTTGATACACCAATCTCAATTGCTCATCAATATCCCATTCTTGATGATCCTTGATCGGGGCTATTTGAGAATCATGCTTAAGTCATTTGAGTTCTCACAATCTCAATGACAACAATGACTCATGGAAACACAAATAAGAATAAATGCAAACAACCAAACATAATATTCAAACAAATGTAATGACATACATTTAATATTAAGCAAACACTAATATTAAAACCAATACTGAATATTATCTTAGCATTATGTAAATTTACAAAATGATCCTTAGTTCTCTAGGACACTAACTTTTAACACAAATATATTTTTCAATAAAATTCTATTAAAAAAAGTTTTTTGGTCACATAACTTACTCTATTAAATCCATTTTTGTCCCAAAAAATTTAACTATCCAATTTTGGTCCCATAACTATTGTGTTTGTCCAATTTTGATCCCATTTTGCTGAAAAAATGAAAACGACGTCGTTTTGTTCAAAAATTGGGGATCTTTGATCGCACGTGTGTCCAAATTGTGGTTTGTCCAATTTTGGTCCCATAACTATTGTGTTTGTCCAATATTTAACTATCCAATTTTTGAACGAAAACAACGTCGTTTTTAAATATTTGTGGGACCAAAATTGGACAAGCGCAATAGTTGTGGGACCAAAATTGGATAGTTAAATATTTTGAGAACAAAAACATATTACAGGAAATTTATGGGACCAAAAAACTTTTTATCTCAAAAAAATTCTCTTAAGACGCATAACATCAAAATTTGATGGGATTCCTAATTTTTTTTTTTTTTTTAAATCACCGAATTAACGAACGATATTAGTGATAAATATACCCTTCGTACGACTCAAATTTGTTTACCCCTTTGCTTTCAGCATGAGTGCTAATGTGAGAGTTATTTATTAGTATTTAAAGTGATAAAGTGGTTTTTGGTTGATGTTATATTGTAATTCTTTCTACTTTTTTATTAAAGTAGGTGACTTTTTGTGAGTAAAAATAATGATATAAGATGTTGGTGGAGGATAGTTGAAAAGAGTGTAGTTACTTTATTGTCTTTTATGAAGGTCGATAAACTAATTTGAAACGGACCGCTTGAGTATTGGGAATAAATAAATTTGGGATTGAGAGAATATTAATTATACTTACGCATGGCTTTCTCCCATTCCAGAAAGACTTTGTTGTTGAATCGGGCAAAGAAATATGACCTCATTTTAACGAGCCATGGAGGGTTTTTTATTACTATTTGAAAGGATAAAATAATTTTAAGAAATGGGTAGTTCAATGATGAGGAGGGGTAATACTATTATACGGACACCTTAAAATCGGGTTTTATTATTTCAAATTCTAATAAACAACTCGTGGCTCGTTCAAAGGATATCCGAACAAAAAGTAAGTGTGTTAAGTCTTTGGGGGACGGGGGAATTTTTTTTCACTGATATAGCTATTAATTTCTCACAGTGTATACCAAGTATCACCATATATAAATAGGATGTTAAGGGCTTTTACCCCCACAACTTCAATAGACTCATATCACAATGGCTAAATTTAATTACTCTTTTCTGTTAGTCCTAGCTCTTGTATGTTGAACATCATTATATATATATAATTATTTAATTTAATGTTTTAAAAAAGAATTTGGACTAAACTAGCCTAGCTGCCAAATTTTTGATAAATTTGTAAAATAGCTCCTTAGTTCCAGTTGAATGTTTTTTTTTTTTTTTTTTTTTTAAGAATCATATTAAACAATATTTTTTTTTGTATGGGCTTTCTGTTGTAATCTCACGCTATTAATATTAGTTTTTCTATCACCACATTCAACGGTGATTCCCAATCATTCTTTTGAAGATCTCTAAGTATTATCACATATACGCTGGGGCATGATCCTAAACCCTACTCTTTATTGAATAAACTTGGTCATTTGCTTGTCATCACGGCTTTTACCAAATACTAGTGAATTTTCTTCGTCTCTATCTCCCCTTCCTTTTAAGTTGAATGAAAAACGTGTTGAACAAGTTCTCTTGATTTAATATATTGTGATTTGTGGGGTCCCGCACCTATTACCACTTCCGATGGTTTTCGTTATTATATGGCCTTTGTGGATGATTTCTCTCGGTTTTACGTGGATTTATCCGTTCGTGCTAAGTCGAGTTCTATGACATACTTGTTTGATTTCATGCTTTTGTCTGCACTCAATTTTCCCGTAAAATCAAGGTGTTTCAAAGTGATGGTGGGACTGAATTTGTGAATTTGAAAGTGCGTGATTTTATGCATCTTAATGGTATTCATCATCGGCTTTCTTGCCCTTACACTCCGCAACAAAATGGTAGGGCGAATGAAAGCATCGTCATATTTCAAACCGGCTTATCTATGTTATTTCATGCTCATGCTCGAGCTTCTCTCTGGTTCGATACATTCGCTACTGCTGTCTTTGTTATTAACAGGCTGCCCTCCGCATTTTTGGATGCCGCTTTCAGCTCTTATTTGGCTATGTCCCGAATTATGCAAACTTTAAACCGTTTGGGTGTCGTGTGTATCCTTATCTTCGATATTATGTTGCTCATAAATTGGAGCCCGTGAGTCGTCCGTGCATTTTCTTGGGCTACTGATGTAGTATTTACAAGGGCTTTTCGTTGTTACGATCCGGATTCCTCTCGAATATTCACAACTCGCCATATGCCCAGTTTGATGAACAGTGTTTTCCATTCTCTTGGACTCCTACCTCGGTCCCAATTTCAGATTTGGATATCTCCATGTTCTTGGATGCCAAAGACAGTCCATTGCCTGCTCAAACCGGCCCTCCGTCCGCTCGGACCACTTCAGCGCCCGTGCGCTTAGTCCCTGTGCCCCAGCGCATCGTCCTCGTCCAGGACGACTCGGCCGAAGCCCCCACTGAACATTAGGTGCTAGCTCCAGCCCAGGAACCACCTCCTGACATGCCCGATCCAGTCCCGATTGAGGCCTTCCCACCTAGTCCAGCACTACACGCTTCAGCCCCTCAACCCACCGGTTGGCCCTCATCTTATGGTCACCAAGTCGCGTGACGAGATTTTTAAGCCACGCTACCCTGTTGACTTGACTTCGACTGCACTGCTCTCGGCCCTGGTTGCCACTTCCGAGCCCAGTGGTTCCAAGTCCGCTGCAAAATATCCCAAGTGGCTTGCTCCTATGCAAGAGGAAATTGACGCTCTCCGTTCGAATAATACGTGGGACTTGGTACCTCGTCCCCCGTGTACACACATTGTAGGCTCTAAGTGGGTCTATCGTACAAAGTTTCATGTTGATGGCACTATTGAGCGCCATAAAGCCCGTTTGGTTGCTCAAGGCTTTACACAAATTCCCGGTACTGATTTTCATCACACGTTCAGTCTTGTTGTTAAAGTTGCCACTGTCCAGATTATTTTAGCCCTCTCGGTTCAGCACCGTCGGCCTCTCCATTAGCTTGATGTAAAAAATGCCTTTCTTAATGGCGTCCTTGAAAAACCTGTGTTTATAGCTCAGCCACCTGGCTTTACAGACTCTCGCTTTCCTGATCATGTGTGCAAGCTAAAGAAGGCTCTCTACGGTCTTCGTCAGGCCCCACTTGCCTGGTTTCAGAGGTTTAGCACGTACCTCGCCAGCCTCGGCTTCCTTCAAAGTCGTAGTGACTCTTCTCTTTTTCACTTCCACCGAGGTACATCTACTATTTATTTGTTACTTTATGTGGATGACTTTATCATTACAGGTAATTATTCTAGCTTTCTGCAATCTTTCATCTCTCGAACACATCGAGAGTTTGCCATTAAAGATCTTGGTCGCCTTAATTACTTCCTTGGGCTTGAGGTCTTATATACGTCCGATGGTCTTTTTGTTGGGCAAGCTAAGTATGCCCATGATATACTTGAACGTGCTGAGTTATTAGATGCTAAGCCTGTTTCCACCCCCTTGGCAGCGGGGGAGTCTCTAGTTAGTGACGGCGCTCCATTCCATGATCCCACGCTTTACAGGTCTCTTGTTGGAGCTCTCCAATATTTGTCGATCACTCTTCCGGATCTTTAATATGCCATCAGCTCAGTTAGTCAATTTCTTCACTCGCCTACCGACGATCATTTTTTGGTTGTCAAAAGAATTCTTCGTTATGTGAAGGGTACAGTTCACTATGGGCTTTCGTTCAAGAGAAATTCCGAGTTCTCCATTCTCGGGTATTCTGATGCTGACTGGGCTAGGTGCATCGAGACCCATCGTTCAACTTATGGGTACTCTATCTTTATTGGGGGAAATCTTGTTTCTTGGAGTGCCAAGAAACAACCGACTGTTGCACGTTTCAGTTGTGAGTCCGAATATCGTGCTATGGCTAATGCAGCAGCGGAACTAGTTTGGGTCACGAATTTGCTTCATGAAATCCGATCGCTACCTCCATCTCGGCCCATTCTCTTAAGTGATAACAAGAGTGCTATTTTTCTAAGTCAAAATCCGGTTGCACACATGAGGGCCAAGCACATTGATCTTGATTATCATTTCATTCATGACCTTGTTTCATCGGGCAAGCTATCTACTCGGTTTGTGCCGTCACACACCTTGGTTATTGACATTTTCACGAAGAGTTTACCCCGTCCGGCTTTCGAGTTTCTACGTTCCAAGCTTTGCGTTTGTCTTCATCCCACGCACCTCTTGACGGGGGGTAATAAGGCTAATGGGTAATTATGTTGACTATGTAACTTTAGTATATATTCTTTGTTGTATTCTTCCTTATTTACTCCCATAATTATGGGTTTTCTGTTGTAATCTTACGCTATTAATATTAGTTTCTCTATCACCACATTCAACAGTGATTCCCAATCCTTCTCTTATGATCTCTAAGTATTATCACATAATAGACAGCATAGTTTGATCAGTTTAGTGTTTTACTTTTACTTCAATTTTTTAAAATTTTTATGTTTAATTATATGTGTGTATATATATATATAACTAAAAAAATCTAATTTTTTTCGTGCAAATTTTCTAATATTTGGAGAGGGAGCAGTTTGCCATAAAAATGTTTTGGTCGAATATTGTTTATTGGAAAATCCATTTCCAAGTGAAAAGATATGTGGTGACGCATGTAAATCCGCGATTCCAGACCCAAAAAATTATCTCGGATACACATGTGCTGGTGGTGGATACTGTAATTGTGATTATAAGTGTTAATGATTCTCCATTGCAAAAGTCCACCACATTAATAATGTATCACCTCCTCATTTGGGGCATGCATCAAAAATTATATTGAGTGATACATTAATAAATGGTTTTTAGTTTTACTTTATCTTTACTTTTAAATGATTTGAGCCCAAAGAGGGGCAATTCAAAATGGCAAAAAAGTAGGGCTTTTAATTTGGTCTGAAATTGCTATTTTAAAAAAATTTACGGGCCTAGTTTTACTACTTATAAAAGTTACGGTCCTACTTTTGCCAAAGTTAAAAAATAAAAAGTTAAGGTCCTGCTTTTGCTGAAACCCTCCTAAAGATAAAGTCCTGAAAAAAAAAATTCCCACATGAGTACAATTAAAGTTACAGTCCTGAAAAAAAAAATGGAATTCTATTACATTTTTTACATATATAAAAAAAATATGACGGAATATTTAAAATAGATCAAGAAATTGAATTTCAATGAGGCATCACCAAAATCATCCTTGCAACCTTTAAGGGTGTGTTTGCTGATCCCAAGCGTGACAAAAAGGCATGAGTATTATTTTGTAATTATAGGTAATTTTGTAAATTCCTCATTGGATGATATTCGGCTATGTTAAAATAGATATGTAAGTGTATTATAGGGTCAATATGTATTAAATTTAAAATGAAAAAAAAAAGAGTGTACACATCTAAAATTAAATATTGGATGGGGGATAAATCATCCCTACTGGATCTGCACATCCCAAAACAAACACAACAAAACAAATACTGATAGTGGATTTAATGATAAATATATATTTATTATATCGAAATTCTATTCTTTATCCGTGAATGGTCATTTATCTTAACGATATACACAAATTAATTATGTTGAAATCCTTCTTCTTATCATGTATTGAGAATGGATATTAGTGATAAATATAAATTAATTATATTGAAATTCTATCTTTTATACTTCCTCCGTCCACCAAAACTGTGCTCATTTCATTTTGACATGTTCTACGGAAAGGTAAATTAAGTCCATTTATGAATAACATAATTGATTGTGAGTAAAGTATAATGATAACTTGAGTAATTAAGTGATTGTTGGACGATGAAGATAAAAAAAAATTGTATCCATAAACGTATTTAATTTACCTTTCCGTACAACATGTCAAAACAAAATGAGCACAATTTCGATGGATAGAGGGAGTATATTAATGATAAAAAAAATAATGATATATTCACATCAGTTGCATTGAAATCCTATATCTTATCCATGATTGACAATATTACTACAAGAAATAGACATATAATGACAACAATTTTGTCGTTAATGTTTTGCTACCTAAAAAAAATAGGAAGTAACTCATGGAACGCATAGCTCTCATTAAATATTCTTACAACAAATGTTCGTAATGTATTATAGTTAATTAGCGATGTTCTTACAGTAGATGTTCTTAATGTACTATAGATAATTAGCAATGATCTGTTGATAGATATGCATTGCCTGAATCGACGTATTTAGAGTAGAATACATTTTTGGTCCCATAGGACACGGCAACTCACAATTTTGGTCCCATTACATCCACCACTTTGGTTTCAAAACTATTTTTTCATGCAGTTTTGATCCCACGGGACAAGTTTTGGGACCAAAAGTGCAGTTGAACTTAACGGATTCCAGTATAAAGGACCAAAACTGCATGAAAAATTCTTACGGAACCAAAATGGTGAGTATTATGACCAAAGTCGTGAGGTCCCATGTCTGTGGGACCAAAAGTGAATTTTACTCGAAGTATTTATCATCAAGTGGTTTTTTAATTATTATACATATATATTCTTCGCACAACTTAAGACCAATATTGGAAATTAAGTATGGATTCTTTAGCACTTATGATTGTACTAATTGTATTGGTGCGGGCATCTTTTCATGTCCTCATGAGGTCCTTTGATGTCTTCCCAACTTGGAAGCGTATCCATAGTAGGAAAAGGCTTCCTACTTGACCTTTCACATTATTCACTAGCCCACCTCTCTAAGACTTATGGCCCTTTGATGTCTCTCCAACTTGGAAGCGTATCCATAGTAATCGTCTCATCCACTAAAAAAAGAGCACTAATTTAACGAGGGAGATCAAAGAGGGAAAAAAATCCTCGTTAATTACCAAGGATTTTAATGGGGGAATAGATTAACAAGGGCAGAATCCCTCGGCAAATGTGTCAGAAAAAATAACTAGGGTTCTTATATAAAGAGGGTTAAAAACCCTCGGCATGCAATTTTAAAAATTCTGCTCCCTCCCATCTTTTGAACATAATATTGTTAGTTTAACTCATTTTAATTTGGAGTTCTAATGTGAACATAATGAATAAATAATATAAAATGTAAGACCAAGTGGAGTATTTTTATCACATGCATGACTTTCGGATTTAAAATCCATATGCAAATCACTATAAATAACAAATTGAGTAATTCATACTTAATAAATAATCACAAATAGAATTCAGTCAATTAATAAATGATCAGTTAAGTATAATTAAGTATATATATGTACACTTGTTAGTAGTGAAAAGAATTAAAAAAATGATTATTTCACAATTTTATTAAAAAATATTTTCATAAAAACTATCAATATAACTATATATTGTACAGGGTGTGGTATAAAAGGTTTTATAATTTCCAAATTTTAATTAATTTTTTATAAAAACAATTTTAAACCGATTGATAGATACAAGGGACAAAAATTAAAAGAAAGCAGTCGGAGTTTTACCTAGGGAAATTAAAATTTGATATGTTTGAAAATATAGTCATTCAAAAATTGCAATCACGAGAGACAATATCCATCGATGATTCTCCGAAGAAATATCATGATTTGCTGGAAACTGGTCAACAATGCAATTGGCTTTTTTACCAGTCGGGAGTAGATGGAGAAAATTACGAAAAATATGCCGAGAACATTTGTTCTCCACTAATAGTACTTTTGCGTTGGGGCTCGGGGCTGCCTTCATACCCAATTTTGCGGCCAGACTCATGGAGGACAGAGACTACAACCTGAGCGTCAATGACATTAATATTTATTTATGGTCACACTTCAAAAAGCCGGACAATGGCAACAAATTTATATATGCTCCCTCCCTAACCTGGATCCATAAATTATGCCTTCACTTGCTTTGTTCGGTGGATTTTATTTGATTTCCCTCATGATTTGAAGGAAACTGTTGAGGGTGTGGTCAAGGTTTTGGGTGCTCCACCATTCTTAAACCGATTTTATGAACATTCCCCTTGAAAAAAAAGTCCCTTTATCATTATTCCTCAACCACCACTTAATTATCTCAAATCTCATTATACTTTACTCATAAACAATTAATTTATTTATAATTAGACCCCACAATACCCCATAATACCCTAAGGTCCTGTTTGGTTTGGTGGATTGATTGGGATAGACCAGGATTTGGATTTTAATCCCAACTAATCTACCGTTTGGTTTATGGGATGAGGGCCCATGATATGCTTCAAGCCCAGGTAGAAAATGTATCAAATCCCTCCATGGAGGGATATGCCAATCACATGTGAAAGGTGGGATAGAACATACCTCAAGTGCAATATTACAAATTGTCCTTCTATTGTTTGAATAGATTCATAAGAATAAAGTGTGTTGTTTTAATTCAATTTCAGGGTGTTTATGACATTTCAATGGACATCCCATCTAATCCCTTACTCAAATCCTACAATCCAAACACATATCTTGATTCAAACAAATCAGTCAAATCTATTCAATCTTACTCAATCCCACTCAATTCTATCATACCTAATCAATCCAATCCCGTGAACCAAACGTCCCCTTACTTTATCTACTTTTTAATTTATTATTGTGCCCACAACATTAACCATAACTTTGGTGGACAGATGGAGTATCTTCTCAATAATTTGTTTCTCAAAACAACAATACTTACTTTACTTCATTTTGATTGGGACTTATTTATTGGGGGAACACACACAGCAACAAGCAAGCGGTGGAATTGGCAATGACGGAGTTACTACTCAATCCAATGAAGATGGCCAACGTCAAGAAAGAGCTAATAAGTGTGAGTGGAGAAAACAATCATGTTACGGAATCGGACATATCCCGACTCCCATGCTTGCTAGCTGTGACTAAAGAAACCCGCTTGGTCCATTTTTAATTCCTCACAAAGCAGATTATGAAATTGAAATCAATGGATATGCAATCCCTAAAAAACGCACAGTTATTCGTTAACGTTTGGGCAATTGGAAGAGATTCAAGCACATGGCCAGATCCGGCTTCATTTGAGCCTGAAAGATACTTAAAGGGTAAACTGCAAATATGGTCCCAAGAGATTGGTCCAAAACAGCTTTGGTCCCATGGTTTCAAAATGGTCGTTTTTTGAGCAGTTTTGAACCCAACCGTTAGTCAAATGGATGGAAACCGTTAGTTGACCAAAAAATTATGGGACTAAATTTGCAAAATTGAGGGAAATGATATTAAAATATAATTAATTATATATCTAATCAAAATAAATTCATAAATTACAAATTAATTGTAAAACTATATATATATATATATATATATATATATGATTTAAATATGACTACAAAATACAAAAAAAAAAATTTGTAAACTAAATAATAACTTATATAAAATTATTAAAATTAATATATATATATATATATATATCCATATATAATTTTAAAAATAATGAGTAAACTTTTGTAAATAAAATAATAATAACATCTAAAAATATATATATATATATATATATATATATATATATAATATGTATACACTTAATATAAAATATAAGAAATTAAAAAAAATAGATATCTATAATCTTTATATAATTAAAATAAAATCAAACCAAATAATATATAGAATTTGAATATAATTTAAAAATACTTTACCATGCACCTGCTTCACAATTAATACTTATGTTAGAACATTTGATACTCTCTAATGAAATAGCTAATATTTTTTCATTAAACAACTGATACTATTGAAAGAATACACACGAAATTCAAACCAGTTGCACAATACGATTTTCTCTGCAATCGCCATTGCCACCAACCCATCCCACCACAATACCAATCGTCACTCATCGTCGCGAAAAAAATCACAATATTAAAATCAAATTCGATATCTTTTTATCACGTAGATCAATATCAAACACATAAAAATCATAATTGTTGAGGCCTATAAACTCTAGTATGATTTTCACTGCTTCTTGAATATAATTCATTATTCTGGGGCGATTTTGAGGGGCGGGGGGGGAGTTTCATTTTTAAACTAAGTAATAGTTTGTAGATAATTTAAAAAATTTAAAATATACATATAATCTATATATAATCTTAATTTACGTTAAATCGAAATAAATAAATGATATATATAGTCTTATATAATTTAAAATAAAAAATTAAGTATTTTCAAATAAAGTAATAATTTATGTATAATCTTAAAAAATTTAAAATATATATATAATCTCTAATATCAAATTGAATTCAAAAATGTTAATTACATTTTTATAAATCTTAGTTATGAAATTATGCATAATACTTTCTGAATTATAAATTAAATATATAAATTTAAATCTCAAATTTACATTAAATAAATTATAAATTAATTTAGGAAAAATCTGAAAATTATGGCAAAAAATTAACAGATTGATTTTTTTGGGACCAAATATGCAATTTTATGGGACCAAATCTGCAATTTTTTTGGACCAAATCTGCAACTAACGAAGCGTGTGACTCACTTCCGTTAGAAATGGACGGAAAATCTTACGGGACCAAATTTGTCAAAAAAAGGACCATTTTGCAATTGACATTCTCTTGAGACCAAAAGTGCAATTTACCCGATACTTAAACAGCGAAATTGACTTGAAGGGCCAATATTTCTCGCTTATTCCTTTCGGATCAGGAAGAAGAATCTGCCCTGGTTTGCAATTGGCTGATCGAATATAATACTGCCTCTTATGGTGGCTTCTTTAATACATGAGTTTGATTGGAAACTCGAACCAGGTGTAAAACTGGAAGATGTGGACACAACAGAAAATTTTGGAATTGCAGTTCATAAGGCAGTTCCATTCATGGGTATTCCAATCAAGATGTGATCGATATCTTTAATTTAAAGCTACTTTTTTTCCAATTTCGAGTTCTTTTGTATAAATAAAAGTGATGAAGCTTCTATTTAGTTATGGCTGTTGCTTTTAACTTTCCCATTCTACCTCTCTTAACTCGACTGTCATTGATACTCCGTTAATAAAATAATGTTCTCTAATCAAAAAAATATTATTGCTGCCTGAAACTATGGCAGTTTGATAACTTTCGAATAACTTCAAACTAGTCCTATAGGAGAAAAAAATAATAATAAAAAAAATAAATAAAGAAAGAAACCCAATTCGCAAGAGGTAGCTTGTGGCTTTGAACCTTCAGTAGTCAGACATTATCGAGTATACCGGCGGATTAGTGGACGTGATGCCTTGAACTATTCCCCCTTCGTGTATACCGAGACAACAACGTAGACACAATAATGCCTCAACGCCTTTTCGTTCTCACGTTTTTGTCCGTTTTGGCCCTGGACAACCCTTTATATTCATAAGTGTTAGTCGAAGCGGCCCTCACTTCTCACACTTATCTGAGATGATCTCCTTTTCTGAGTATCCCGTCATACTCAACCTCCTTGATATGAGGAATCATTAAAAGTCCAAGACTTAACCTTTACCACAATCTTACGGGTTTCAACACTTGGTGAAGTGCTCTGAGAAATGATCGAAATACCAAGTGTTTTTCAACAAACATCCTCAACTTAGTTTTCCCATTGAACCAAGATATTGGGATATCCAGTCAACAAGGTTGGGTTACCACTGTTTTCGTTTTTAATTTGTGGATTTTTTGATCCATTCCTTTTAGCACTTTAATACTTAATCTTAGCTTGGCCCTCTCGATTATAACTAAATATAAATCTTTTCAAATACCCCCCACAATTCTATTTATTTGAATCGCCTCTAATTTGCACAAACTTCAACTCGCACACGTCTGCGTCATCTGTTGGGATTATACTGGAAAGTATGCTTTTACTTTGTATAATCAAAACTGAATTTCAGACTTATTTACTGAAATAAATTGTTTATCACTGATGCTTTAAATATTATCGAATGTTACATATATTTACTGCATAACTGTTCAATAAATCGTACGTGTTACAATGTAGTTAATTTAGTGATACCAGATCACAGAAGATTAAATTAACAGTCTCTTGCAACTAAAAGTACGCCATTCACGACCTAGATGGAAATGAACAATCCATCTTGAAAGGTTGAAGTGTAAGGCTCGGATTGGCTTGTCTTGACCAAGAGATTACACTAGTGCATGACTGATGCACTGAATAGGACCTACAGGAGGACAAATTCTTCACAACTGAACAAGGAATAATTAGACCTCAGTGGTTCGTTATTTCTTAATCTTCGTTCCTTAAATAGGATCACGTGTGGTTGGTAACTATTGCTTTGACTTATCATGGGTAGAGAATCAACGAGATTCAATATTTTTTATCTTGGGCAATATTATTGGTCACATGTGATTGCTAAGATTTAATACGGAGAATCGTGTGCAAGTACGCTTGTTCGATTTGCCCCCTTGGGAGGTTCATAAGCTTTATCATACCAAATCTTGCAAGTGGTATTAGTTTTCGGTATGGATAATAATGTTGAACCGTTCCTTGACCAAGGACAAAATATATTAATTAACGGAAAGCTATTTCAGTGGCTTGAATTAATTAATGGGCTAGATAATCTTAAACACGGGAAATAATAACAGGGAGCCATATTGGAATAATATGGGTTAAGATGGATAGTGCAATATTAATTATGTAGTGGGATTAATTAATATTTATGGGCTTGAATAATATTGTGGCTCAATATTGATAATTCAAGATCCATTGGAAGGTCCAATCTTAATTCTCCTAAAGGCCCCTAAGTAGCCCAACACATAGTCCAATAACTGAAAAAGGTGTTTAAAATAAAATAAATATTGTTGCTTATTTTTTCCATTATTTTCGAAATTTATGGATAAAATGGGAGAAAGATTTTCTTTGAATTTTTTTATGGAATGAAGATATGTATTCTTGGAATTCAAGATTATCTCATTAAATTCAAGAAATCTCTCACTTGGTTATTCATGAAGATAATTTCGAAAATTTTGAAATATAAAGGGCAAGAAAGATTTTCTTGATTTTCTTGAAAAGATATTATGGAAGATATGTATTTCTTGAAATACAAGAATATCTCATAAATTCAAGAAGATCCAAATCTTGGAATCTTGCCTATAATTTTCGAAAATATCCCATAACAAAGAGTAGGTGGGATTTTGTGGAATATTATAATTATGGGAAAAAGAATATAGGAGATATATTCAAGATTTCTTGGAGATCAAGAAATGATTTCCCCACATTATTTTTTGCCCAAAATTTCGACCACCTATGCTCTATAAATAGGGGATCACTCTTTCATTCCCAAGTACAATTCCATGTGCTGGAAAAATTAGTAAATCCACAAAGGTGGTGCAACATAATTTATTTTCCTTTTGTTAATTGTTCACAAGTGTCCTACCACCGGATAGTCGAACAAGGATTAAGGGAATACTTGGGAAGTTCTTTTGGTTAGTCTAATAAGCCAGATTGTTGCCATCCCAAGAGGTACGTTCACGTAAACTCGTAGAATTCCGCATGCGTAGGATTTACGTGAATTAATTATATGCATGATTTGTTGTTGGATTATTATTTGAATTAATATAGGATTAATTCATGCTAGTAATAATTATAAGAATTAAATTTGTATTTAAATATTCATCCCGAATAGATCTGTGCACATTATTCCCCAACATCATCATCTCCATGATAATCTCCATCATGATAATCTCCATCATCTCCGGTATAGGACAAATAAGACATGATCCTATAAACCAGAAGAAACAACATTTAATAAATAAAAAGAAACAACATTTAATTAAGCAGAAGAAACAACATTTAATAAACAAGAAGAAACAACATTAAATAAAGTGTACATTTCTTTTTAGCACTTGTTTTTCTTTTTCATTTTTTGGTTAACTTTTCTCGTTCATGACCATAAATGTTAACAAGATCCGGATTTCCATATTCATCTTCATCTCTAATTATTCTCTGGTACGACGTGGATTTGCAGGATCATCGAAAGAGGGTACAGAATGAGTGAAGTTCTGAAAATGGAATTTTTTAGGGCGATAAATTTTCGAAGAAAGGAAAATGGAATTGCAGGGATGTTCTTTAACGGGGAGTGGACTGAAGACGTCAAAACCGTAAAAGATGGTGTATGCTCTTTCTTCAAAAATCATTTCAGCTGTACGAGACTAGTTCGACCCAAACTGGCTGCCGGCTTGTTCTCGTGTAAGCTGTCTTCGGTAGACAATGCATTCCTTTCAGCCCCATTCTTGGAGGAAGAGGTGAAATCAGCCATTGATAATTGTGAAAATTCCAAAAGCCCGGGCCCTGACGGGTTCAACTTCAAGTACATCAAGGTGTGTTGGGCAGTGATTAAGAAAGATTTCCTCCAAATGTTCTCTGATATTCATGAGCATGGGAATCAACCCATCATTTATCGCTCTCATCCCCAAAAAAAAGATGCGTCGGCTAGTTCGGGGAATCAACCCATCATTTATCACTCTCATCCTCAAAAAAAAGATGCGTCGTGCCTTTCGGATTATAGGCCAATTTCTCTAATAGAGTCTTCATACAAAATCTCGCAAAAACTTCTCGCATCTCGTCTAAGCAAAGTCATGGATAAGCTGATCTCTATCAATCAGAGGGCTTTCGTGGGAAAGAGAAATATAATGGGTGGAATTGCAATTCTCAATGAAGTAGCGGCAGAAGCAAAAAGAAAGAAATTGGAGAGAGCGTTTTTCAAAATTGATTTTTCCAAGGCCTACGATTCGATGGACTGGAATTTCTTAGACATGATGCTTGAAGGGTTCAACTTTTGTGACAAATGGTGTTTGTGGATAAAAGAGTGTGTTTCAAGCGCTTATACTTCGGTATTAGTCAACGGCAGCCCGTCCGGTGAGTTCAAGCTCAAAAAAGGCTTACGCCAAGAGGACCCTCTCTCCCCTTTCTTGTATCTTCTAGTAGTTGAGGGCCTTAGCCTCATGGTATCCAAGGCGACGAAAAATGGCAGCTTCAAAGCCGCTGAAGTTGGGACATATAGAGTCCGGATCTCTCACTTGCAGTACGCTGATGACACAATCTTCATAGGTTTGGTTTGCGGTCAAAATGCATGGGTGATGAAAAGAATTCTCAAAAAATTTGAGCTACTTTCGGGGCTCAAGATTAATTACAATAAATGTTGCTTGATGGGGCTGAATGTGGGCGAAAAAGAATTCAAGAGATGGCCGATATCTTGGGGTGTCCTATTGGAGAAATCCCTTTCTCTTATCTAGGCATTCGTGTTGGCGCAAGCTACAAAAAACCAAGTGAATGGGTAAGTTTAGTGTTGAAATTTCAGAAGAAAATGAAGTCGTGGGAAGATCGGAAAATCTCTTTAGGGGGTCATATTACACTTCTAAATGCAGTTCTAGCCTCATTACCTATCTACCAGTTCTCCTTCTACAAAATTCCGGAAACTACCTTGAGTGTTTTATCCTTGTTACATCGCAAATTTCTTTGGGGTGGGTGTGAGAACAACACTAAAGCGTGATCGGTAAGCTGAAAAAATATGTGCAAATCTAAGTCTTTGGGGGCTCTTGGAGTTAGGGATTTAGGGGTTTTCAATAAAATTCTTTTGGGTAAATGGGTGTGGAGATTTCTTGTGGAAAGAAATCGGTTGTGGGTTAGAGTCTTGAGGTCCTTTTACGGGAATGTCGATGTGGGTGAGTCAGATCTCATTATAAAAGGTAGTTGGAATAGGATCTCGAGTTGGTGGAAAGATTTCTTAAATAATGTATTGGGGGAATGGTTGTGGGGCAAATTAGAAAGACGTATAGGTAATGGGAAGAACAAAATTTTTTGGAAGAGTCCGTGGGCGGGGGTCGAGTCTCTAAAAGATAGGTTTCCTAGGTTGTTCTATTTGAGTTCTTTGAGGGAGGAGTCAGTTAGTGAGATGGGAAAATGGGTCAATGGGTCTTGAAGTTGAGAATTTAAGTGGAATAGGTCACTCTTTGATCGTGAATTATCTGTTGTAAATGATCTTTTAAATGTGATTAACAGGATTCATTTAGTGGAAGAGGAGGAAGACACTTGGATTTGGAAGTAAATCATAGGATAACCAATTCAAGACAAAAAGAAGGCGTACGATGTTGTGAGCAATCCAGCACCTTTGCCCAACAGGAATTCAGATGCAAGGCTGATTTTTAGTCGAATTTGGAGCAAAATATCCCCTCTCAAAACATCGGCGGTGTCTTGGAGACTTCTACAAGATCGATTACCTACTCGAGTGAACCTTATGAAACTCAATATTTTACCTCAAAACTGCAACACAAGTTGTCCTTTTTGCAACTTGAAGCCGGAAACTACTTCACACCTTTTATTCGAGTGCTCGGTGTCGTCCAAAATCTGGTATGCTTATTATAATTGGATGGGTGTATCAGGAGTTGGTCATATTCAGATTTCTCATCATTTCCTGTCGCATGCTGGAATGCATTCGGGCAAGAAAGACACTTCTTTGGCTACAAGTTTTTGGATATGTATTGTTTGGATTATTTGGAAAAGGAGAAATAAGCTGATTTTTATGGGAAAAACTTTGAACTAGAGAAAGCGTTGGAAGAGATTAAGGGTAGATCTTGGAGTTGGTGCTCGGTGAAATACCCCTCTTTTAATAATTTATTTGTTTTCGGCTTGGTTAGAGAATCCTAGAACTATACTGGAGAGCTAAATGCTCTTATAAATTTGTATCATCACTGTACAGATTTCATCTGTCTTTATTCTTACTGGAATAAAAATCTTTTACTTATCAAAAAAAGATATAGTAATGGGACTATGTTAGAGAAATTAAATATACAAATTAATTTCACACCTTTTTACAAGTTCGAACGTTTAGATGAGATGAAATTTTTTCATAGTATCAGACCCTACAGGCTCACGGCAATATTCTGGGTTCAATTTCCGCTTAAAGCAACTCCACCCATATTAAATTGTCCTCTATGACGGAGTAAGAAAATTAAGCTCATGAATGAAGGGAATGTTAGAGAAATTAAATATAACGAATTAATTCCACACCTCTACAAGTTTAGACTTTTAGATGAGACGAAATTCTTTCAATAGTATCAGATAGAGATTAAATTCAAAATGGTCACATAACTTATTACCTTTCTTGAAATGGTCCCAAGAAAGTATGATTAAAACAATTTTTTGAAAAGTGTCCGATATGTAGTTTAATAGTTTTTGTTGTAGAGAGTGCTTTAAGTAGCTTATAAGCTTTTTAAATACTGGTAATCTCTTTTTCAAACACTATTAACTTCTCTTTGAATTTTTTTACAAAAATTATCAACTTCTACAATTAATTTTCCATAATAATTAATTTTAATCAATTCTTTAGAAGTATATCTTTTTTAAAAATACCCCCTAAATAAATGATTTAGTTTGGCTTAAATAAAACTAATATTTCACCCGAGCGATGCTCGACGGGTGTCATTTATTATATTATATAATAAATTACGAATTTGTAGAGCTCCAAATTAATTTGAAAATTATGACCCAAATATCCAAGTGAACCTCCAACATAATATGAGAAATATGATCTAAATATCAAGTGAAAGTTTGTCTACGTATAATATAGTCTCACAAAAAATTATATTTCAATATTTTTTTTAATAACTTTCGATATTTGGCCCAAGACCGACTAAAAATTTTCTTATTTATGTATATTAGTATTAGATTGTCAAATCTTATTTTTCTCTAACTAATATGAGAGTGGTAAAATTAAAATATATTTACTTTATTTTATACAAAATAATTAAATCAAATCATTAAAAAAATTAATTCAAAACATATTCAAATTAAATAGTTATTTAGTTAATTCAAAACAAATTTCCTCCATTTAACAATATCTCAACCGTTCTTCATAATATATGGGAAGGACCTTGCCACTGTCTTTCAATTTTATTTTAAATCTTCTCCCCATATTTCGGCGCAAAGAAGTTGATGTTGGCGTCTTCGACACCTAAGCCTTTTTCCTCAGTGTGATTCATTTTTTGTGTGAACAAAAATTATGAGCTCTATTCCTTAATCCTCTGCAAGCAAGTAACAATTGAGCTGAAAAATTCATAAATTTGGTTGTATGTATTGAGGAAGAAGAAGGTGAATTATATTTTCTAGATGGCATGCTACTGATTTTGTTCGCGTAGTGAATTTCGGTGGATTGATAATGGAGTCTCTGGTTTTTATCAAGAGAGAAAGAGGTGGATTTCTGATTTTTATTAGTAAAATAATTGAAAGTCGTGTCAAAATCTTGTTCAGAGATTATAGAACAGTTGAGACTTGAGATGTAAATAGAAGAGAGTGGAAAAAAAATAAGCGGGAATAATTTTTACAGGACTATCCTATTTTTATATATGAATAGATAAATGATATACTTGGGCCTCCATAGACATAAACGGCTTAAATCCTTATTGGGCTTCTCTTATTCCTTATATGGGCCGAATAAGGCCCCAAAACTAAATGAATCATTGGCTTTTATTTTTCTGCTTTACTCTTCTGAATATTTTTACACGTTTTAATCTCTCCTTCTTGGTTTCATTCTCGATATTTCTTTCAATTTAATTCAATAAATAATTGAGATGTGTTTTGCTTTAAAAAAAATTCATTTTACTATAGATCAATACCAAAACAATATAGTTTACATTTAAAGTATAATTAGTCAAATTAATCTTAATTATGCACACAATTCAAATAAATCGAGTGATGACATAATGTAAATTACGAGCAATTACTAAAAATATACTCAAATTTTCTTATTTACAACATTAAATATTATTCAAACTAATATTTCTCTACTTAACACAATTTATTTTAACAAAATTTAAGTGAATATAATTTTGGTATATAGTTGTCATCTTGGGTAAGAGTAAAATAGGAAAAATGTAAGAGAAGAAGTTGGGTTTTTTTCGATCGAGAACGAACCGCCCTTCGACGTCGACGTCTAATAAAAGACTGCCACAGTTAATATGTCTTTTTAATCTATATGCATTTTCTGTATAAATTTTTTCAAAAGTCTATCTTAATAGTTAATAGTAAGGAAGGGGTATAAGATTAATTTATTCTCATGCAATTAGCAATATTTGGATAGTTGTAAATAATTGTAGTGGTGGCCAAATAAGGACCGTGATTTTTTTATCGGACAAAGTTAATTGTCAATTGTTAGTAGTTAGACAGTTTCTACAAATTCACCATCCACCTTAACTTCAATTTGTTCCCAAGGAGAATCGAACATGGGTCTCCCCCCATTCAATTGAGTATAAACCGTCCTTGAAATTTCTAAGCCACTTTGATTAAATAAGGACCGCATTATTGGTAAGCTTAGAAAAAATATTCCTTAAGGTTCGATATAGCGGCCTCTCCCCTCATTATCTCTCAAAAGCCATAGAAGTGTTCATCGTATCATATCTGTCATCTATTAATATTATTGGAGTCTTAGATTGCGCTTATCGCGATTTGGGACCTTTGGATTATATCCTTTAATTTCCGTAAGTTTTAATTTGTCTCATAGTCTATAGATTTTAGATCCGATCTATATGCACAATCTCTGTGATAATTATATTCATCCGCCGCCATCCGCTTTCCGATCGTCGTGCCCCCCGATTTTTCTCCTTAGTTGAGAGCCTTTGATTCCTATAAGAGAAAATATGTGTTACGAATGAAAAAAATAATGCATACTTATTTTTTCAATATACATATTTGTCAATAAGGTATTGAAAATTGTGTAATTATACACCCACGCACAAATTAAATATGTTATTGTAAAAGAAAACATGTGTTACTTATCTGAACAACATGACACTCCCTCTATTTTAATCGACTTCCCATTCTTACCTATAATCAATCATCTTAATTAAATGCCTAAATCACTAAATTACACAATTAAATAAAAAAAAAGTATATTTTTCTTTATCATCAAGTAGTAACACATAATTTCTTTTGCGATAATACATATTTATTTTTATTGTAACATAAATTAAAAAGAGTTTTTTCTGATTTGCATTTACACAAATTTATTAGGAAAGATTCAATAAATCACAATGCATTATGGCCAAAACACAAGAATCACATTTCTCATTAATAGAAATGATAGTCATTTAGTTTTATCCAACTAACCTGAGTAAAATAAAGGGATTAAAGCTTTTGTAGTTCAATAACTTGGCATCGTTTTAAAATTGGTCATCATTGTTTTGACTTTTAAATTTTGATTATGTAGTTTTTAGATTTTTGTGAAATTGGTCCTTTAACGGTACAATGATTGTCAAGGAGGTAACCGTCACATGTGTAATTATTTTATTTTTTTCTTTATTTTTTGAAGCGCTACTTGAACATTTTTAATTCTAATAATTTTGATCGGGTTTTAAGTTGGGTCTAAAAATGCAAATCGGGTTCGTTTTCTTGAGCCTAAATCGATTTGGATTTTTTTAAAAAAAAAACCGTAGAAAATCGCTTTTTCTGCCTAAAAAATCTTGTGAGAAAAAAAAATCGACCCAAAACTATTAGGATTAAAAAAGTTAGGTGACATTTCGAAGTTAAAGAAAATAATAAAATAATTATATAGGTTGTGGTTATCTGTTTGGTGACCTGCTATAGCAGGTTAAAGGACCAATTTCAAAAAAATTAATAATTTATATGACCAAAATAAAAAAATCAAAACAATCGAAACCAATTTCAAAACGAAGCAAAATTACTGAACTGCAAAAAATTTAATCCCTAAAATAAACATGGGATGGACAAAACAAAAGCAACATATAAAAGCCCATTCTTTTCAAGAAGGAAATAGTATCAAATGAAGGCTAATACTTGTATACATTCGGGTGCAATGCACTCATAGAGCATTTTAAAATTGAGCAACTTTTTTATATTGAAAAGCGTAATTAATTTACACTAAATCGTACAATTATTAATATTAAAAAATAATTGCACGATTCAGTGTAAATAAATTGCATTTTTCTATATAATAAATTGCACAATTTTAAAATGCATTATAAAATACGATGCGATCGACCGCGGATGTATATACATCGAGCCCACTCTCAAATGAATCATGAACACACGTACCACTCTAATCATCCACGTTGCAATTAGGATGATTTTGGTGATGCCACATTGCAAGCCAATTACTTGGATCTATTTCTAATATTCCGTCAATATTTTTCAAATATGTGAAAAAAAATGAAATAGAATTAAATTTTAATAGTACGCATGGCATGCAGGCAAAAGCATTAACGGCAAATTTAATATAAGAATAGCATATATGATAAATTATATTTTAAAAATAAAGATAAAGATAAATTAAAATTAAATATCATTTATCACTCAAGAGGTAGTGATACATTATTAATGAGGTGGACTTTTGCAATGAAGAATCATTAGCAATTATAATCACATCTACAAATTGCACCAGGAAACAGGAGCTTCCGATATAACTTTTTGGATCTGGAATCGCGGATATGCAAGCGTCATGACATACTGTTATGCTTGATGGATCCTCCATGAAACAATATTTGACCTGTATCCTTTTATGGCAAACTGCTCCTTCTCCAAATACCAGAAAATCTACATGATCGAAAATAAGATTTTGTTTTGTTATATATATACACACACATATAATCAAACAAAAAATTTAAAAAACTGAAGTAAAAGTAAAAAAATTAAACTGATCAAAATTATTTACCGATTAAACATGTTTAACATGATTAAAAAAAAAAAAAAAAAAAAAAAAAAAAGGCATTCAACTGGAACTATATAAGGAGCTATTTTACAAATTTATCAAATTAATTTGGCAGCTAGGCTAGTTTAGTCCAATTTCTTTTAAAACGTTGAATTGAATAACTTTTAAAAAAAATCATATTTAATGTATGAGACATACCTGATGTAAGACATACAAGAGCTAGGACTAACAGAAAAGGGTAACTGCACTTAGCCATTGTGATATGAGTCTATTAAAATTTTGGGGGGAATATTAGTCCACAACACCTTATTTATATACGGTTGGTGCTAGGTATATACTTTGAGAAATTAATAGTTATATCACGAAAAAAAAAAGAGGATTTTCATATAATTAATACTCCCTTCGTGCTAAATTTGTTTGCCGTTCGTCCCAAATTTGTTTATTCTTTTCCATAAAAGTCAATAAAGTAAAAGCACACAATTTTTAATTATTCTCTTTCAATATCTCAAAATTACATCTAGACATTACTTTTTACCCACAAAAATTCATCCACTCTATTAATATAGTAGACAAACTACAATACCTCAATCAAAAGCCACTTTATCACTTTAAATACTTATAATAAATAACTCTCACATTAAAAATCGTGTTGAAAGTAAAGAGGTAAATAAGTTTTGGAGGGAGGGAGTATGTATTTATCACTAATATCCACTATCAATTCCGGGTAAGAAATAGGATTACGATTTAAATAATATGTAATTTTCATTAATTAATATACATTTACTACAAGATAATAAACATTTGAGATATTGTCTATTTTCTTGTAATGATATTGTCAATTACGGATATAAGAAATAGGATTTCAATGCAACTGATGTGAATATATCATCATTCTTTTTTTATCATTAGTATACAAGAGATAGGATTTCAATATAATTAATTTGTATTTATTACTATATCCATTATCAACCCCCGATAAGAGAAAGGATATCAACATAATTAATTTGTGTTTATCGTTAATATAAATTATCATTCACGGATAAAGAATAGGATTTCGATATAATAAATATAAATTTAACACAAAATCCTCTATCAGTATTTATTTTGTTGTGTTTGTTTTGAGATGGGCAAATCCCAGTAGGGATGACTCAACCCCATCCAATTTAATTTTAGACGTGCGCAATCACTTTTTCATTTTAAATTTAATACATATTGACCCTATAATATATTTACATATCTATTTTGACATAGCCTAATATCATTCGCACCACTTTTCTTTAATTCACACTTTTCTTTAAAACAATTATTCTCTCTCCTACTTTTATCTCTCTCACTCATTCTCTTTCCTATTTTTAATCAATTTTTGTATCCCATTTATATATATATATATATATATATATATATATATATATATATGAGCGTATGGCAAACTTTTCTATGAAATATTTCTCGGATCTATGATCTATGGAAAAAAAGTTTTTTGGTCACATAACTTACCTGTAATCCATTTTTTGTCCCAAAAAATTTAACTATCCAATTTTGGTCCCATAACTATTGCGTTTGTCCAATTTTGATCCCATTTTGCTGAAAAAATTAAAACGACGTCGTTTTTGTTCAAAAATTGGGGATCTTTGATCGCACGTGTGTCCAAATTGTGGTTTGTCCAATTTTGGTCCCATAACTATTGTGTTTGTCCAAAATTTAACTATCCAATTTTTGAACGAAAAATACGTCGTTTTTAAATATTTGTGGGACCAAAATTGGACAAGCGCAATAGTTGTGGGACCAAAATTGGATAGTTAAATATTTTGGGAACAAAAACATATTACAGGAAAGTTATGGGACCAAAAAACTTTTTATCTCAAAATTCTCTTAAGACAGAACATCAAAACTCGCTCCTATTTTTTTTTTTAAATCCGGAATTAATAGTCGATATTAGTGATAAATATATACTTCCACCGACTCAAATTTGTTTACCCCTTTGATTTCAGCATGAGTGCTAATATGAGAGTTATTTATTAGTATTTAAAGTGATAAAGTGGTTTTTGGTTGATGTTATATTGTAATTCTTTCTACTTTATTATTAAAGTAGATGACTTTTTGTGAGTAAAAATAATGATATAAGATGTTGGTGGAGGATAGTTGAAAAGAGTGTAGTTACTTTATTGTCTTTTATGAAAACTGGATAAACTAATTTGAGACGGACCGCTTGAGTAAAGGGAATAAATAAATTTGGGATTGGAGAGAATATTAATTATACTTAAATCCTACTACCTCCGTCCCGAAAGACTTTGCACAGTTACTGTTTCGCTCGTATTTTAACGAGCGAGTTTTTTATTACTATTTGAAAGGATAAAATAATTTTAAGAAATGTGTATCACAGAGGAGGGGTAATACTATTATACCCCACCTTAAAATTCGTTTTATTATTTCAAATACTAATAAACAACTCGCACGCAAAAATACGAGCAAAAAGTAAGTGTGTTAAGTCTTTTGGGACGGAGGGAGTATTTTTTTTCACTGATATAGCTATTAATTTCTCACAGTGTATACCAAGTATCACCATATATAAATAGGATGTTAAGGGCTTTTACCCCCACAACTTCAATAGACTCATATCACAATGGCTAAATTTAATTACTCTTTTCTGTTAGTCCTAGCTCTTGTATGTTTACATCAGGTACGTCTCATACATTAAATATGATATATATATATATATATATATATATATATATAATTATTTAATTTAATGTTTTAAAAGAATTTGGACTAAACTAGCCTAGCTGCCAAATTTTTGATAAATTTGTAAAATAGCTCCTTAGTTCCAGTTGAATGTCTTTTTTTTTTCTTTTTCTTTTTAAGAATCATATTAAACAATGTTTTCTTGTATGGGCTTTCTGTTGTAATCTCACACTATTAATATTAGTTTTTCTATCACCACATTCAACGGTGATTCCCAATCATTCTCTTTACGATCTCTAAGTATTATCACATATCAGCCATACGATCCTAAACCCTACTCTACGGCCGCCATGATATTCCATAAATTCCCTCATCACGGCTTCTTCGTCGTGAATTTTCTGTCTCTATCTCCCCTTCCCTTTAAGTTGAATGAAAAACGTGTTGAACAAGTTCTTGATTTAATATATTGTGATTTGCAGGGTCCTGCACCTATTACCACTTCTGATGTTTTCGTTATTATATGGCCTTTGTGGATGATTTCTCTCGGTTTACGTGGATTTATCCGTTACGTGCTAAGTCAGAGTTCTATGACATACTTGTTTGATTTCATGCTTTTGTCTGCACTCAATTTTCCCGTAAAATCAAGGTGTTTCAAAGTGATGGTGGGACTGAATTTGTGAATTTGAAAGTGCGTGATTTTATGCATCTTAATGGTATTCATCATCGGCTTTCTTGCCCTTACACTCCGTAGCAAAATGGTAGGGCCGAATGAAAGCATCGTCATATTTCTGAAACTGGCTTATCTATGTTATTTCATGCTCATTCTCGAGCTTCTCTCTGGTTCGATACATTCGCTACTGCTGTCTTTGTTATTAACAGGTTGCCCTCCGCATTTTTGGATGCCGCTTTCAGCTCTTATTTGGCTTTGTCCCGAATTATGCAAACTTTAAACCTTTTGGGTGTCGTGTGTATCCTTATCTTCGATATTCTGTTGCTCATAAATTGGAGCCCCGTAGTCGTCCGTGCATTTTCATGGGCTAGAGTAGTATTTACAAGGGCTTTCGTTGTTCTGATCCGGATTCCTCTCGAATATTCACAACTCGCCATATGCCCAGTTTGATGAACAATGTTTTCCATTCTCTTGGACTCCTACCTCGGTCCCAATTTCAGATTTGGATATCTCCATGTTCTTGGATGCCAAAGACAGTCCATTGCCTGCTCAAACCGGCCCTCTGTCCGGCCGGACCACTTTAGCTCCCGTGCGCTTAGTCCCTGTGCCCCAGCGCATCGTCCTCATCCAGGACGACTCGGCCGAAGCCCCCACTGAACATTATGTGCTAGCTCCAGCCCAGGAACCACCTCCTGCCATGCCCGATCCAGTCCCGATTGAGGCCTTCCCACCTAGTCCAGCACTACACTCTCCAGCCCCTCAACCGGCCCTTGCCAACCCACCGGTTGGCCCTCATCTTATGGTCACCAAGTCGCGTGACGAGATTTTTAAGCCACGCTACCCTGTTGACTTGACTTTGACTGCACTGCTCTCGGCCCTGGTTGCCACTTCCGAGCCCAGTGGTTCCAAGTCCGCTGCAAAATATCCCAAGTGGCTTGCTCCTATGCAAGAGGAAATTGACGCTCTCCGTTCGAATAATACGTGGGACTTGGTACCTCGTCCCCCGTGTACACACATTGTAGGCTCTAAGTGGGTCTATCGTACGAAGTTTCATGTTGATGGCACTATTGAGCGCCATAAAGCCCGTTTGGTTGCTCAAGGCTTTACACAAATTCCCGGTACTGATTTTCATCACACGTTCAGTCTTGTTGTTAAAGTTGCCACTGTCCAGATTATTTTAGCCCTCTCGGTTCAGCACCGTCGGCCTTTCCATCAGCTTGATGTAAAAAATGCCTTCCTTAATGGCGTCCTTGAAAAACCTGTGTTTATAGCTCAGCCACCTGGCTTTACAGACTCTCGCTTTCTTGATCATGTGTGCAAGCTAAAGAAGGCTCTCTATGGTCTTCGTCAGGCCCCACTTGCCTGGTTTCAGAGGTTTAGCACGTACCTCGCCAGCCTCGGCTTCTTTCAAAGTCGTAGTGACTCTTCTCTTTTTCACTTCCACCGAGGTACATCTACTATTTATTTGTTACTTTATGTGGATGACTTTATCATTACAGGAAATTATTCTAGCTTTCTGCAATCTTTCATCTCTCGAACACATCGAGAGTTTGCCATTAAAGATCTTGGTCGCCTTAATTACTTCCTTGGGCTTGAGGTCTTATATACGTCCGATGGTCTTTTTGTTGGGCAAGCTAAGTATGCCCATGATATACTTGAACGTGCTGAGTTATTAGATGCTAAGCCGGTTTCCACCCCCTTGGCAGCGGGGGAGTCTCTAGTTAGTGACGGCGCTCCATTCCATGATCCCACGCTTTACAGGTCTCTTGTTGGAGCTCTCCAATATTTGTCGATCACTCTTCCGGATCTTTAATATGCCATTAGCTCAGTTAGTCAGTTTCTTCACTCGCCTACCGACGATCATTTTTTGGTTGTCAAAAGAATTCTTCGTTATGTGAAGGGTACAGTTCTCTATGGGCTTTCGTTCAAGAGAAATCCAGAGTTCTCCATTCTCGGGTATTCGATGTTTCGGGCTAGGTGCATCGAGACCCATCGTTCAACTTATGGGTACTAAGGCTAATGGGTAATTACGTTGACTATGTAACTTTAGTATATATTCTTTGTTGTATTCTTCCTTATTTACTCCCATAATTATGGGCTTTCTGTTGTAATCTTACGCTATTAATATTAGTTTCTCTATCACCACATTCAACAGTGATTCCCAATCCTTCTCTTATGATCTCTAAGTATTATCTCATAATAGACAGCATAGTTTGATCAGTTTAGTGTTTTACTTTTACTTCAATTTTTTAAAATTTTTATGTTTAATTATATGTGTGTGTATATATATATATAACTAAAAAAATCTATTTTTTTTCGTGCAAATTTTCTAATATTTGGAGAGGGAGCAGTTTGCCATAAAAATGTTTTGGTCGAATATTGTTTATTGGAAAATCCATTTCCAAGTGAAAAGATATGTGGTGACGCATGTAAATCCGCGATTCCAGACCCAAAAAATTATCTCGGATACACATGTGCTGGTGGTGGATACTGTAATTGTGATTATAAGTGTTAATGATTCTCCATTGCAAAAGTCCACCACATTAATAATGTATCACCTCCTCATTTGGGGCATGCATCAAAAATTATATTGAGTGATACATTAATAAATGGTTTTTAGTTTTACTTTATCTTTACTTTTAAATGATTTGAGCCCAAAGAGGGCAATTCGGGCTTAATTTGGTCTGAAATTGCTATTTTAAAAATTTACGGGCCTAGTTTTACTACTTATAAAAGTTACGGTCCTACTTTTGCCAGTCGAAAAAGTTAAGGTCCTGCTTTTGCCACCCTCCTAAAGATAAAGTCCTGAAAAAAAAATTCCCACATGAGTACAATTGAAATGGAATTCTATTACATTTTTTACATATAAAAAAAAAAATATGACGGAATATTTAAAATAGATCAAGAAATTGAATTTCAATGAGGCATCACCAAAATCATCCTTGCAACCTTTAAGGGTGTGTTTGCTGATCCCAAGCGTGACAAAAAAGGCATGAGTATTATTTTGTAATTATAGGTAATTTTGTAAATTCCTCATTGGATGATATTCGGCTATGTTAAAATAGATATGTAAGTGTATTATAGGGTCAATATGTATTAAATTTAAAATGAAAAAAAAAAGAGTGTACACATCTAAAATTAAATATTGGATGGGGGATAAATCATCCCTACTGGATCTGCACATCCCAAAACAAACACAACAAAACAAATACTGATAGTGGATTTAATGATAAATATATATTTATTATATCGAAATTCTATTCTTTATCCGTGAATTGTCATTTATCTTAACGATAAACACAAATTAATTATGTTGAAATCCTTCTTCTTATCATGTATTGAGAATGGATATTAGTGATAAATATAAATTAATTATATTGAAATTCTATCTTTTATACTTCCTCCGTCCACCAAAACTATGCTCATTTCATTTTGACATCTTCTACGGAAAGGTAAATTAAGTCCATTTATGAATAACATAATTGATTGTGAGTAAAGTATAATGATAACTTGAGTAATTAAGTGATTGTTGGACGATGAAGATAAAAAAAAATTGTATCCATAAACGTACTTAATTTACCTTTCCGTACAACATGTCAAAACAAAATGAGCACAATTTCGATGGATAGAGGGAGTATATTAATGATAAAAAAAATAATGATATATTCACATCAGTTGCATTGAAATCCTATATCTTATCCATGATTGACAATATTACTACAAGAAATAGACATATAATGACAACAATTTTGTCGTTAATGTTTTGCTACCTAAAAAAAATAGGAAGTAACTCATGGAACGCATAGCTCTCATTAAATATTCTTACAACAAATGTTCGTAATGTATTATAGTTAATTAGCGATGTTCTTACAGTAGATGTTCTTAATGTACTATAGATAATTAGCAATGATCTGTTGATAGATATGCATTGCCTGAATCGACGTATTTAGAGTAGAATACATTTTTGGTCCCATAGGACACGGCAACTCACAATTTTGGTCCCATTACATCCACCACTTTGGTTTCAAAACTATTTTTTCATGCAGTTTTGATCCCACAGGACAAGTTTTGGGACCAAAAGTGCAGTTGAACTTAACGGATTCCGTAACGAAAGGACCAAAACTGCATGAAAAATTCCTTACGGAACCAAAATGGTGAGTATTATGACCAAAGTCGTGAGGTCCCATGTCCTGTGGGACCAAAAGTGAATTTTACTCAAGTATTTATCATCAAGTGGTTTTTAATTATTATACATTTATATTCTTCGCACAACTTAAGACCAATATTGGAAATTAAGTATGGATTCTTTAGCACTTATGATTGTACTAATTGTATTGGTGCGGGCATCTTTTCATGTCCTCATGAGGTCCTTTGATGTCTTCCCAACTTGGAAGCGTATCCATAGTAGGAAAAAGGCTTCCTACTTGACCTTTCACATTATTCACTAGCCCACCTCTCTAAGACTTATGGCCCTTTGATGTCTCTCCAACTTGGAAGCGTATCCATAGTAATCGTCTCATACACAAAAAAAAAAGAGCACTAATTTAACGAGGGAGATCAAAGAGAAAAAAAAAAAAAAATCCTCGTTAATTACCAAGGATTTTAACGGGGGAATAGATTAACAAGGGCAGAATCCCTCGGCAAATGTGTCAGAAAAAATAACTAGGGTTCTTATATAACGAGGGTTAAGAACCCTCGGCATGCAATTTTAAAAATTCTGCTCCCTCCCATCTTTTGAACATAATATTGTTAGTTTAACTCATTTTAATTTGGAGTTCTAATGTGAACATAATGAATAAATATTATAAAATGTAAGACCAAGTGGAGTATTTTTATCACATGGATGACTTTCGGATTTAAAATCCATATGCAAATCACTATAAATAACAAATTGAGTAATTCATACTTAATAAATAATCACAAATAGAATTCAGTCAATTAATAAATGATCAGTTAAGTATAATTAAGTATATATATGTACACTTGTTAGTAGTGAAAAGAATTAAAAAAATGATTATTTCACAATTTTATTAAAAAATATTTTCATAAAAACGATCAATATAAGTGTATATATGTACACATGTTAGTAAATAGTAAAAAAGAATATAAAATTGATTATTTTGTAATTTTACTGAAAATATTTTAGTATAAACGATCAATATAAGTATATATATGTACACACATAAATAGTGCAAAAAAATATAAAAGAAATCATTTTACAATTTTATTGAAAATAATTTAATTAAATAGAATATATAACAAACAATTAAAATTATGAAATAAAATAAATGACACAGAATATATGATATAGATACATTAAGAAAGACAAACTTAACAAATAACTTGTCTTGCACAAATGGTTTGGTGGAACATGCAAGGCCTCAGTATACCTGGAGGTCGCGTGCAACACCACATGAGGACGAAAATTCGCCTAAATGCACAGCTAGTTCAAAACTGGTCAAATGCATTTTTTTGCCGAATTACAGTTCGCGAGGGCGAATTTACCTCGGGTAAAAGCGATCTGAATTTAGCGAGAGTCTGCAGTTTTTAGAGCCCTCGCCTTTTGCCGAGGGCTCAATTTTGCCCTAGTTGATTAGTTAGCGACGAGCATTTTAAAGAGGGCTCTTTTTCCTCGTTAAATCCTCTTTAAATGGTATTCCCTCTTTATAGCCTCTTTAAATCCCTCTTTAATTGAACATTATTTTGTGGTGATCATCCGAAGTGGCGAAACAAGTATTATGAACGCACGACCAAGCCCTTTGTTGCCGGACAATCATCTCGGCCACCGAAGCACACGACTACCACAACAATGCAATTGGCTTTTTACCAGTCGGGAGTAGATGGAGAAAATTACGAAAAATATGCCGAGAACATTTGTTCTCCACTAATAGGCTGGATGAGAGTGAAGGCCTTCGACAGGATGAGCACGTCCGTGAAAGCTCCGTTGGGGCTCCGAGGCTGCCTTCATATGACGGCCAGACTTTGTTCGGTGGATTTCGCAAATTTTGATTCAGATCTTGCTCATGATTTGAAGGAAACTGTTGAGGGTGTGGTCAAGGTTTTGGGTGCTCCAAATCTTGCCGACTTTTTTCCAATTCTTAAACCGATTGATCCGCAAGGGATTAAGAAGCAGTCGGAGTTTTACCTAGGGAAATTGCTTGATATGTTTGAAAATATAGTCATTCAAAAATTGAAATCACGAGAGACAATATCCATCGATGATTCTCCGAAGAAATATCATGATTTGCTGGAAACGCTTTTGCAACTCATGGAGGACAGAGACTACAACCTGAGCATCAATGACATTAATATTTATTTATGGTCACACTCTTATGGCTAATTTATATACTCCCTCCCTCCATAAATTATGCACACTTGCCTTATTTGTCCGTCCACCAAATTTATGAACATTCCCCTGGTAAAAAAAGTCCCTTTATCATTATTCCTCAACCACCATTTAATTATTTCAAATGTCATTATACTTTACTCATAAACAATTAATTTATTTATAATTAGACCCCACAATACCCCATAATACCCTAAGGTCCTGTTTGGTTTGGTGGATTGATTGGGATAGACCAGGATTAGGATTTTAATCCCAACTAATCTACCGTTTGGTTTATGGGATGAGGGCTCATGATATGCTTCAAGCCCAGGTAGAAAATGTATCAAATCCCTCCATGGAGGGATATGCCAATCACATGTGAAAGGTGGGATAGAACATACCTCAAGTGCAATATTACAAATTGTCCTTCTATTGTTTGAATAGATTCATAAGAATAAAGTGTGTTGTTTTAATTCAATTTCAGGGTGTTTATGACATTTCAATGGACAATCTAATCCCTTACCCAAATCCTACAATCCAAACACATATCTTGATTCAAACAAATCAGTCAAATCTATTCAATCTTACTCAATCCCACTCAATTCTATCATACCTAATCAATCCAATCCCGTGAACCAAACGTCCCCTTACTTTATCTACTTTTTAATTTATTATTGTGCCCACAACATTAAGCATAACTTTGGTGGACAGATGGAGTATCTTCTCAATAATTTGTTTCTCAAAACAACAATACTTACTTTACTTAATTTTGATTCAGATCTTGCTCATGATTTGAAGGAAACTGTTGAGGGTGTGGTCAAGGTTTTGGGTGCTCCAAATCTTGCCGATTTTTTTCCAATTCTTAAACCGATTGATCCGCAAGGGATTAAGAAGCAGTCGGAGTTTTACCTAGGGAAATTGCTTGATATGTTTGAAAATATAGTCATTCAAAAATTGAAATCACGAGAGACAATATCCATCGATGATTCTCCGAAGAAATATCATGATTTGCTGGAAACGCTTTTGCAACTCATGGAGGACAGAGACTACAACCTGAGCATCAATGACATTAATATTTATTTATGGTCACACTCTTATGGCTAATTTATATACTCCCTCCTCCATAAATTATGCACACTTGCCTTATTTGTCCGTCCACCAAATTTATGAACATTCCCCTTGTAAAAAAAGTCCCTTTATCATTATTCCTCAACCACCACTTAATTATTTCAAATCTCATTATACTTTACTCATAAACAATTAATTTATTTATAATTAGACCCCACAATACCCCATAATACCCTAAGGTCCTGTTTGGTTTGGTGGATTGATTGGGATAGACCAGGATTAGGATTTTAATCCCAACTAATCTACTGTTTGGTTTATGGGATGAGGGCCCATGATATGCTTCAAGCTCAGGTAGAAAATGTATCAAATCCTTCCATGGAGGGATATGTCAATCACATGTGAAAGGTGGGATAGAACATACCTCAAGTGCAATATTACAAATTGTCCTTCTATTGTTTGAATAGATTCATAAGAATAAAGTGTGTTGTTTTAATTCAATTTCAGGGTGTTTATGACATTTCAATGGACATCCCATCTAATCCCTTACTCAAATCCTACAATCCAAACACATATCTTGATTCAAACAAATCAGTCAAATCTATTCAATCTTACTCAATCCCACTCAATTCTATCATACCTAATCAATCCAATCCCGTGAACCAAACGTCCCCTTACTTTATCTACTTTTTAATTTATTATTGTGCCCACAACATTAAGCATAACTTTGGTGGACAGGTGGAGTATCTTCTCAATAATTTGTTTCTCAAAACAACAATACTTACTTTACTTCATTTTGATTGGGACTTATTTATTGGGGGAACACACACAGCAACAAGCACGCGGTGGAATTGGCAATGACGGAGTTACTACTCAATCCAATGAAGATGGCCAACGTCAAGAAAGAGCTAATAAGTGTGAGTGGAAAAACAATCATGTTACGGAATCGGACATATCCCGAACTCCCATGCTTGCTAGCTGTGACTAAAGAAACCCGCTTGGTCCATTTTTAATTCCTCGCAAAGCAGATTATGAAATTGAAATCAATGGATATGCAATCCCTAAAAAACGCACAGATATTCGTTAACGTTTGGGCAATTGGAAGAGATTCAAGCACATGGCCAGATCCGGCTTCATTTGAGCCTGAAAGATACTTAAAGGGTAAATTGCAAATATGGTCCCAAGAGATTGGTCCAAAACAGCTTTGGTCCCATGGTTTCAAAATGGTCGTTTTTTGAGCAGTTTTGAACCCAACCGTTAGTCAAATGGATGGAAACCGTTAGTTGACCAAAAAATTATGGGACTAAATTTGCAAAATTGAGGGAAATGATATTAAAATATAATTAATTATATATCAAATCAAAATAAATTCATAAATTACAAATTAATTGTAAAACTATATATATATATGTATATATATATGATTTAAATATGACTACAAAATACAAAAAAAAAATATTTTTGTAAACTAAATAATAACTTATATAAAATTATTAAAATTAATATATATATATATATCCATATATAATTTTAAAAATAATGAGTAAACATTTGTAAATCAAATAATAATAACATCTAAAAATTAAAAATATATATATATATAATATGTATACACTTAATATAAAATATAAGAAATTAAAAAAATAGATATCTATAATCTTTATATAATTAAAATAAAATCAAACCAAATAATATATAGAATTTGAATATAATTTAAAAATACTTTACCATGCACCTGCTTCACAATTAATACTTATGTTAGAACATTTGATACTCTCTAATGAAATAGCTAATATTTTTTCATTAAACAACTGATACTATTGAAAGAATACACACGAAATTCAAACCAGTTGCACAACACGATTTTCTCTGCAATCGCCATTGCCACCAACCCATCCCACCACAATACCAATCGTCACTCATCGTTGCGAAAAAAATCACAATATTAAAATCAAATTCGATATCTTTTTATCACGTAGATCAATATCAAACACATAAAAATCATAATTGTTGAGGCCTATAAACTCTAGTATGATTTTCACTGCTTCTTGAATATAATTCATTATTCTGGGGCGATTTTGGGGGGGGAGTTTCATTTTTAAACTAAGTAATAGTTTGTAGATAATTTAAAAAATTAAAAATATACATATAATCTATATATAATCTTAATTTACGTTAAATCGAAATAAATAAATAATATATATAGTCTTAAATAATTTAAAATAAAAAATTAAATATTTTCAAATAAAGTAATAATTTATGTATAATCTTAAAAAATTTAAAATATATATATAACCTCTAATATCAAATTGAATTCAAAAATGTTAATTACATTTTTATAAATCTTAGTTATGAAATTATGCATAATACTTTCTGAATTATAAATTAATTATATAAATTTAAATCTCAAATTTACATTAAATAAATTATAAATTAATTTAGGAAAAATCTGAAAATTATGGCAAAAAAATAACAAATTGATTTTTTTGGGACCAAATATGCAATTTTATGGGACCAAATCTGCAATTTTTTGGACCAAATCTGCAGCTAACGAAGCGTGTGACTCACTTCCGTTAGAAATGGACGGAAAATCTTACGGGACCAAATTTGTCAATAAAAGGACCATTTTGCAATTGACATTCTCTTGAGACCAAAAGTGCAATTTACCCGATACTTAAACAGCGAAATTGACTTCAAGGGCCAATATTTCTCGCTTATTCCTTTCGGATCAGGAAGAAGAATCTGCCCTGGTTTGCAATTGGCAGATCTAATATAATACTGCCTCTTATGGTGGCTTCTTTAATACATGAGTTTGATTGGAAACTCGAACCAGGTGTAAAACTGGAAGATGTGGACACAACAGAAAATTTTGGAATTGCAGTTCATAAGGCAGTTCCATTCATGGGTATTCCAATCAAGATGTGATCGATATCTTTAATTTAAAGCTACCTTTTTTTCCAATTTCGAGTTCTTTTGTATAAATAAAAGTGATGAAGCTTCTATTTAGTTATGGCTGCTGCTTTTAACTTTCCCATTCTACCTCTCTTAACTCTACTGTCATTGATACTCCGTTAATAAAATAATGTTCTCTAATCAAAAAAATATTATTGCTGCCTGAAACTATGGCAGTTTGATAACTTTCGAATAACTGCAAACTAGTCCTATAGGAGAAAAAAATAATAATAAAAAAAATAAATAAAGAAAGAAACCCAATTCGCAAGAGTAGCTTGTGGCTTTGAACCTTCAGTAGTCAGACATTATCGAGTATACCGGCGGATTAGTGGACGTGATGCCTTGAACTATTCCCTTTGTATACCGAGACAAACAACGAGACATAATAATGCCTCAACGCCTTTTTTCGTTCTCACGTTTTTTGTCCGTTTTGGCCCTGGACAGCCCTTTATATTCATAAGTGTTAGTCGGCGGCCCTCACTTCTCACTTATCTGAGATGATCTCCTTTTCTGAGTATCCCGTCATACTCAACCTCCTTGATATGAGGAATCATTAAAAGTCCAAGACTTAACCTTTACCACAATCTTACGGGTTTCAACACTTGGTGAAGTGCTCTGAGAAATGATCGAAATACCAAGTGTTTTTCAACAAACATCCTCAACTTAGTTTTCCCATTGAACCAAGATATTGGGATATCCAGTCAACAAGGTTGGGTTACCACTGTTTTCGTTTTTAATTTGTGGATTTTTTGATCCATTCCTTTTAGCACTTTAATACTTAACCTTAGCTTGGCCCTCTCGATTATAACTAAATATAAATCTTTTCAAATACCCCCCACAATTCTATTTATTTGAATCGCCTCTAATTTGCACAAACTTTAACTCACACACGTCTGCGTCATCTGTTGGGATTATACTGGAAAGTATGCTTTTACTTTGTATAATCAAAACTGAATTTCAGACTTATTTACTGAAATAAATTGTTTATCACTGATGCTTTAAATATTATCGAATGTTACATATATTTCTTTGCATAACTAATTTCAATAAATCGTACATGTTACATTGTAGTTAATTTAGTGATACCAGATCACAGAAGATTAAATTAACAGTCCCTTGTAACTAAAAGTACGCCATTCACGACCTAGATGGAAATGAACAATCCATCGTGAAAGGTTGAAGTGTAAGGCTCGGATTGGCTTGTCTTGACCAAGAGATTACACTAGTGCATGACTGATGCACTGAATAGGACCTACAGGAGGACAAATTCTTCACAACTGAACAAGGAATAATTAGACCTCAGTGGTTCGTTATTTCTTAATCTTCGTTCCTTAAATAGGATCACGTGTGGTTGGTAACTATTGCTTTGACTTATCATGGGTAGAGAATCAACGAGATTCAATACTTTTTATCTTGGGCTATATTATTGGTCACATGTGATTGCTAAGATTTAATACGGAGAATCGTGGTGCAAGCACGCTTTGTTCGATTTGCCCCCTTGGGAGGTTCATAAGCTTTATCATACCAAATCTTGCAAGTGGAATTAGTTTCCGGTATGGATAATAATGTTGAACCGTTCCTTGACCAAGGACAAAATATATTAATTAACGGAAAGCTATTTCAGTGGCTTGAATTAATTAATGGGCTAGATAATCTTAAACACGGGAAATAATAACCGGGAGCCATATTGAATGTAATATGGGTTAAGATGGATAGTGCAATATTAATTATGTAGTGGGATTAATTAATATTTATGGGCTTGAATAATATTGTGGCTCAATATTGATAATTCAAGATCCATTGGAAGGTCCAATCTTAATTCTCCTAAAGGCCCCCTAAGTAGCCCAACATATAGTCCAATAACTGAAAAAAGGTGTTTAAAATAAAATAAATATTGTTGCTTATTTTTTCCATTATTTTCGAAATTTATGGATAAAAGGGGAGAAAGATTTTCTTTGAATTTTGTTATGGAATGAAGATATGTATTCTTGGAATACAAGATTATCTCATTAAATTCAGGAAATCTCCCACTTGGTTATTCATGAAAAGATATTATGGAAGATATGTATTTCTTGAAATACAAGAATATCTCATAAATTCAAGAAGATCCAAATCTTGGAATCTTGCCTATAATTTTCTAAAATATCCCATAACAAAGAGTAGGTGGGATTTTGTGGAATATTATAATTATGGGAAAAACAATATAGGAGATATATTCAAGATTTCTTGGAGATCAAGAAAAGATTTTCCCACATAATTTTTTGCCCAAAATTTCGACCACCTATGCTCTATAAATAGGGAATGACTCTTTTATTCCCAAGTACAATTCCATGTGCTGGAAAAATTAGTAAATCCACAAAGGTGGTGCAACATAATTTATTTTCCTTTTGTTAATTGTTCACAAGTGTCCTACCACCGGATAGTCGAACAAGGATTAAGGGAATACTTGGGAAGTTCTTTTGGTTAGTCTAATAAGCCAGACTGTTGCCATCCCAAGAGGTACGTTCACGTAAACTCGTAGAATTCCGCATGCGTAGGATTTACGTGAATTAATTATATGCATGATTTGTTGTTGGATTATTATTTGAATTAATATAGGATTAATTCATGCTAGTAATAATTATAAGAATTAAATTTGTATTTAAATATTTATCCCGAATAGATCTGTGCACATTATTCCCCAACAACTGGTATCAGAGCCACGGTTTCGGGCTCTGAATTTTAAATTGTAATTTAATTCACTGACATTAAATTTGAAATTGGATATTAGAATTGCTAGATCTGTTTTGCATGAATCCAATTGTCATGGAATTTAATGTGTTTATTTATGCATGCATATAAATTGTGGTTTTTAATTCGATTCGTTCGGATTCATTTTGCCTCGTGAGAAAATCCACGAGTAGATTAGGATTTGTTTGACGGATCAATGTAATAGACTAGTCTCAGATTCAGGTTTATTTATTTTTTGTAAATAAATTGTAACCGGATCGAAAACGAAGACGGAGACGAAGAATTAAAGGATAAAATCCAGAGCCGGGCGTAGGCGGCGTGCGTCGCGCAAAACGTACCAAGGGAGGCACGCGCGCGACACGGACGCTCGTAGGCACGCACGGGCGTAGGGCGAGGCCGAGGGCCGAGCGCGCTGAGATAAAGCCGAAGCACGCCGCAGACCGGGAGCGGAGCGGACCGGGCGGGCGGAGGCGAAGTCTTGGCGCGGGCGATGCGGAGACGCGGCGGGCCGCTGAAGTTCCATGGGCGAGAGGTGATGGGCGAACGCGCACGAATGATGAATGAACTGAAGTACGATTTCGCCGAGGAAACCGCCGACTCGCTTAGGCGCGCGAGGCAACGCGGTAAGCTCGCTGAAGCGGTGCCGAGGCTACCGAGGCCGACTTGGCCAAGTGGCCGGCCGGATGCCGGCGTGCATCCCGGCTGCGAGCTACTTGGCGTGGCATTTCGAGACGGAGTATCTTTTCGAGACGATCGAGTGGGAGAAATTCAAGACGGTGTTTCTTCAAGATCAAGCCAAGAAAAATCAAACCATGACAATTGGATAATTTGTGCCCAATATGTTTATTTTTCTGCTTTGCTTGATTTATTATTGTGTTATCTTATGCTTTATTTAATTTGTTTAAATGTGTTTGCATGAGAGTTACCCAATGAAAAATCTCATAATCAAAAATTACTAAGTATGTTTAAATAATTAATTGACAATTTTATTCCGGATAATAAAATTGAATTAATTTTGACCTCCATGATTTATTTATTTGTGAATTCTTTTGGAGAAATTCCCCACGACGGGAGTCAAAAGTTAGCTTTCACATGAATGAATTCCAAATGGATGATTGTGGATTATTACTAGTGGCGGCGATGACCCTCCCACGAGGCTCGTTCAATCTGAAATAATAATCAGATTTAATCATGGTTATTACTTAGGTATAAAATTGATATGCATATACTTCCCCGAAGTCCCTGTCAATTTTATATTGGTCAAGTGGGAGCCAACTATTAATCTGTATATTAAAGGTTTGTAATTGTTCTTGTTTGTAACCTGCTTGAATGTGTTTAAATAATGACCCACCCCACGTGGCTTATTTAAACTGTTTTGAGATGTTGGCTGATGCATGTTCATATGATGCATGTGATCGAACCTTGTGATATATTTGTGCTTATGCATATTTTTGTTTATTTCAGTTCATCATGTCGCAACCTTCTAATCCTTTCATCAATATACTTAAAGACAATTTGCTTTCTTGGTGAAAACTATTTTGATTGGAAATACAAACTATAACTTTGTCTAACCGCATCACCTTCCAAATGGGTACTTGATACACCAAAACCCAAAAAACCAACTACGGGCCTTTGAATATGGGATGAGATGATTTATGGGTGAATGGGAGTGGAAAATGAATTGATGAAGGATCTGACCGCACACATCGTCGGGATCGTTGAGACACCTTCATCAAGAATATGAGTCATTGCAGACATCTTCTGAGAATCTCAAGCGATGTTCGCACATCGAACCCATATGGCAATCCAAAGTGTGAAGCAAGAAATTCTTTGAATTAAAAATGGAAAAAGGGACGCATCGCAGCAAGCAAAGACGCCCTTAGGGTTATGGTGCTATTTGAGGAACTTGAGATCCCTCGCGAAAAAAATGTGATTTCAAGACTAAGATTGATTTCATTCTCCAATCCTTACCAAAGAGCTATAATCACCAATATCTTGAGTATCTAATGGAAGATCTAGATTTTACAATTGGATGATCTTGTAAATGCTCTCACTTTGGTTGAAAGGGAAAGGGAGCGCGAGGAAAAAGAACTTGGGAAAAACAGAATCTTCTTTTCATCCTAGGTCAAGTGGTGATAAGGATGATGAAAAGAGAAGAAAGTTGAACCAAGCAGACTCAACATCAAATAACAGCATGGAATCAAGCATGAGGAAAATTTTGGAAAGTGGGAGAGTAGGACAATCGAGGTCAGCCTGTTCCAATCCCAAAAGGAATGAAAAGAAAGGTAATTCTCACGCACTAGTTGTTGAAACTTGTTTAGCGGCTTATGCCTCCCATTTATGGGTGGTGGATATGGGATCCACTGATCATGTTTGTTTCACATTACAGGGTTTCAAGCGGACCCGGCAACTTAGTGGGAGTGAGATCCTCATCACACTGGGCGATGCTACGAGAGTGACAGCTGAAGCAGTGGGAGAAGTGCACCTGTCTTTTGAAGACAAGAGTTTTAATTTTAAGAGATGTTCTTTACGTTCCGAGTTTTAGAAAGAATTTAATTTCAGTTTCTAAACTTTTTCATGATGGATATTCGGTTACTTTTAATAAAGTTGTTACCATTTCTCTTTTTGATAAATTTATCTGTCATGGAACGTTGTCGAATAATCTCTATACAATTAACTGTGCACACCACTCACGAAATGCATCCTATAACACATCAACTATTTATGAGAAAAGAAAACATTCATCAGACGTGAACGAGACACTTCTATGGCATCTAAGATTAGGTCATATAAATCCAAAGAGGATTCAAAGGTTGGTGAAAGACGGTTCACTGGAGTTTCTCCAAGTTGAACCAATTCAACCTCGCGAATCATGTTTGGAGGGTAAAAAATGACCAAGAGGGCATTTGGAGCCAAGGGAATAGAGCCAAAGAAGTGTTAGAAATCGTTCACACAGATGTATGTGGTCCAATGTCAACAAAAAGCAAGAGGAGGTTATGAGTATTTTGTCACTTTTATTGATGATTACTCAAGGTATGCGGTTATATTTTCCTTATGAAGCATAAATCGAGACCTTTGAGAAATTCAAAGAATTTAAGGCTCAAGCAGAGAATCATAGGAAAAACATATCAAGTCTCTACGATCCGATCGTGGAGGCGAATACCAAAGAATGAGTTTTTGAACTACTTTATCGATGAAGGGATTGCATCGACCATCGCACCGGAACCCCTCAACAAAAACGGGGTTGCAGAGCTTAAGAAACAGAACTCTTTTTGGAAATGGTTAGATCTATGATGAGTTATGTGGATCTTCCCAAGTCGTTCGGGGTCATGCCTTGAAAAAATGACTTACATTTCGAACTTGGTGCCATCCAAATCGGTTCCCAAAACTCCCAAAGAATTGTGGACCGGGCGCAAGCCTAGTTTGAGACACATGAGGATTTGGGGGTGTCCGGCCTACGTGTTGGACAAGGAAGCCGGAAAATTGGATCCTCGATCAGAATTAAGGTTGTTTGTGGGATACCGAGGAACAAAAAAGGGTGTATGTTCTATGGTCCCGAAGATCAAAAGGTGGTCATAAGCACCCACTTTAGATTTTTGGAAGAAGACTATATGAACGAAAGAAGACCCAGAAGTGAGATTACCTTAAATGAGCTAAGGGGGATAACCTCAATGCCAACTGTACAAGATGATATACCAAACGACACACTTACACAACCGGAACCTTGTCGTAGTGGGAGGGTTGTGAAACAGCCCGAGAGATTCATGGGAATAGGAGAGTCCTCGGACTTGATTCCCGGACAAGACGAATCAGACCCATGGACATATGACGAGGCAATCCAAGACAAGGATGCAGATTCTTGGCAAACAGCAATAAAAGCCGAAATGGGTTCTATGTTTCATAACAGAGTGTGGGAGCTAGTCGAACCACTTAATGGGGTCAAACCCATTGGTTGTAAGTGGGTGTATAAGAGAAAAAGAGGACCGGACGGGAAGGTGGAAACCTTCAAAAAGAAAGACTAAATGGCGAAAGGTTATACTCGAGAATGAAGGGATCGATTATGAGGAAACTTTTTCGCCCGTAGCCATGCTTAAGTCCATCCGAATTCTCTTATCGATTATTCACAAGATCTCGACTTTGAAATCGGCAAATGGATGTCAAGGCTTTTCCTAACGGAAGTCTTGATGAAGAGATCTATATGCAACAACCCCAAGGCTTCATTGAAAAAGGCCAAGAACACTTAGTTTGTAAGCTCATGAAGTCCATTTACTTAACTCAAACAGCATCGAGCTTGGAACCAATGTTTTGATCATGTTATAAAGTCTTCGGGTTTGATCAAAACGAGTTCGAAAGTTGTGTGTACAAAAAAAGCGTGTTTGAACCGCATTGGTATTCTTAGTACTATCGTGAGGCGATATTACGATCGCCGGGAACGATGTGAAGGTGTTATCAGACGTAAGGGCATGACTTTCAAAACAGTTCGATATGAAGGACTTAGGGGAAGCCGCACACATCCTTGGGATCAAGATTACTCGAGATCGCAAGAAAATGATGATAGGCTTATCGCAAGCTTCATACATAGACACTGTCTTGAAACGATTCAGCATGCAAGATTCCAAGAAAGGCTTCGTACCTTTCAGACATGGAATCCATCTATCCTAGAAAATGTGCCCTAAGACACAAAAGGAGATAGATGACATGAGAGGCATTCCATATGCTTCGACTGTCGGAAGCCTTATGTATGCAATGCTATGTACGAGACCGGATATCTGCTTTGCCGTTGGCATGGTGGCAAGATATCAAAGTAACCCAGGGAAATTGGACGACAGTTAAAAACATTCTGAAGTATCTGAAAAGAACTCTAGATAGAATGTTAATTTATCAGTCAGATAGTCTAATCCCCATCGGCTACACGGACTCGGATTTCCAATCAGACATAGATTCCAGAAACTATCTGCCTCAGTTAGTGTGCTTTGATTTGGGAAGTGTAGCCATCAAATGGACGAGTGTGAAGCAGAAATGCATCACTGACTCAACCATGGAAGCCGGGTAAGTAGCTGCTTGTGAAGCAGTGAAGAAACCAGTTTGGCTCTAGACCTTCTTAGTGGACTTGGATGGAGTTCCGAATTTGTCTAGCAATATTTGCTAGGGGCAGTTGCAAATTCAAGGGAACCAAGAGTCCACAAGTCAAACAAGCACACTGAAGGAAAGATATCTTATACGAGAAATCGTTAAGAGAGGAGATATAGATGTGGCAAAGATAGCGTCTGAAGACAACCTAGCAGATCCATTCACAAAGGGTCTGCCTCTGAATACATTCGAGAGACATGTGGAAGGAATGGGTGTCAAGACCGTTGCCAATCTGCTTTGAGTATAAGTGGGAGAAATTATTAGGTTCGTGTAGGTGACATTAGATGTCAAGTATTAGGAACTACACGAGACATGTTGTAGTATACTTAAAAGCAGACTTTGAGTATAAGTGGGAGATTGTTGGGATTATACTGGAAAGTATGCTTTTACTTTGTATAATCAAAACTGAATTTTGGACTTATTTCTTGAAATAAATTGTTTATCATCGATGCTTTAAATATTATCGAATGTTACATATATTTCTTTGCATAAGCTGTTCAATAAATAAATCGTGTTACATTGTAGTTAATTTAGTGATATCAGATAACAGAAGATTAAATTAACAGTCCCTTGTAACTAAAAGTAAGCCATTCACGACCTAGATGGAAATGAACAATCCATCGTTAAAGGTTGAAGTGTAAGGCTCGGATTGACTTGTCTTGACCAAGAGATTACACTAGTGCATGACTGATGCAATCGAATAGGACCTCTGAGGAGGACAAATTCTTGAATCGGACAAGGAAGAATTAGACCTCAGTGGTTCGTTATTTCTTAATCTTCGTTCCTTAAATAGGATCACGTGTGGTTGGTAACTATTGCTTTGACTTATCATGGGTAGAGAATCAACGAGATTCAATACTTTTTATCTTGGGCAATATTATTGGTCACATGTGATTGCTAAGATTTAATACGGAGAATCGTGTGCAAGTACGCTTGTTCGATTTGCCCCCTTGGGAGGTTCATAAGCTTTATCATACCAAATCTTGCAAGTGGAATTAGTTTCCGGTATGGATAATAATGTTGAACCGTTCCTTGACCAAGGACAAAAGATATTAATTAACGGAAAGTTATTTCAGTGGCTTGAATTAATTAATGGGCTAGATAATCTTAAACACGGGAAATAATAACCGGGAGCCATATTGACTGTAATATGGGTTAAGATGGATAGTGAAATATTAATTATGTAGTGGGATTAATTAATATTTATGGGCTTGAATAATATTGTGGCTCAATATTGATAATTCAAGATCCATTGGAAGGTCCAATCTTAATTCTCCTAAAGGCCCCCTAAGTAGCCCAACACATAGTCCAATAACTGAAAAATGTGTTTAAAATAAAATAAATATTGTTGCTTATTTTTTCCATTATTTTCAAAATTTATGGATAAAATGGGAGAAAGATTTTCTTTGAATTTTGTTATGGAATGAAGATATGTATTCTTGGAATACAAGATTATCTCATTAAATTCAAGAAATTTCTCACTTGGTTATTCATGAAGATAATTTTGAAATTTTTGAAATATAAAGGGCAAGAAAGATTTTCTTGATTTTCTTGAAAAGATATTATGGAAGATATGTATTTCTTGAAATACAAGAATATCTCATAAATTCAAGAAGATCCAAATCTTGGAATCTTGCCTATAATTTTCGAAAATATCCCATAACAAAGAGTAGGTGGGATTTTGTGGAATATTATAATTATGGGAAAAAGAATATAGGAGATATATTCAAGATTTCTTGGAGATCAAGAAAAGATTTCCCCACATTATTTTTTGCCCAAAATTTCGACCACCTATGCTCTATAAATAGGGGATCACTCTTTCATTCCCAAGTACAATTCCATGTGCTGGAAAAATTAGTAAATCCACAAAGGTGGTGCAACATAATTTATTTTCCTTTTGTTAATTGTTCACAAGTGTCCTACCACCGGATAGTCGAACAAGGATTAAGGGAATACTTGGGAAGTTCTTTTGGTTAGTCTAATAAGCCAGACTGTTGCCGCATGCGTAGGATTTACGTGAATTAATTATATGCATGATTTGTTGTTGGATTATTATTTGAATTAATATAGGATTAATTCATGCTAGTAATAATTATAAGAATTAAATTTGTATTTAAATATTCATCCCGAATAGATCTGTGCACATTATTCCCCAACATCATCATCTCCATGATAATCTCCATCATCTCCGGTATAGGACAAATAAGACATGATCCTATAAACCAGAAGAAACAACATTTAATAAATAAAAAGAAACAACATTTAATTAAGCAGAAGAAACAACATTTAATAAACAAGAAGAAACAACATTAAATAAAGTGTACATTTCTTTTTAGCACTTGTTTTTCTTTTTCGTTTTTTGGTTAACTTTTCTCGTTCATGACCATAAATGTTAACAAGATCCGGATTTCCATATTCATCTTCATCTCTAATTATTCTCTGGTACGGGCGTGGATTTGCAGGATCATCGAAAGAGGGTACAGAATGAGTGAAGTTCTGAAAATGGAATTTTTTAGGGCGATAAATTTTCGAAGAAAGGAAAATGGAATTGCAGGGATGTTCTTTAACGGGGAGTGGACTGAAGACGTCAAAACCGTAAAAAATGGTGTATGCTCTTTCTTCAAAAATCATTTCAGCTGTACGAGACTAGTTCGACCCAAACTGGCTGCCGGCTTGTTCTCGTGTAAGCTGTCTTCGGTAGACAATGCATTCCTTTCAGCCCCATTCTTGGAGGAAGAGGTGAAATCAGCCATTGATAATTGTGAAAATTCCAAAAGCCCGGGCCCTGACGGGTTCAACTTCAAGTACATCAAGGTGTGTTGGGCAGTGATTAAGAAAGATTTCCTCCAAATGCTCTCTGATTTTCATGAGCATGGGAATCAACCCATCATTTATCGCTCTCATCCCCAAAAAAAAGATGTGTCAGCTAGTTCCGGAAACTACCTTGAGTGTTTTATCCTTGTTACATCGCAAATTTCTTTGGGGTGGGTGTGAGAACAACACTAAAGCGTGATCGGTAAGCTGGAAAAATATGTGCAAATCTAAGTCTTTGGGGGCTCTTGGAGTTAGGGATTTAGGGGTTTTCAATAAAATTCTTTTGGGTAAATGGGTGTGGAGATTTCTTGTGGAAAGAAATCGGTTGTGGGTTAGAGTCTTGAGGTCCTTTTACGGGAGTGTCGATGTGGGTGAGTCAGATCTCATTATAAAAGGTAGTTGGAATAGGATGTCGAGTTGGTGGAAAGATTTCTTAAATAATGTATTGGGGGGGGGGGAATGGTTGTGGGGCAAATTAGAAAGACGTATAGGTAATGGGAAGAACACAATTTTTTGGAAGAGTCGGTGGGATGGGGTTAGTCTCTAAAAGATAGGTTTCTAGGTTGTTCTATTTGAGTTCTTTGAGGGAGGAGTCAGTTAGTGAGATGGGAAAATGAGTCAATGGGTCTTGAAGTTGGGAATTTAAGTGGAATAGGTCACTCTTTGATCGTGAATTATCTGTTGTAAATGATCTTTTAAATGTGATTAACATGATTCATTTAGTGGAAGAGGAGGAAGACACTTGGATTTGGAAGTCGTCACCGGATAACCAATTCAAGACAAAGAAGGCGTACGATGTTGTGAGCAATCCAGCACCTTTGCCCAACAGGAATTCAGATGCAAGGCTGATTTTTAGTCGAATTTGGAGCAAAATATCCCCTCTCAAAACATCGGCGGTGTCTTGGAGACTTCTACAAGATCGATTACCTACTCGAGTGAACCTTATGAAACTCAATATTTTACCTCAAAACTGCAACACAAGTTGTCCTTTTTGCAACTTGAAGCCGGAAACTACTTCACACCTTGTATTCGAGTGCTCGGTGTCGTCCAAAATCTGGTATGCTTATTATAATTGGATGGGTGTATCAGGAGTTGGTCATATTATTGATTTCTCATCATTTCGTCGCATCTTTGGAATGCATTCGGGCAAGAAAAGACACTTCTTTGGCTACAAGTTTTTGGATATGTATTGTTTGGATTATTGAAAAAAGGAGAAATAATTTGATTTTTTATGGGAAAAACTTTGAACTAGAGAAAGCGTTGGAAGAGATTAAGGGTAGATCTTGGAGTTGGTGCTCGGTGAAATACCCCTCTTTTAATAATTTATTTGTTTTCGGCTTGGTTTGAGAATCCTAGAACTATACTGGAGAGCTAAATGCTCTTATAAATTTGTATCATCTTTGTCTGATTTCATCCGTCTTTATTCTTCCTGGAATAAAAATCTTTTACTTATCAAAAAAATATATAGTAATGGGACTATGTTAGAGAAATTAAATATACAAATTAATTTCACACCTTTTTACAAGTTCGAACGTTTAGATGAGACGAAATTTTTTCATGATATCGAGAGCCTACATGCTCACGCCCATATTCGGGTTCAATTTCCGCTTAAAGCAACTCCACCCATATTAAATTGTCCTCTATGACGGAGTAAGAAAATTAAGCTCATGAATGAAGGGAATGTTAGAGAAATTAAATATAACGAATTAATTCCACACCTCTAAAAGTTTAGACTTTTAGATGAGACGAAATTCTTTCAATAGTATCAGATGGAGATTAAATTCAAAATGGTCACATAACTTATTACCTTTCTTGAAATGGTCCCAAGAAAGTATGATTAAAACAATTTTTTGAAAAGTGTCCGATATGTAGTTTAATAGTTTTTGTTGTAGAGAGTGCTTTAAGTAGCTTATAAGCTTTTTAAATACTGGTAATCTCTTTTTCAAACACTATTAACTTCTCTTTGAATTTTTTTACAAAAATTATCAACTTCTACAATTAATTTTCCATAATAATTAATTTTAATCAATTCTTTAGAAGTATATCTTTTTGAAAAACACCCCCTAAATAAATGATTTAGTTTGGCTTAAATAAAACTATTATTTCACCCGAGCGACTCTCGACGGGTGTCATTTATTATATTATATAATAAATTACGAATTTGTAGAGCTCCAAATTAATTTGAAAATTATGACCCAAATATCCAAGTGAACCTCCAACATAATCTGAGATATATGATCTAAATATCAAGTGAAAGTTTGTCTACGTATAATATAGTCTCACAAAAAATTCTATTTCAATATTATTTTTTTAATAACTCGGTATTTGGCCCAAGACCGACAAAAATTTTCTTATTTATGTATATTAATATTAGATTGTCAAATCTTATTTTTCTCTAACTAATATGAGAGTGGTAAAATTAAAATATATTTACTTTATTTTATACAAAATAATTAAATCAAATCATTAAAAAAATTAATTCAAAACATATTCAAATTAAATAGTTATTTAGTTAATTCAAAACAAATTTCCTCCATTTAACAATATCTCAACCGTTCTTCATAATATATGGGAAGGACCTTGCCACTGTCTTTCAATTTTATTTTAAATCTTCTCCCCATATTTCGGCGCAAAGAAGTTGATGTTGGCGTCTTCGACACCTAAGCCTTTTTCCTCAGTGTGATTCATTTTTTGTGTGAACAAAAATTATGAGCTCTATTCCTTAATCCTCTGCAAGCAAATAACAATTGAGCTGAAAAATTCATAAATTTGGTTGTATGTATTGAGGAAGAAGAAGGTGAATTATATTTTCTAGATGGCATGCTACTGATTTTGTTCGCGTAGTGAATTTCGGTGGATTGATAATGGAGTCTCTGGTTTTTATCAAGAGAGAAAGAGGTGGATTTCTGATTTTTATTAGTAAAATAATTGAAAGTCGTGTCAAAATCTTGTTCAGAGATTATAGAACAGTTGAGACTTGAGATGTAAATAGAAGAGAGTGGAAAAAAAAAATAAGGGAATAATTTTTACAGGACTATCCTATTTTTATATATGAATAGATAAATGATATACTTGGGCCTCCATAGACATAAACGGCTTAAATCCTTATTGGGCTTCTCTTATTCCTTATATGGGCCGAATAAGGCCCCAAAACTAAATGAATCATTGGCTTTTATTTTTCTGCTTTTACTCTTCTGAATATTTTTACACGTTTTAATCTCTCCTTCTTGGTTTCATTCTCGATATTTCTTTCAATTTAATTCAATAAATAATTGAGATGTGTTTTGCTTTAAAAAAATTCATTTTACTATAGATCAATACCAAAACAATATAGTTTACATTTAAAGTATAATTAGTCAAATTAATCTTAATTATGCACACAATTCAAATAAATCGAGTGATGACATAATGTAAATTACGAGCAATTACTAAAAATATACTCAAATTTTCTTATTTACAACATTAAATATTATTCAAACTAATATTTCTCTACTTAACACAATTTATTTTAACAAAATTTAAGTGAATATAATTTTGGTATATAGTTGTCATCTTGGGTAAGAGTAAAATAGGAAAAATGTAAGAGAAGAAGTTGGGTTTTTCTACGATCAGGAACGGCTTCGCCCTTCCTGACGTCAGACGTCTAATAAAAGACTGCCACAGTTAATATGTCTTTTTAATCTATATGCTTTTTCTGTATAAATTTTTTCAAAAGTCTATCTTAATAGTTAATAGTAAGGAAGGGGTATAAGATTAATTTATTCTCATGCAATTAGCAATATTTGGATAGTTGTAAATAATTGTAGTGGTGGCCAAATAAGGACCGCATTTTTTTTATCGGACAAAGTTAATTGTCAATTGTTAGTAGTTGGTACACCAAGCACCCAAACACTCTACAAATTCACCATCCACCTTAACTTCAATTTGTTCCCAAGGAGAATCGAACATGGGTCTCCCACTCAATTGAGGAGCCCAGTGGCCAGGTGGGCTAAGCCACCTGATTAAATAAGGACCGCATTATTGGTAAGCTTAGAAAAAATATTCCTTAAGGTTCGATATAGCGGCCTCCTCCCCTCATTATCTCTCTCAAAAGCCATAGAAGTGTTCATCGTATCATATATGTCATCTATTAATATTATTGGAGTCTTAGATTGCGCTATCGCGATTTGGGACCTTTGGAGTATAGACCGTCCTTTAATTTCTGTAAGTTTTAATTTGTCTCTTAGTCTATAGATTTTAGATCTGATCTATATGCACAATCTCTGTGATAATTATATTCATCTGCTGCCATCCGCTTCTGATCGTGCGGCCCCTGATTTTTCTCTTTAGTTGAGAGCCTTTGATTCCTATAAGAGAAAATATGTGTTACGTAATGAAAAATAACGCATACTTATTTTTTCAATATACATATTTGTCAATAAGGTATTGAAAATTGTGTAATTATACACCCAAGCACAAATTAAATATGTTATTGTAAAGAGAAACCTGTGTTACTATACGAACAACATGACACTCCCTCTATTTTAATCAGCTTCCCCTTCTTATCTATAATCAATCATCTTAATTAAATGCCTAAATCACTAAATTACACAATTAAATAAAAAAAAAGTATATTTTTCTTTATCATCAAGTAGTAACACATAATTTCTTTTGCGATAATACATATTTATTTTTATTGTAACATAAATTAAAAGAGAGTTTTTTCTAATTTGCATTTACACAAATTTATTAGGAAAGATTCAATAAATCACAATGCATTATGGCCAAAACACAAGAATCACATTTCTCATTAACAGAAATGATAGTCATTTAGTTTTATCCAACTAACCTGAATAAAATAAAGGGATTAAAGTTTTTGTAGTTCAATAACTTGGCATCGTTTTAAAATTGGTCATCATTGTTTTGACTTTTAAATTTTGATTATGTAAGTTTTTAGTTTTTGTGAAATTGGTCCTTTAACCAGCTGCAACAGATTGTCAAGGAGGTAACCGTCACATGTGTAATTATTTTATTTTTTCCTTTACTTTTGAAGCGCTACTTGAACATTTTTAATTCTAATAATTTTAATTGGGTTTTGAGTTGGGTCTAAAAAAGTAAATCGGGTCGTTTTACTGAGCCTAAACTGACTGAATTTTTTTTTAAAAAAAACGTAGAAAATCGCTTTTTCTGCCTAAAAAATGCGCAGAAAAATCTCGACCCAAAACTATTAGGATTAAAAAAGTTAGGTGGCGTTTCGAAGTTAAAGAAAATAATAAAATAATTATATAGGTTGTGGTTATCTGTTTGGTGACCTGCTATAGCAGGTTAAAGGACCAATTTCAAAAAAATTAATAATTTATATGACCAAAATAAAAATATCAAAACAATCGGAACAAATTTCAAAACGAAGCAAAATTACTGAACTGCAAAATTTTTTTAATCCCTAAAATAAACATGGGATGGGAAAAACAAAAGCAACATATAAAAGCCCATTCTTTTCAAGAAGGAAATAGTATCAAATGAAGGCTAATACTTGTATACATTCGGGTGCAATGCACTTATAGTGCATTTTAAAATTAAGCAACTTTTTTATATTGAAAAGTGTAATTAATTTACACTAAATCGTGCAATTATTAATATGAAAAAATAATTGCACGATTCAGTGTAAATAAATTGCATTTTTCTATATAATAAATTGCACGATTTTAAAATGCATTATAAGTGTACGATCCACCTGGATGTACATACATCAGGTCCACTCTCAAATGAATCATGAACACACGTACCACTCTAATCATCCACGTTGCAATTAGGATGATTTTGGTGATGCCACATTGCAAGCCAATTACTTGGATCTATTTCTAATATTCCGTCAATATTTTTCAAATATGTGAAAAAAATGCAATAGAATTAAATTTTAATAGTACGCATGGCATGCAGGCAAAAGCATTAACGGCAAATTTAATATAAGAATAGCATATATGATATTATATTTAAAAATAAAGATAAAGATAAATTAAAATTAAATATCATTTATCACTCAAGAGGTAGTGATACATTATTAATGAGGTGGACTTTTGCAATGAAGAATCATTAGCAATTATAATCACATCTACAAATTGCACCAGGGAAACAGGAGCTTCCGATATAACTTTTTGGATCTGGAATCGCGGATATGCAAGCGTCATGACATACTGTTATGCTTGATGGATCCTCCATGAAACAATATTTGACCTGTATCCTTTTATGGCAAACTGCTCCTTCTCCAAATACCAGAAAATCTACATGATCGAAAATAAGATTTTGTTTTGTTATATATACACACACACATATAATCAAACAAAAAAATTTAAAAAACTGAAGTAAAAGTAAAAAATTAAACTGATCAAAATTATTTACCGATTAAACATGTTTAACATGATTCTAAAAAAAAAAAAAAAAAAGGCATTCAACTGGAACTATATAAGGAGCTATTTTACAAATTTATCAAATTAATTTGGCAGCTAGGCTAGTTTAGTCCAATTTCTTTTAAAACGTTGAATTGAATAACTTTTAAAAAAAATCATATTTAATGTATGAGACATACCTGATGTAAGACATACAAGAGCTAGGACTAACAGAAAAGGGTAACTGCACTTAGCCATTGTGATATGAGTCTATTAAAATTTTGGGGGGAATATTAGTCCACAACACCTTATTTATATACGGTTGGTGCTAGGTATATACTTTGAGAAATTAATAGTTATATCACGAAAAAAAAAAGAGGATTTTCATATAATTAATACTCCCTTCGTGCTAAATTTGTTTGCCGTTCGTCCCAAATTTGTTTATTCTTTTCCATAAAAGTCAATAAAGTAAAGCACACAATTTTTAATTATTCTCTTTCAATATCTCAAAATTACATCTAGACATTACTTTTACCCACAAAAATTCATCCACTCTATTAATATAGTAGAAAGACTACAATACCTCAATCAAAAGCCACTTTATCACTTTAAATACTTATAATAAATAACTCTCACATTAAAAATCGTGTTGAAAGTAAAGAGGTAAATAAGTTTTGGAGGGAGGGAGTATGTATTTATCACTAATATCCACTATCAATTCCGGATAAGAAATAGGATTACGATTTAAATAATATGTAATTTTCATTAATTAATATACATTTACTACAAGATAATAAACATTTGAGATGTTGTCTATTTTCTTGTAATGATATTGTCAATTACGGATATAAGAAATAGGATTTCAATGCAACTGATGTGAATATATCATCATTCTTTTTTTATCAGTAGTATATAAGAGATAGGATTTCAATATAATTAATTTGTATTTATTACTATATCCATTATCAACCCCCGATAAGAGAAAGGATATCAACATAATTAATTTGTGTTTATCGTTAATATAAATTATCATTCACGGATAAAGAATAGGATTTCGATATAATAAATATAAATTTAACACAAAATCCTCTATCAGTATTTATTTTGTTGTGTTTGTTTTGAGATGGGCAAATCCCAGTAGGGATGACTCAACCCCATCCAATTTAATTTTAGATGTGCGCACTCACTTTTTCATTTTAAATTTAATACATATTGACCCTATAATATATTTACATATCTATTTTGACATAGCCTAATATCATTCGCACCACTTTTCTTTAATTCACACTTTTCTTTAAAACAATTATTCTCTCTCCTACTTTTATCTCTCTCACTCATTCTCTTTCCTATTTTTAATCAATTTTTGTATCCCATTTATATATATATATATATGAGCGTATGGCAAACTTTTCTATGAAATATTTCTCGGATCTATGATCTATGGAATATGACCTGCGGGACAGGATAATAAATGCATAAAAAGGGTAATAAAATTTGTCGATCCTGTGCAGATCGAAATGGATCAAACTGTTGGAATATAGAGGCACGTATACACGTAATACATGCGCAGCGGAATTAAACAGTTCACCAAAAGACTTTGCACAGTTACTGTTTTGCTCGTATTTTAACGAGCGAGTTTTTTATTACTATTTGAAAGGATAAAATAATTTTAAGAAATGTGTATCACAGAGGAGGGGTAATACTATTATACCCCACCTTAAAATTCGTTTTATTATTTCAAATACTAATAAACAACTCGCACGCAAAAATACAAGCAAAAAGTAAGTGTGTTAAGTCTTTTGGGACGGAGGGAGTATTTTTTTTTCACTGATATAGCTATTAATTTCTCACAGTGTATACCAAGTATCACCATATATAAATAGGATGTTAAGGGCTTTTACCCCCACAACTTCAATAGACTCATATCACAATGGCTAAATTTAATTACTCTTTTCTGTTAGTCCTAGCTCTTGTATGTTTACATCAGGTACGTCTCATACATTAAATATGATATATATATATATAATTATTTAATTTAATGTTTTAAAAGAATTTGGACTAAACTAGCCTAGCTGCCAAATTTTTGATAAATTTGTAAAATAGCTCCTTAGTTCCAGTGGAATGTCTTTTTTTTTTTTTTTAAGAATCATATTAAACAATGTTTTCTTGTATGGGCTTTCTGTTGTAATCTCACGCTATTAATATTAGTTTTTCTATCATCACATTCAACGGTGATTCCCAATCATTCTATTATGATCTCTAAGTATTATCACATGGTATCAGCTATACGATCCTAAACCCTACTCTACACGGCCGCCGCCGTCTATCACGGCTTCTTCGTCGTGAATTTTCTGTCTCTATCTCCCCTGTCCTTTCCATATCTCTCCCAATTTGCTGCAACCCTAATTTTCCACAACCCCAAATTTCGTCAAACACCATGGCTGCCACTGCAACCGATTCTATCCCTGTAACAACGATGATCAACATGGTCGTCGGTATCAAGTTTAACGCCACAAACTATCTCCCGTGGCGCCGTCAAATTGTGCATATGGCTGAATGCTTTGATATGATGGGATTTTTGGACGTGTCCGTCGTTGTGCCGTCACCGATCATCACGAACGACGCAGGTGGTCAAACCGTTAACCCTGCGTACACAACTTGGAAGATGAAGGACAGAAAACTTCAAGTGTTGTGTATACATCGCGCGACATGTGGGTCACTCTCGAGGGCGTCTTCTCTTCTGTCTCTCGCCAGCATTAACCGGGAAGAGTTGCTCTCTCTTCGCCAAGGGGTTCGTCTGTTGACGATAATGGTAAGAAATTCAAATTATTGTGTGATCAATTGTATGTTGTAGGTCGTCCAGTGGATGAAACGGACAAGAGTCATTGGTTTTTGCGTTGTCTGGGTGTCCAATTCACCAGTTTTGCGGACACACGCATGGCTTTCTCTCCCATTCCAGTTTTTCGAGAATTGTTGAATCGGGCAAAGAAATATGACCTCATGCTCCGAGCCATGGAGGGCTCGGCATCTCAGGCCGCCTTCATGGCTGATCGCGGCTCCTCAACGAATCGGGGGTCCTCTCATGGTCGGGGGAAGTTCAACGATGCTTCGTCGGGTAACTCTGGTGGCCGCGGACATTCACATGATCGGGGTTTCTCTTATGGTCGTGGCCAGCAGGCCAATTCTCGTGGCTCGTTCTCAGGATATCCGAACAACGGGGGGCGTAGGCCACCACGTTGTCAAATTTTCCGTGGGGAACACTATGCAGACACATGTCCCCAATTTTTCAATGCTCGTCAAGATCCTTCTGCTGCAAATTTGGCTTAGGATTTTCAATCTTCTTGCAATGTCTTAGACTCAACTCCAGATTAGTATCTTAATTCGTGTGCCTCTGCTCATATGACTAATCAGTCGGCTGCACTGGATTCCTATGAACCATATTCTGGTAACAGTTCTGCTATTTGTTGGTAATGGCAATGCTTTAAATATATCGCATATTGGCTCTTGTAACTTGTCTGCATATGTTCAACTTTTGGATGTTTTGGTGGTGCCCCATATCACCAAAAATCTTTTATCAATCAGTAAATTAACCTCTGATCTGCCTGTCGATGTTATATTTTCGGACAAGTTTTTTGCGATTCAGAACCGGGTGACAGAAAATTCTAGCTCAGGGAAGATGCGATAAAGGTCTGTACTTGCTTGACAAGGGGATTCCGGCTTTGGTGGCAGCAATCCTGAATAAAGTTTTGAAGGCCAGTTTTGATTTATGGCATTTACGCCTGGGGCATGTCCCATTTTCCATTATTTCGTTATTGAATAAACTTGGTCATTTGCTTGTTACTTCAGTTTTACCAAATCCTAGTGTTTGCTCTTCGTGTCAGTCGGCAAAGAGCAAGAAACTTCCCTTTAAGTTGAATGAAAAACGTGCTGAACAAGTTCTTGATTTAATATATTGTGATTTGTGGGGTCCTGCACCTATTACCACTTCTGATGGTTTTCGTTATTATATGGCCTTTGTGGATGATTTCTCTCGGTTTATGTGGATTTATCCGTTACGTGCTAAGTCAGAGTTCTATGACATACTTGTTTGATTTCATGCTTTTGTCTGCACTCAATTTTCCCGTAAAATCAAGGTGTTTCAAAGTGATGGTGGGACTGAATTTGTGAATTTGAAAGTGCGTGATTTTATGCATCTTAATGGTATTCATCATCGGTTTTCTTGCCCTTACACTCCGCAGCAAAATGGTAGTGCCGAATGAAAGCATCGTCATATTTCTGAAACTGGCTTATCTATGTTATTTCATGCTCATGCTCGAGCTTCTCTCTGGTTCGATACATTCGCTACTGCTGTCTTTGTAATTAACAGGTTGCCCTCCGCATTTTTGGATGCCGCTTTCAGCTCTTATTTGGCAATGTCCCAAATTATGCAAACTTTAAACTGTTTGGGTGTCATGTGTATCCTTATCTTCGAGATTATGTTGCTCATAAATTGGAGCCCCGTAGTCGTCCGTGCATTTTCTTGGGCTACAATAGTATTTACAAGGGCTTTCGTTGTTCTGATCCGGATTCCTCTCGAATATTCACAACTCGCCATATGCCCAGTTTGATGAACAGTGTTTTCCATTCTCTTGGACTCCTACCTCGGTCCCAATTTCAGATTTGGATATCTCCATGTTCTTGGATGCCAAAGACAGTCCATTGCCTGCTCAAACCGGACCTCCGTCTGGCCGGACCACTTCAGCGCCCGTGCGCTTAGACCCTGTGGCCCAGCGCATCGTCCTCGTCCAGGACGACTCGGCCGAAGCCCCCACTGAACATTATGTGCTAGCTCCAGCCCAGGAACCACCTCCTGCCATGCCCGATCCAGTCCCAATTGAGGCCTTCCCACCTAGTCCAGCACTACACGCTCCAGCCCCTCAACCGGCCCTTGCCAACCCACCGGTTGGCCCTCATCTTATGGTCACCAAGTCGCGTGACGAGATTTTTAAGCCACGCTACCCTGTTGACTTGGCTTCGACTGCACTGCTCTCTGCCCTGGTTGCCACTTCCGAGCCCCGTGGTTCCAAGTCCGCTGCAAAATATCCCGAGTGGCTTGCTCCTATGCAAGAGGAAATTGACGCTCTCCGTTCGAATAATACGTGGGACTTGGTACCTCGTCCCCCGTGTACACACATTGTAGGCTCTAAGTGGGTCTATCGTACGAAGTTTCATGTTGATGGCACTATTGAGCGCCATAAAGCCCGTTTGGTTGCTCAAGGCTTTACACAAATTCCCGGTACTGTTTTTCATCACACGTTCAGTCTTGTTGTTAAAGTTGCCACTATCCAGATTATTTTAGCCCTCTCGGTTCAGCACCGTCGGCCTCTCCATCAGCTTGATGTAAAAAATGCCTTTCTTAATGGCGTCCTTGAAAAACCTGTGTTTATAGCTCAGCCACCTGGCTTTGCAGACTCTCACTTTCCTGATCATATGTGCAAGCTGAAGAAGGCTCTCTACAGTCTTCGTTAGGCCCCACTTGCCTGGTTTCAGAGGTTTAGCACGTACCTCGCCAGCCTCAGCTTCCTTCAAAGTCGTAGTGACTCTTCTCTTTTTCACTTCCACCGAGGTACATCTACTATTTATTTGTTACTTTATGTGGATGACTTTATCATTACAGGAAATTATTCTAGCTTGCTGCAATCTTTCATCTCTCGAACACATCGAGAGTTTGCCATTAAAGATCTTGGTCGCCTTAATTACTTCCTTGGGCTTGAGGTCTCATATACGTCCGATGGTCTTTTTGTTGGGCAAGCTAAGTTTGCCCATGATATACTTGAACGTGCTGAGTTATTAGATGCTAAGCCGGTTTCCACCCCCTTGGCAGCGGGGGAGTCTCTAGTTAGTGACGGCGCTCCATTCCGTGATCCCACGCTTTACAGGTCTCTTGTTGGAGCTCTCCAATATTTGACGACCACTCTTCCGGATCTTTCATATGCCATCAGCTCAGTTAGTTAGTTTCTTCACTCGCCTACCGACGATCATTTTTTGGTTGTCAAAAGAATTCTTCGTTATGTGAAGGGTACAGTTCACTATGGGCTTTCGTTCAAGAGAAATTCTGAGTTCTCCATTCTCGGGTATTCTGATGCTGACTGGGCTAGGTGCATCGAGACCCATCGTTCAACTTATGGGTACTCTATCTTTATTGGGGGAAATCTTGTTTCTTGGAGTGCCAAGAAACAACCGACTGTTGCACGTTCCAGTTGTGAGTCCGAATATCGTGCTATGGCTAATGCAATAGCGGAACTAGTTTGGGTCACGAATTTGCTTCATGAAATCCGATCGCTACCTCCATCTCGGCCCATTCTCTTAAGTGATAACAAGAGTGCTATTTTTCTATGTCAAAATCCGGTTGCACACAAGAGGGCCAAGCACATTGATCTTGATTATCATTTCGTTCATGAGCTTGTTTCATCGGGCAAGCTATCTACTCGGTTTGTGCCGTCACACCTTCAGTTGGCTGACATTTTCACGAAGAGTTTACCCCGTCCGGCTTTCGAGTTTCTACGTTCCAAGCTTTGCGTTTGTCTTCATCCCACGCACCTCTTGACGGGGGGTAATAAGGCTAATGGTTAATTACGTTGACTATGTAACTTTAGTATATATTCTTTGTTGTATTCTTCCTTATTTACTCCCATAATTATGGGCTTTCTGTTGTAATCTTACGCTATTAATATTAGTTTCTCTATCACCACATTCAACGGTGATTCACAATCCTTCTCTTATGATCTCTAAGTATTATCACATAATAGACAGCATAGTTTGATCAGTTTAGTGTTTTACTTTTACTTCAATTTTTTAAAATTTTTATGTTTAATTATATGTGTATATATATATATATATATATATATATAACTAAAAAAATCTAATTTTTTTCGTGCAAATTTTCTAATATTTGGAGAGGGAGCAGTTTGCCATAAAAATGTTTTGGTCGAATATTGTTTATTGGAAAATCCATTTCCAAGTGAAAAGATATGTGGTGACGCATGTAAATCCGCGATTCAAGACCCAAAAAATTATCTCGGATACACATGTGCTGGTGGTGGATACTGTAATTGTGATTATAAGTGTTAATGATTCTCCATTGCAAAAGTCCACCACATTAATAATGTATCACCTCCTCATTTGGGGCATGCATCAAAAATTATATTGAGTGATACATTAATAAATGGTTTTTAGTTTTACTTTATCTTTACTTTTAAACATAATATCATATATGTTATTTTTATATTAAATTCTTCATTAATGCTTTTCCCTGCATGACATGAGTAGGGCTGTAATTTTTCAAAATGGCAAAAGTAGGATCGTAACTTTTAAAAGTAGCAAAACTAGGCCCGTAACTTTTTAAAATAGCAAAACTAGGCCCGTAAATTTTTAAAATAGCAATTTAAGGCCAAAGTAAGCCCGGATTGCCCTCTTTTGTGGACATGAATTTGGAAATGCCCCATTCAGGTTTCATTGGTAGAAAGTGTCGTGTTCTTCTTGCGCGTAGTTAAAAAATATATTTATTAGTAAGAGTTTCCATGTGTGCGATTTGAGCCCAAAGAGGGCAATTCGGGCTTAATTTGGTCTGAAATTGCTATTTTAAAAAGTTACGGGCCTAGTTTTACTACTTATAAAAGTTACGGTCCTACTTTTGCCAGTCGAAAAAGTTACGGTCCTGCTTTTGCCACCCTCCTAAAGTTACAGTCCTGAAAAAAAAATTCCCACATGAGTACAATTGAAACAGAATTCTATTACAGTTTTTACATATATAAAAAAAAATATGATGGAATATTTAAAATAGATCAAGAAATTGAATTTCAATGAGGCATCACCAAAATCATCCTTGCAACCTTTAAGGGTGTGTTTGCTGATCCCAAGCGTGACAAAAAGGCATGAGTATTATTTTGTAATTATAGGTAATTTTGTAAATTCCTCATTGGATGATATTCGGCTATGTTAAAATAGATATGTAAGTGTATTATAGGGTCAATATGTATTAAATTTAAAATGAAAAAAAAAAGAGTGTACACATCTAAAATTAAATATTGGATGGGGGATAAATCATCCCTACTGGATCTGCACATCCCAAAACAAACACAACAAAACAAATACTGATAGTGGATTTAATGATAAATATATATTAATTATATCGAAATTCTATTCTTTATCCGTGAATGGTCATTTATCTTAACGATAAACACAAATTAATTATGTTGAAATCCTTCTTCTTATCATGTATTGAGAATGGATATTAGTGATAAATATAAATTAATTATATTGAAATTCTATCTCTTATACTTCCTCCTTCCACCAAAACTGTGCTCATTTCATTTTGACATGTTCTACGGAAAGGTAAATTAAGTCCATTTATGAATAACATATTTGATTGTGAGTAAAGTATAATGATAACTTGAGTAATTAAGTGATTGTTGGACGATGAAGATAAAAAAAAAATTGTATCCATAAACGTACTTAATTTACCTTTCCGTACAACATGTCAAAACAAAATGAGCACAATTTCGATGGATGGAGGGAGTATATTAATGATAAAAAAAAATAATGATATATTCACATCAGTTGCATTGCAATCCTATATCTTATCCATGATTGACAATATTACTACAAGAAATAGACATATAATGACAACAATTTTGTCGTTAAAGTTTTGCTACCTAAAAAAAATAGGAAGTAACTCATGGAACGCATAGCTCTCATTAAATATTCTTACAACAAATGTTCGTAATGTATTATAGTTAATTAGAGATGTTCTTACAGTAGATGTTCTTAATGTACTATAGTTAATAAGCAATGATCTGTTGATAGATATGCATTGCCTGAATCGACGTATTTAGAGTAGAATACATTTTTGGTCCCATAGGACACGACAACTCACAATTTTGGTCCCATTACATCCACCACTTTGGTTTCAAAACTATTTTCTCATGCAGTTTTGATCCCACGGGACAAGTTTTGGGACCAAAAGTGCAGTTGAACTTAACGGATTCCGTAATGAAAGAACCAAAACTGCATGAAAAATTCCTTACGGAACCAAAATGGTGAGTATTATGACCAAAGTCGTGAGGTCCCATGTCATGTGGGACCAAAAGTGAATTTTACTCGAAGTATTTATCATCAAGTGGTTTTTTAATTATTATACATATATATTCTTCGCACAATTTAAGACCAATATTGGAAATTAAGTATGGATTCTTTAGCACTTATGAATGTACTAATTGTATTGGTGCGGGCATCTTTTCGTGTCCTCATGAGGTCCTTTGATGTCTTCCCAACTTGGAAGCGTATCCATAGTAGGAAAAGGCTTCCTACTTGACCTTTCACATTATTCACTAGCCCACCTCTCTAAGACTTATTGCCCTTTGATGTCTCTCCAACTTGGAAGCGTATCCATAGTAATCGTCTCATCCACTAAAAAAGAGCACTAATTTAACGAGGGAGATCAAAGAGGAAAAAAAAAATTCTCGCTAATTACCAAGGATTTTAACGGGGGAATAGATTAACGAGGGCTGAATCCCTCGGCAAATGTGTCAGAAAAAATAACTAGGTTCTTATATAACGAGGGTTAAAAACCCTCGGCATGCAATTTTAAAAATTCTGCTCCCTCCCATCTTTTGAACATAATATTGTTAGTTTAACTCATTTTAATTTGGAGTTCTAATGTGAACATAATGAATAAATATTATAAAATGTAAGACCAAGTGGAGTATTTTTATCACATGGATGACTTTCGGATTTAAAATCCATATGCAAATCACTATAAATAACAAATTGAGTAATTCATACTTAATAAATAATCACAAATAGAATTCAGTCAATTAATAAATGATCAGTTAAGTATAATTAAGTATATATATGTACACTTGTTAGTAGTGAAAAGAATTGAAAAAATGATTATTTCACAATTTTATTAAAAAATATTTTCATAAAAACGATCAATATAACTGTTGAGGGTGTGGTCAAGGTTTTGGGTGCTCCAAATCTTGCCGACTTTTTTCCAATTCTTAAACCGATTGATCCGCAAGGGATTAAGAAGCAGTCGGAGTTTTACCTAGGGAAATTGCTTGATATGTTTGAAAATATAGTCATTCAAAAATTGAAATCACGAGAGACAATATCCATCGATGATTCTCCGAAGAAATATCATGATTTGCTGGAAACGCTTTTTGTAACTCATGGAGGACAGAGACTACAACCTGAGCATCAATGACATTAATATTTATTTATGGTCACACTCTTATGGCTAATTTATATACTCCCTCCCTCCATAAATTATGCACACTTGCCTTATTTGTCCGTCCACCAAATTTATGAACATCCCCTTGTAAAAAAAAAGTCCATTTATCATTATTCCCTAACCACCACTTAATTATTTCAAATGTCATTATATTTTACTCATAAACAATTAATTTATTTATAAATAGACCCCACAATACCCCATAATACCCTGAGGTCCTGTTTGGTTTGGTGGATTGATTGGGATAGACCAGGATTAGGATTTTAATCCCAACTAATCTACCGTTTGGTTTATGGGATGAGGGCCCATGATATGCTTCAAGCCCAGGTAGAAAATGTATCAAATCCCTCCATGGAGGGATATGCCAATCACATGTGAAAGGTGGGATAGAACATACCTCAAGTGTAATATTACAAATTGTCCTTCTATTGTTTGAATAGATTCATAAGAATAAAGTGTGTTGTTTCAATTCAATTTCAGGGTGTTTATGACATTTCAATGGACATCCCATCTAATCCCTTACTAAAATCCTACAATCCAAACACATATCTTGATTCAAACAAATCAATCAAATCTATCCAATCTTACTCAATCCCACTCAATTCTATCATACCTAATCAATTCAATCCCGTGAACCAAACGTCCCCTTACTTCATCTACTTTTTAATTTATTATTGTGCTCACAACATTAAGCATAACTTTGGTGGACAGATGGAGTATCTTCTCAATAAATTGTTTCTCAAATCAACAATACTTACTTCATTTTGATTGGGACTTATTTATTGGGGGAACACACACAGCAACAAGCACGCGGTGGAATTGGCAATGACGGAGTTACTACTCAATCCAATGAAGATGGCCAACGACAAGAATGAGCTAATAAGTGTGATTGGAGAAAACAATCATGTTACGGAATCGGACATATCCCGACTCCCATGCTTGCTAGCTGTGACTAAAGAAACCCGCCTTGTCCATTTTTTATTCCTCTCAAAGCAGATTATGAAATTGAAATCAATGGATATGCAATCCCTAAAAAACGCACAGATATTCGTTAACGTTTGGGCAATTGGAAGAGATTCAAGCACATGGCCAGATCCGGCTTCATTTGAGCCTGAAAGATACTTAAAGGGTAAATTGCAAATATGGTCCCAAGAGATTGGTCCAAAACATCTTTGGTCCCATGGTTTCAAAATGGTCATTTTTTGAGCAGTTTTGAACCCAACCGTTAGTCAAATGGATGGAAACCGTTAGTTGACCAAAAAATTATGGGACTAAATTTGTAAAATTGAGGAAAATGATATTAAAATATAATTAATTATATATCTAATCAAAATGAATTCATAAATTACAAATTAATTGTAAAACTATATATATATATATATGATTTAAATATGACTACAAAATACAAAAAAAAATATTTTTGTAAACTAAATAATAACTTATATAAAATTATTAAAATTAATATATATATATATATATCCATATATAATTTTAAAAATAATGGGTAAACTTTTGTAAATCAAATAATAATATGTAACATCTAAAAATTAAAAAATATATATATATATATATAATATGTATATACTTAATATAAAATATAAGAAATTAAAAAAATAGATATCTATAATATTTATATAATTAAAATAAAATCAAACCAAATAATATATAGAATTTGAATATAATTTAAAAATACTTTACCATGCACCTGCTTCACAATTAATACTTATGTTAGAATATTTGATACTCTCTAATGAAATAACTAATATTTTTTCAATAAACAACTGATACTATTGAAAGAATACACAAGAAATGCAAACCAGTTGCACAACACGATTTTCTCTGCAATCGCCATTGCCACCAACCCATCCCACCACAATACCAATCGTCACTCATCGTCGCGAAAAAAATCACAATATTAAAATAAAATTCGATATCTTTTTATCACGTAGATCAATATCAAACACATAAAAATCATAACTGTTGAGGCCTATAAACTCTAGTATGATTTTCACTGCTTCTTGAATATAATTCATTATTCTGGGGCGATTTTGAGGGGGGGGGGGGAGTTTCATTTTTAAACTAAGTAATAGTTTGTAGATAATTTAAAAAATTAAAAATATAAATATAATCTATATATAATCTTAATTTACGTTAAATCGAAATAAATAAATAATATATATAGTCTTATATAGTTTAAAATAAAAAATTAAATATTTTCAAATAAAGTAATAATTTATGTATAATCTTAAAAAATTTAAAATATATATATAATCTCTAATATCAAATGGAATTCAAAAATGTTAATTACATTTTTATAAATCTTAAGTTATGAAATTATGCTTAATACTTTCTGAATTATAAATTAATTATATAAATTTAAATCTCAAATTTACATTAAATAAATTATAAATTAATTTAGGAAAAATCTGAAAATTATAGCAAAAAAATAACAAATTGATTTTTTTGGGACCAAATATGCAATTTTATGGGACCAAATCTGTAATTTTTTTGGACCAAATCTGCAACTAACGAAGCGTGTGACTCACTTCCGTTAGAAATGGACGGAAAATCTTACGGGACCAAATTTGTCAAAAAAATGACCATTTTGCAATTGACACATTCTCTTAGGACCAAAAGTGCAATTTACCCGATACTTAAACAGCGAAATTGACTTCAAGGGCCAAAATTTCTCGCTTATTCCTTTCGGATCAGGAAGAAGAATCTTCCCTGGTTTGCAATTGGCTGATCGAATATAATACTTCCTCTTATGGTGGCTTCTTTAATACATGAGTTTGATTGGAAACTCGAACCAGGTGTAAAACTGGAAGATGTGGACACAACAGAATATTTTGGAATTGCAGTTCATAAGGCAGTTCCATTCATGGGTATTCCAATCAAGATGTGATCGATATCTTTAATTTAAAGCTACTTTTTTTCCAATTTCGAGTTCTTTTGTATAAATAAAAGTGATGAAGCTTCTATTTAGTAATGGCTGCTGCTTTTAACTTTCCCATTCTACCTCTCTTCACTCGAGTGTCATTGATACTCCGTTAATAAAATAATGTTCTCTAATCAAAAAAATATTATTGCTGCCTGAAACTATGGCAGTTTGATAACTTTCGAATAACTGCAAACTAGTCCTATAGGAGAAAAAAATAATAATAATAAAAAAATAAAAAAAAAGAAACCCAATTCGCAAGAGGTAGCTTGTGGCTTTGAACCTTCCGTAGTCAGACACTATCGAGTATACCGGCGGATTAGTGGACGTGATGCCTTGAACTATTCCCGCTTCGTGTATACCGAGACAACAGTGTAGACACAATAATGCCTCAACGCCTTTTCGTTCTCACGTTTTTGTCCGTTTTGGCCCTGGACAGCCCTTTATATTCATAAGTGTTAGTCGAAGCGGCCCTCACTTCTCACTTATACAGATGGTCTCCTTTTCTGAGTATCCCGTCATACTCAACCTCCTTGATATATGGAATCATTAAAAGTCCAAGACTTAACCTTTACCACAATCTTACGGGTTTCAACACTTGGTGAAGTGCTCTCTGAGAAATGATCGAAATACCAAGTCTTTTTCAACAAACATCCTCAACTTAGTTTTCCCATTGAACCAAGATATTGGGATATCCAGTCAACAAGGTTGGGTTACCACTGTTTTCGTTTTTAATTTGTGGATTTTTTGATCCATTCCTTTTAGCACTTTAATACTTAATCTTAGCTTGGCCCTCTCGATTATAACTAAATATAAATCTTTTCAAATACCCCCCACAATTCTATTTATTTGAATCGCTTCTAATTTGCACAAACTTCAACTCACACACGTCTGCGTCATCATCTCCATGATAATCTCCATCATGATAATCTCCATCATCTCCGGGATAGGACAAATAAGAGATGATCCTATAAAGCAGAAGAAACAACATTTAATAAACAAAAAGAAACAACATTTAATAAAGCAGAAGAAACAACATTTAATAAACAAGAAGAAACAACATTAAATAAAGTGTACATTTCTTTTTAGCACTTGTTTTTCTTTTTCGTTTTTTGGTTAACTTTTCTCGTTCATGACCATAAATGTTAACAAGATCCGGATTGCCATATTCATCTTCATCTCTAATTATTCTCTGGTACGGGCGTAGATTTGCAGGATCATCGAAAGAGGGTACAGAATGAGTGAAGTTCTGAAAATGGAATTTTTTAGGGCGATAAATTTTCGAAGAAAGGAAAATGGAATTGCAGGGATGTTCTTTAACGGGGAGTGGACTGAAGACGTCAAAGCCGTAAAAGACGGTGTATGCTCTTTCTTCAAAAATCATTTCAGCTGTACGAGACTAGTTCGACCCAAACTGGCTGCCGGCTTGTTCTCGTGTAAGCTGTCTTTGGTAGACAATGCATTCCTTTCAGCCCCATTCTTGGAGGAAGAGGTTAAATCAACCATTGATAATTGTGAGAATTCCAAAAGCCCGGGCCCTGACGAGTTCAACTTCAAGTACATCAAGGTGTGTTGGGCAGTGATTAAGAAAGATTTCCTCCAAATGCTCTCTGATTTTCATGAGCATGGGAATCAACCCATCATTTATCGCTCTCATCCCCAAAAAAAGACGCGTCGGCTAGTTCGGGGAATCAACCCATCATTTATCACTCTCATCCCCAAAAAAAAGATGCGTCGTGCCTTTCGAATTATAGGCCAATTTCTCTAATAGAGTGTGCATACAAAATCTCGCAAAAACTTCTCGCATCTCGTCTAAGCAAAGTCATGGATAAGCTGATCTCTATCATGTTGGGATTATACTAGAAAGTATGCTTTTTACTTTGTATAATAGAAACTGAATTTTCAGACTTATTTACTGAAATAAATTGTTTATCACTGATGCTTTAAATATTATTGAATGTTACATATATTTACTGCATAACTGTTCAATAAGTCGTACGTGTTACATTGTAGTTAATTTAGTGATACCAGATCACAGAAGATTAAATTAACAGTCCCTTGTAACTAAAAGTACGTCATTCACGACCTAGATGGAAATGAACAACCCATCGAGAAAGGTTGAAGTGTAAGGCTCAGATTGGCTTGTCTTGACCAAGAGATTACACTAGTGCATGACTGATGCACTGAATAGGACCTACAGGAGGATAAATTCTTCAGAACTGAACAAGAAAGAATTAGACCTCAGTGGTTCGTTATTTCTTAACCTTCGTCCCTTAAATAGGATCACGTGGGATTGGTAACTATTGCTTTGACTTATCATGGGTAGCGAATCAGTGAGATTCAATACTTTTTATCTTGGGCAATATTATTAGTCACATGTGATTGCTAAGATTTAATACGAAGAATCGTGTGCAAGTACGCTTGTTCGATTTGCCCCCTTGGGAGGTTCATAAGCTTTATCATACCAAATCTTGCAAGTGGAATTAGTTTCCGGTATGGATAATAATGTTGAACCGTTCCTTGACCAAGGATAAAAGATATTAATTAATGGAAAGCTATTTCAGTGGCTTGAATTAATTAATGGGCTAGATAATCTTAAACAAGGGAAATAATGACCGGGAGCCATATTGACTGTAATATGGGTTAAGATGGATAGTGCAATATTAATTATGTAGTGGGATTAATTAATATTTATGGGCTTGAATTATATTGTGGCTCAATATTAGATATTCAAGGTCCATTAGAAGGTCCAATCTTAATTATCCTAAAGGCCCCCTAAGTAGCCCAACATATAGTCCATTAACTGAAAAGGTGATTAAAATAAAATAAATAATGTTGCTTATTTTTCCAATAATATTTCGAAAATTATGGATAAAGTTGGGAGAAAGATTTTCTTTGAATTTTGTTATGGAATGAAGATATGTATTCTTGGAATACAAGATTATCTCATTAAATTCAAGAAATCTCCTACTTGGTTATTCATAATGATATTTTAGAAAAATATGAAATATAGTGGCAAGAAAGATTTTCTTGATTTTCTTGAAAAGATATTATGGAAGATATGTATTTCTTGAAATACAAGAATATCTCATAAATTCAAGAAGATCCAAATCTTGGAATCTTGATCTCTATATTTTCGAAAATCCATAGTATTAGAGTAAGTGAGATTTTTGTGGAATATTATAATTATGGAAAAAAGAATATAGGAGATATATTCAAGATTTCTTGGAGATCAAGAAAAGATTTTCCCACATTGTTTTATCACAAAAATTTCGTCCACTTTAGACTCTATAAATAGGGGATGATTCTTTCATTCCTAAGTACAATTCCATGTGCTGGAAAAATTAGTAAATCCACAAAGGTGGTGCAACATATTTTATTTTCCTTTTGTTAAATCGTTCACAAGAATCCTTCCACCGGATAGTCGAACGAGGACTAAGGGAATACTTGGGAAGTCCTTACGGTTAGTCTAATCAGCCATACCGTTGCCATCCCAAGAGGTACGTTCACGTAAACTCGTAGTATTCCGCATGCGTAGGTTTTACGTGAATTATTATATGCATGATATGTTGTTGGATTATTATTTGAATTAATATAGGATTAATTCATGCTAGTAATAATTAAAGAATTAAATTTGTATTTAAATATTCACCCCGAATAGATCTGTGCAACTTATTCCCCAACATATCAATCAGAGGGCTTTCGTGGGAAAGAGAAATATAATGGGTGGAATTGCAATTCTCAATGAAGTAGCGGCAGAAGCAAAAAGAAAGAAATTGGAGAGAGCGATTTTCAAAATTGATTTTTCCAAGGCCTACCATTCGGTGGACTGGAATTTCTTAGACATGATGCTTGAAGGGTTCAACTTTTTTGACAAATGGTGTCTGTGGATAAAAAAGTGTGTTTCAAGCGCTTATGCTTCGGTATTAGTCAACGGCAGCCCGTCCGGTGAGTTCAAGCTCAAAAAAGTCTTACGCCAAGAGGACCCTCTCTCCCCTTTCTTGTATCTTCTAGTAGTTGAGGACCTTAGCCTCATGGTATCCAAGGCGACGAAAAATGGCAACTTCAAAGCCGCTGAAGTTGGGACAGATAGAGTCCGGATCTCTCACTTGCAGTACGCTGATGACACAATCTTCATTGGTTTGGTTTGCGGTCAAAATGCATGGGTGATGAAAAGAATTCTCAAAAATTTTGAGCTACTTTCGGGGCTCAAGATTAATTACAATAAATGTTGCTTGATGAAATTTGAATGTGGGTAAAGAATTCAAGAGATGGCCGATATCTTGGGGTCTATTGGAGAAATCCCTTTCTCTTATCTAGGCATTCATGTTGGTGCTAGCTACAAAAAACCAAGTGAATGGGTAAGTTTAGTTTTGAAATTTCAGAAGAAAATGAAGTCTTGGGAAGACAGGAAAATTTCTTTTAGGGGTCATATTACACTTCTAAATGCGGTTCTAGCCTCATTACCTATCTACCGGTTCTCCTTCTACAAAATTTAGGGAACTACCTTGAGTGTTTTATCCTTGTTACAAACAAGAAATTTCTTTGGGGTGGGTGTGAGAACAACACTAAAAGCGTGATGATATATTTGGAAAAATATGTGCAAATCTAAGTCTTTGGGGATCTTGGAGTTAGGGATTTAGGGGTTTTCAATAAAATTCTTTTGGGTAAATGGGTGTGGAGATTTCTTGTGGAAAGAAATCGGTTGTGGGTTAGAGTTTTGAGGTCCTTTTACGGGAGTGTCGATGTGGGTGACTCAGATCTCATTATAAAAGGTAGTTGGAATAGGATGTCGAGTTGGTGGAAAGATTTCTTAAATAATGTATTGAGGGAGGGGGGGAATGGTTGTGGGGCAAATTAGAAAGACGTATAGGTAATGGGAAGAACACAATTTTTTGGAAGAGTCCGTGGGATGGGGTCGAGTCTCTTAAAGATAGGTTTCCCTAGGTTGTTCTATTTTAGTTCTTTGAGGGAGGCGTCAATTAGTGAGATGGGAAAATGGGTCAATGGGTCTTGGAGTTGGGAATTTAAGTGGAATAGGTCACTATTTGATCGTGAATTATCTGTTGTAAATGATCTTTTAAATGTGATTAACAGGATTCATTTAGTGGAACAGGAGGAAGACACTTGGATTTGGAAGTCGTCACCGGATAACCAATTCATGACGAAGAAGGCGTACGATGTTGTAAGCAATCCAGCACCTTTGCCCAACAGGAATTCAGATGCAAGGCTGATTCTTAATCGAATTTGGAGCAAAATATCCCCTCTCAAAACATCGGTGGTGTCTTGGAGACTTCTACAAGATCGATTACCTACTCGAGTGACCCTTATGAAACTCAATATTTTACGTCAAAACTGCAACACAAGTTGTCCTTTTTGCAACTTGAAGCCGGAAACTACTTCACACCTTTTATTCGAGTGCTGGGTGTCGTCCAAATTCTGGTATGCTTATTATAATTGGATGGGTGTATCAGAAGTTGGTCATATTCAGATTTCTCAGAATTTCCTGTCGCATGCTGGAATGCATTCGGGCAAGAAAGACACTTCTTTGGCTACAAGTTTTTGGATATGTATTGTTTGGATTATTTGAAAAGGGAGAAATAAGCTGATTTTTATGGGAAAAACTTTGAACTAGAGAAAGCGTTGGAAGAGATTAAGGGTAGATCTTGGAGTTGGTGCTCGGTGAAATACCCCTCTTTTAATAATTTATTTGTTTTCGGCTTGGTTTGAGAATCCTAGAACTATACTGGAGAGCTAAATGCTCTTATAAATTTGTATCATCACTGTACAGATTTCATCTGTCTTTATTCTTACTGGAATAAAAATCTTTTACTTATCAAAAAAAGATATAGTAATGGGACTATGTTAGAGAAATTAAATATACAAATTAATTTCACACCTTTTTACAAGTTCGAACGTTTAGATGAGACGAAATTCTTTCATGATATCAGAGCCTATAGGCTCACGCCCATATTCTGGGTTCAATTTCCGCTTAAAGCAACTCCACCCATATTAAATTGTCCTCTATGACGGAGTAAGAAAATTAAGCTCATGAATGAAGGGAATGTTAGAGAAATTAAATATAACGAATTAATTCCACACCTCTACAAGTTTAGACTTTTAGATGAGACGAAATTCTTTCAATAGTATCAGATGGAGATTAAATTCAAAATGGTCACATAACTTATTACCTTTCTTGAAATGGTCCCAAGAAAGTATGATTAAAACAATTTTTTGAAAAGTGTCCGATATGTAGTTTAATAGTTTTTGTTGTAGAGAGTGCTTTAAGTAGCTTATAAGCTTTTTAAATACTGGTAATCTCTTTTTCAAACACTATTAACTTCTCTTTGAATTTTTTTACAAAAATTATCAACTTCTACAATTAATTTTCCATAATAATTAATTTTAATCAATTCTTTAGAAGTATATCTTTTTGAAAAATACCCCCTAAATAAATGATTTAGTTTGGCTTAAATAAAACTAATATTTCACCCGAGCGATGCTCGACGGGTGTCATTTATTATATTATATAATAAATTACGAATTTGTAGAGCTCCAAATTAATTTGAAAATTATGACCCAAATATCCAAGTGAACCTCCAACATAATATGAGAAATATGATCTAAATATCAAGTGAAAGTTTGTCTACGTATAATATAGTCTCACAAAAAATTATATTTCAATATTATTTTTTTAATAACTCGGTATTTGGCCCAAGACCGACTAAAATTTTCTTATTTATGTATATTAGTATTAGATTGTCAAATCTTATTTTTCTCTAACTAATATGAGAGTGGTAAAATTAAAATATATTTACTTTATTTTATACAAAATAATTAAATCAAATCATTAAAAAAATTAATTCAAAACATATTCAAATTAAATAGTTATTTAGTTAATTCAAAACAAATTTCCTCCATTTAACAATATCTCAACCGTTCTTCATAATATATGGGAAGGACCTTGCCACTGTCTTTCAATTTTATTTTAAATCTTCTCCCCATATTTCGGCGCAAAGAAGTTGATGTTGGCGTCTTCGACACCTAAGCCTTTTTCCTCAGTGTGATTCATTTTTTGTGTGAACAAAAATTATGAGCTCTATTCCTTAATCCTCTGCAAGCAAGTAACAATTGAGCTGAAAAATTCATAAATTTGGTTGTATGTATTGAGGAAGAAGAAGGTGAATTATATTTTCTAGATGGCATGCTACTGATTTTGTTCGCGTAGTGAATTTCGGTGGATTGATAATGGAGTCTCTGGTTTTTATCAAGAGAGAAAGAGGTGGATTTCTGATTTTTATTAGTAAAATAATTGAAAGTCGTGTCAAAATCTTGTTCAGAGATTATAGAACAGTTGAGACTTGAGATGTAAATAGAAGAGAGTGGAAAAAAAATAAGCGGGAATAATTTTTACAGGACTATCTTATTTTTATATATGAATAGATAAATGATATACTTGGGCCTCCATAGACATAAACGGCTTAAATCCTTATTGGGCTTCTCTTATTCCTTATATGGGCCGAATAAGGCCCCAAAACTAAATGAATCATTGGCTTTTATTTTTCTGCTTTACTCTTCTGAATATTTTTACACGTTTTAATCTCTCCTTCTTGGTTTCATTCTCGATATTTCTTTCAATTTAATTCAATAAATAATTGAGATGTGTTTTGCTAAAAAAAAAAAAAATTCATTTTACTATAGATCAATACCAAAACAATATAGTTTACATTTAAAGTATAATTAGTCAAATTAATCTTAATTATGCACACAATTCAAATAAATCGAGTGATGACATAATGTAAATTACGAGCAATTACTAAAAATATACTCAAATTTTCTTATTTACAACATTAAATATTATTCAAACTAATATTTCTCTACTTAACACAATTTATTTTAACAAAATTTAAGTGAATATAATTTTGGTATATAGTTGTCATCTTGGGTAAGAGTAAAATAGGAAAAATGTAAGAGAAGAAGTTGGGTTTTTCTACGATCAGGAACGGCTTCGCCCTTCCTGACGTCAGACGTCTAATAAAAGACTGCCACAGTTAATATGTCTTTTTAATCTATATGCTTTTTCTGTATAAATTTTTTCAAAAGTCTATCTTAATAGTTAATAGTAAGGAAGGGGTATAAGATTAATTTATTCTCATGCAATTAGCAATATTTGGATAGTTGTAAATAATTGTAGTGGTGGCCAAATAAGGACCGCATTTTTTTTATCGGACAAAGTTAATTGTCAATTGTTAGTAGTTGGTACACCAAGCACCCAAACACTCTACAAATTCACCATCCACCTTAACTTCAATTTGTTCCCAAGGAGAATCGAACATGGGTCTCCCACTCAATTGAGGAGCCCAGTGGCCAGGTGGGCTAAGCCACCTGATTAAATAAGGACCGCATTATTGGTAAGCTTAGAAAAAATATTCCTTAAGGTTCGATATAGCGGCCTCCTCCCCTCATTATCTCTCTCAAAAGCCATAGAAGTGTTCATCGTATCATATCTGTCATCTATTAATATTATTGGAGTCTTAGATTGCGCTATCGCGATTTGGGACCTTTGGAGTATAGACCGTCCTTTAATTTCTGTAAGTTTTAATTTGTCTCTTAGTCTATAGATTTTAGATCTGATTTATATGCACAATCTCTGTGATAATTATATTCATCCGCTGCCATCCGCTTCTGATCGTGCGGCCCCTGATTTTTCTCCTTAGTTGAGAGCCTTTGATTCCTATAAGAGAAAATATGTGTTACGTAATGAAAAATAGGATGTTAAGGGCTTTTACCCCCACAACTTCAATAGACTCATATCACAATGGCTAAATTTAATTACTCTTTTCTGTTAGTCCTAGCTCTTGTATGTTTACATCAGGTACGTCTCATACATTAAATATGATATATATATATAATTATTTAATTTAATGTTTTAAAAGAATTTGGACTAAACTAGCCTAGCTGCCAAATTTTTGATAAATTTGTAAAATAGCTCCTTAGTTCCAGTGGAATGTCTTTTTTTTTTTTTTTAAGAATCATATTAAACAATGTTTTCTTGTATGGGCTTTCTGTTGTAATCTCACGCTATTAATATTAGTTTTTCTATCATCACATTCAACGGTGATTCCCAATCATTCTATTATGATCTCTAAGTATTATCACATGGTATCAGCTATACGATCCTAAACCCTACTCTACACGGCCGCCGCCGTCTATCACGGCTTCTTCGTCGTGAATTTTCTGTCTCTATCTCCCCTGTCCTTTCCATATCTCTCCCAATTTGCTGCAACCCTAATTTTCCACAACCCCAAATTTCGTCAAACACCATGGCTGCCACTGCAACCGATTCTATCCCTGTAACAACGATGATCAACATGGTCGTCGGTATCAAGTTTAACGCCACAAACTATCTCCCGTGGCGCCGTCAAATTGTGCATATGGCTGAATGCTTTGATATGATGGGATTTTTGGACGTGTCCGTCGTTGTGCCGTCACCGATCATCACGAACGACGCAGGTGGTCAAACCGTTAACCCTGCGTACACAACTTGGAAGATGAAGGACAGAAAACTTCAAGTGTTGTGTATACATCGCGCGACATGTGGGTCACTCTCGAGGGCGTCTTCTCTTCTGTCTCTCGCCAGCATTAACTTCGGGAAGAGTTGCTCTCTCTTCGCCAAGGGGATTCGTCTGTTGACGATAATGGTAAGAAATTCAAATTATTGTGTGATCAATTGTATGTTGTAGGTCGTCCAGTGGATGAAACGGACAAGAGTCATTGGTTTTTGCGTTGTCTGGGTGTCCAATTCACCAGTTTTGCGGACACACGCATGGCTTTCTCTCCCATTCCAGTTTTTCGAGAATTGTTGAATCGGGCAAAGAAATATGACCTCATGCTCCGAGCCATGGAGGGCTCGGCATCTCAGGCCGCCTTCATGGCTGATCGCGGCTCCTCAACGAATCGGGGGTCCTCTCATGGTCGGGGGAAGTTCAACGATGCTTCGTCGGGTAACTCTGGTGGCCGCGGACATTCACATGATCGGGGTTTCACTTATGGTCGTGGCCAGCAGGCCAATTCTCGTGGCTCGTTCTCAGGATATCCGAACAACGGGGGGCGTAGGCCACCACGTTGTCAAATTTTCCGTGGGGAACACTATGCAGACACATGTCCCCAATTTTTCAATGCTCGTCAAGATCCTTCTGCTGCAAATTTGGCTTAGGCTTTTCAATCTTCTTGCAATGTCTTAGACTCAACTCTAGATTAGTATCTTAATTCGTGTGCCTCTGCTCATATGACTAATCAGTCGGCTGCACTGGATTCCTATGAACCATATTCTGGTAACAGTTCTGTTATTTTTTGGTAATGACAATGCTTTAAATATATCGCATATTGACTCTTGTAACTTGTCTGCAGATGTTCAACTTTTGGATGTTTTGGTGGTGCCCCATATCACCAAAAATCTTTTATCAATCAGTAAATTAACCTCTGATCTGCTTGTCGATGTTATATTTTCGGACAAGTTTTTTGCGATTCAGAACCGGGTGACAGAAAATTCTGGCTCAGGGAAGATGCGATAAAGGTCTGTACTTGCTTGACAAGGGGATTCCGGCTTTGGTGGCAGCAATCCTGAATAAAGTTTTGAAGGCCAGTTTTGATTTATTGCATTTACGCTTGGGGCATGTCCCATTTTCCATCATTTCGTTATTGAATAAACTTGGTCATTTGCTTGTTACTTCAGTTTTACCAAATCCTAGTGTTTGCTCTTCGTGTCAGTCGGCAAAGAGCAAGAAACTTCCCTTTAAGTTGAATGAAAAAAGTGCTGAACAAGTTCTTGATTTAATATATTGTGATTTGTGGGGTCCTTCACCTATTACCACTTCTGATGGTTTTCGTTATTATATGGCCTTTGTGGATGATTTCTCTCGGTTTCGTGGATTTATCCGTTCGTGCTAAGTCGAGTTCTATGACATACTTGTTTGATTTCATGCTTTTGTCTGCACTCAATTTTCCCGTAAAATCAAGGTGTTTCAAAGTGATGGTGGGACTGAATTTGTGAATTTGAAAGTGCGTGATTTTATGCATCTTAATGGTATTCATCATCGGTTTTCTTGCCCTTACACTCCGCAGCAAAATGGTAGGGCCGAATGAAAGCATCGTCATATTTCTGAAACTGGCTTATCTATGTTATTTCATGCTCATGCTCGAGCTTCTCTCTGGTTCGATACATTCGCTACTGCTGTCTTTGTTATTAACAGGTTGCCCTCCGCATTTTTGGATGCCGCTTTCAGCTCTTATTTGGCTATGTCCCAAATTATGCAAACTTTAAACCGTTTGGGTGTCATGTGTATCCTTATCTTCGAGATTATGTTGCTCATAAATTGGAGCCCCGTAGTCGTCCGTGCATTTTCTTGGGCTACAGTAGTATTTACAAGGGCTTTCGTTGTTCTGATCCGGATTCCTCTCGAATATTCACAACTCGCCATATGCCCAGTTTGATGAACAGTGTTTTCCATTCTCTTGGACTCCTACCTCGGTCCCAATTTCAGATTTGGATATCTCCATGTTCTTGGATGCCAAAGACAGTCCATTGCCTGCTCAAACCGGCCCTCCGTCCGGCCGGACCACTTCAGCGCCCGTGTTCTTAGACCCTGTGGCCCAGCGCATCGTCCTCGTCCAGGGGCGACTCGGCCAAGCCCCCACTGAACATTATGTGCTAGCTCCAGCCCAGGAACCACCTCCTGCCATGCCCGATCCAGTCCCGATTGAGGCCTTCCCACCTAGTCCAGCACTACACGCTCCAGCCCCTCAACCGGCCCTTGCCAACCCACCGGTTGGCCCTCATCTTATGGTCACCAAGTCGCGTGACGAGATTTTTAAGCCACGCTACCCTGTTGACTTGGCTCCGACTGCACTGCTCTCTGCCCTGGTTGCCACTTCCGAGCCCCGTGGTTCCAAGTCCGCTGCAAAATATCCCGAGTGGCTTGCTCCTATGCAAGAGGAAATTGACGCTCTCCGTTCGAATAATCGTGGGACTTGGTACCCTCGTCCCCGTGTACACACATTGTAGGCTCTAAGTGGGTCTATCGTCACGAAGTTTCATGTTGATGGCACTATTGGCGCCATAAAGCCCGTTTGGTTGCTCAAGGCTTTACACAAATTCCGGTCTTTGTTTTTTCATCACACGTTCGGTCTTGTTGTTAAAGTTGCCACTATCCAGATTATTTTAGCCCTCTCGGTTCAGCACCGTCGGCCTCTCCATCGACTTGATGTAAAAAATGCCTTTCTTAATGGCGTCCTTGAAAAACTGTGTTTATAGCTCAGCCACCGGCTTTGCGAGACTCTCACTTTCGATCATATGTGCAAGTGAAGAAGGCTCTCTATGGTCTTCGTTAGGCCCCACTTGCACGGTTTGAGAGGTTTAGCACGTACCTACCGCTTGACCTCGGCTTCCTTCAAAGTCGTAGTGACTCTTCTCTTTTTCACTTCCACCGAGGTACATCTACTATTTATTTGTTACTTTATGTGGATGACTTTATCATTACAGGAAATTATTCTAGCTTGCTGCAATCTTTCATCTCTCGAACACATCGAGAGTTTGCCATTAAAGATCTTGGTCGCCTTAATTACTTCCTTGGGCTTGAGGTCTCATATACGTCCGATGGTCTTTTTGTTGGGCAAGCTAAGTTTGCCCATGATATACTTGAACGTGCTGAGTTATTAGATGCTAAGCCGGTTTCCACCCCCTTGGCGTGGGGAGTCTCTAGTTAGTTAGTGTGGCGCTCCATTCCGTGATCCCACGCTTTACAGGTCTCTTGTTGGAGCTCTCCAATATTTGACGACCACTCTTCAGGATCTTTCATATGCCATCAGCTCAGTTAGTTAGTTTCTTCACTCGCCTACCGACGATCATTTTTTGGTTGTCAAAAGAATTCTTCGTTATGTGAAGGGTACAGTTCACTATGGGCTTTCGTTCAAGAGAAATTCTGAGTTCTCCATTCTCGGGTATTCTGATGCTGACTGGGCTAGGTGCATCGAGACCCATCGTTCAACTTATGGGTACTCTATCTTTATTGGGGGAAATCTTGTTTCTTGGAGTGCCAAGAAACAACCGACTGTTACACGTTCCAGTTGTGAGTCCGAATATCGTGCTATGGCTAATGCAATAGCGGAACTAGTTTGGGTCACGAATTTGCTTCATGAAATCCGATCGCTACCTCCATCTCGGCCCATTCTCTTAAGTGATAACAAGAGTGCTATTTTTCTATGTCAAAATCCGGTTGCACACAAGAGGGCCAAGCACATTGATCTTGATTATCATTTCGTTCATGAGCTTGTTTCATCGGGCAAGCTATCTACTCGGTTTGTGCCGTCACACCTTCGGTTGGCTGACATTTTCACGAAGAGTTTACCCCGTCCGGCTTTTCGAGTTTCTACGTTCCAAGCTTTTTGCGTTTGTCTTCATCCCACGCACCTCTTGGACGGGGGTAATAAGGCTAATGGTTAATTACGTTGACTATGTAACTTTAGTATATATTCTTTGTTGTATTCTTCCTTATTTACTCCCATAATTATGGGCTTTACATTGTAATCTTACGCTATTAATATTAGTTTCTCTATCACCACATTCACGGTGATTCACAATCCTTCTCTTATGATCTCTAAGTATTATCACATAATAGACAGCATAGTTTGATCAGTTTAGTGTTTTACTTTTACTTCAATTTTTTAAAATTTTTATGTTTAATTATATGTGTGTATATATATATATATATATAACTAAAAAAATCTAATTTTTTTCGTGCAAATTTTCTAATATTTGGAGAGGGAGCAGTTTGCCATAAAAATGTTTTGGTCGAATATTGTTTATTGGAAAATCCATTTGCAAGTGAAAAGATATGTGGTGACGCATGTAAATCCGCGATTCCAGACCCAAAAAATTATCTCGGATACACATGTGCTGGTGGTGGATACTGTAATTGTGATTATAAGTGTTAATGATTCTCCATTGCAAGAGTCCACCACATTAATAATGTATCACCTCCTCATTTGGGGCATGCATCAAAAATTATATTGAGTGATACATTAATAAATGGTTTTTAGTTTTACTTTATCTTTACTTTTAAACATAATATCATATATGTTATTTTTTATATTAAATTCTTCATTAATGCTTTTCCCTGCATGACATGAGTACGAGAAATATTTTTGTTAAATGTAACTTTTTGACAAAAGTAGGGCTGTAATTTTTCAAAATGGCAAAAGTAGGATCGTAACTTTTAAAAAGTAAAAAAAACTAGGCCCGTAACTTTTAAAATAGCAAAACTAGGCCCGTAAATTTTTAAAATAGCAATTTAAGGCAAAAAAAAGCCCGGATTGCCCTCTTTTGTGGACATGAATTTGGAAATGCCCCATTCGGGTTTCATTGGTAGAAAGTGTCGTGGTTCTTCTTTTGGCGTAGTTAAAAAAATATATTTATTAGTAAGAGTTTCCATGTGTGCGATTTGAGCCCAAAGATGGCAATTCGGGCTTAATTTGGTCTGAAATTGCTATTTTAAAAAGTTACGGGCCTAGTTTTACTACTTATAAAAGTTACGGTCCTACTTTTGCCAGTCGAAAAAGTTACGGTCCTGCTTTTGCCACCCTCCTAAAGTTACAGTCCTGAAAAAAAAATTCCCACATGAGTACAATTGAAACAGAATTCTATTACAGTTTTTACATATATAAAAAAAAATATGATGGAATATTTAAAATAGATCAAGAAATTGAATTTCAATGAGGCATCACCAAAATCATCCTTGCAACCTTTAAGGGTGTGTTTGCTGATCCCAAGCGTGACAAAAAGGCATGAGTATTATTTTGTAATTATAGGTAATTTTGTAAATTCCTCATTGGATGATATTCGGCTATGTTAAAAAAGATATGTAAGTGTATTATAGGGTCAATATGTATTAAATTTAAAATGAAAAAAAAAAGAGTGTACACATCTAAAATTAAATATTGGATGGGGGATAAATCATCCCTACTGGATCTGCACATCCCAAAACAAACACAACAAAACAAATACTGATAGTGGATTTAATGATAAATATATATTAATTATATCGAAATTCTATTCTTTATCCGTGAATGGTCATTTATCTTAACGATAAACACAAATTAATTATGTTGAAATCCTTCTTCTTATCATGTATTGAGAATGGATATTAGTGATAAATATAAATTAATTATATTGAAATTCTATCTCTTATACTTCCTCCGTCCACCAAAACTGTGCTCATTTCATTTTGACATGTTCTACGGAAAGGTAAATTAAGTCCATTTATGAATAACATAATTGATTGTGAGTAAAGTATAATGATAACTTGAGTAATTAAGTGTTTGTTGGACGATGAAGATAAAAAAAAATTGTATCCATAAACGTACTTAATTTACCTTTCCGTACAACATGTCAAAACAAAATGAGCACGATTTCGATGGATGGAGGGAGTATATTAATGATAAAAAAAATAATGATATATTCACATCAGTTGCATTGAAATCCTATATCTTATCCATGATTGACAATATTACTACAAGAAATAGACATATAATGACAACAATTTTGTCGTTAAAGTTTTGCTACCTAAAAAAAATAGGAAGTAACTCATGGAACGCATAGCTCTCATTAAATATTCTTACAACAAATGTTCGTAATGTATTATAGTTAATTAGAGATGTTCTTACAGTAGATGTTCTTAATGTACTATAGTTAATAAGCAATGATCTGTTGATAGATATGCATTGCCTGAATCGAATTATTTAGAGTAGAATACTTTTTTGGTCCCATAGGACACGACAACTCACAATTTTGGTCCCATTACATCCACCACTTTGGTTTCAAAACTATTTTCTCATGCAGTTTTGATCCCACGGGACAAGTTTTGGGACCAAAAGTGCAGTTGAACTTAACGGATTCCGTAACGAAAGAACCAAAACTGCATGAAAAATTCCTACGGAACCAAAATGGTGAGTAAAAAAGTCGTGAGGTCCCATGTCATGTGGGACCAAAAGTGAATTTTTTTCAAGTATTTATCATCAAGTGGTTTTTAATTATTATACATATATATTCTTCGCACAATTTAAGACCAATATTGGAAATTAAGTATGGATTCTTTAGCACTTATGAATGTACTAATTGTATTGGTGCGGGCATCTTTTCGTGTCCTCATGAGGTCCTTTGATGTCTTCCCAACTTGGAAGCGTATCCATAGTAGGAAAAGGCTTCCTACTTGACCTTTCACATTATTCACTAGCCCACCTCTCTAAGACTTATTGCCCTTTGATGTCTCTCCAACTTGGAAGCGTATCCATAGTAATCGTCTCATCCACTAAAAAAAGAGCACTAATTTAACGAGAGAGATCAAAGAGGGAAAAAAATTCTCGCTAATTACCAAGGATTTTAACGGGGGAATAGATTAACGAGGGCTGAATCCCTCGGCAAATGTGTCAGAAAAAATAACTAGGTTCTTATATAACGAGGGTTAAAAACCCTCGGCATGCAATTTTAAAAATTCTGCTCCCTCCCATCTTTTGAACATAATATTGTTAGTTTAACTCATTTTAATTTGGAGTTCTAATGTGAACATAATGAATAAATATTATAAAATGTAAGACCAAGTGGAGTATTTTTATCACATGGATGACTTTCGGATTTAAAATCCATATGCAAATCACTATAAATAACAAATTGAGTAATTCATACTTAATAAATAATCACAAATAGAATTCAGTCAATTAATAAATGATCAGTTAAGTATAATTAAGTATATATATGTACACTTGTTAGTAGTGAAAAGAATTGAAAAAATGATTATTTCACAATTTTATTAAAAAATATTTTCATAAAAACGATCAATATAACTGTTGAGGGTGTGGTCAAGGTTTTGGGTGCTCCAAATCTTGCCGACTTTTTTCCAATTCTTAAACCGATTGATCCGCAAGGGATTAAGAAGCAGTCGGAGTTTTACCTAGGGAAATTGCTTGATATGTTTGAAAATATAGTCATTCAAAAATTGAAATCACGAGAGACAATATCCATCGATGATTCTCCGAAGAAATATCATGATTTGCTGGAAACGCTTTTGTAACTCATGGAGGACAGAGACTACAACCTGAGCATCAATGACATTAATATTTATTTATGGTCACACTCTTATGGCTAATTTATATACTCCCTCCCTCCATAAATTATGCACACTTGCCTTATTTGTCCGTCCACCAAATTTATGAACATCCCCCTTGTAAAAAAAGTCCCTTTATCATTATTCCCCAACCACCACTTAATTATTTCAAATGTCATTATATTTTACTCATAAACAATTAATTTATTTATAAATAGACCCCACAATACCCCATAATACCCTGAGGTCCTGTTTGGTTTGGTGGATTGATTGGGATAGACCAGGATTAGGATTTTAATCCCAACTAATCTACCGTTTGGTTTATGGGATGAGGGCCCATGATATGCTTCAAGCCCAGGTAGAAAATGTATCAAATCCCTCCATGGAGGGATATGCCAATCACATGTGAAAGGTGGGATAGAACATACCTCAAGTGTAATATTACAAATTGTCCTTCTATTGTTTGAATAGATTCATAAGAATAAAGTGTGTTGTTTCAATTCAATTTCAGGGTGTTTATGACATTTCAATGGACATCCCATCTAATCCCTTACTAAAATCCTACAATCCAAACACATATCTTGATTCAAACAAATCAATCAAATCTATTCAATCTTACTCAATCCCACTCAATTCTATCATACCTAATCAATTCAATCCCGTGAACCAAACGCCCCTTACTTCATCTACTTTTTAATTTATTATTGTGCTCACAACATTAAGCATAACTTTGGTGGACAGATGGAGTATCTTCTCAATAAATTGTTTCTCAAATCAACAATACTTACTTCATTTTGATTGGGACTTATTTATTGGGGGAACACACACAACAACAAGCACGCGGTGGAATTGGCAATGACGGAGTTACTACTCAATCCAATGAAGATGGCCAACGACAAGAATGAGCTAATAAGTGTGATTGGAGAAAACAATCATGTTACGGAATCGGACATATCCCGACTCCCATGCTTGCTAGCTGTGACTAAAGAAACCCGCTTTGTCCATTTTTTTATTCCTCGCAAAGCAGATTATGAAATTGAAATCAATGGATATGCAATCCCTAAAAAACGCACAGATATTCGTTAACGTTTGGGCAATTGGAAGAGATTCAAGCACATGGCCAGATCCGGCTTCATTTGAGCCTGAAAGATACTTAAAGGGTAAATTGCAAATATGGTCCCAAGAGATTGGTCCAAAACATCTTTGGTCCCATGGTTTCAAAATGGTCATTTTTTGAGCAGTTTTGAACCCAACCGTTAGTCAAATGGATGGAAACCGTTAGTTGACCAAAAAATTATGGGACTAAATTTGTAAAATTGAGGAAAATGATATTAAAATATAATTAATTATATATCTAATCAAAATGAATTCATAAATTACAAATTAATTGTAAAACTATATATATATATATATGATTTAAATATGACTACAAAATACAAAAAAAAATATTTTTGTAAACTAAATAATAACTTATATAAAATTATTAAAATTAATATATATATATATATATATATATATCCATATATAATTTTAAAAATAATGGGTAAACTTTTGTAAATCAAATAATAATATGTAACATCTAAAAATTAAAATATATATATATATATATATATATATATAATATGTATATACTTAATATAAAATATAAGAAATTAAAAAAATAGATATCTATAATATTTATATAATTAAAATAAAATCAAACCAAATAATATATAGAATTTGAATATAATTTAAAAATACTTTACCATGCACCTGCTTCACAATTAATACTTATGTTAGAATATTTGATACTCTCTAATGAAATAACTAATATTTTTTCAATAAACAACTGATACTATTGAAAGAATACACAAGAAATGCAAACCAGTTGCACAACACGATTTTCTCTGCAATCGCCATTGCCACCAACCCATCCCACCACAATACCAATCGTCACTCATCGTCGCGAAAAAAATCACAATATTAAAATAAAATTCGATATCTTTTTATCACGTAGATCAATATCAAACACATAAAAATCATAACTGTTGAGGCCTATAAACTCTAGTATGATTTTCACTGCTTCTTGAATATAATTCATTATTCTGGGGCGATTTTGAGGGGGGGGGAGTTTCATTTTTAAACTAAGTAATAGTTTGTAGATAATTTAAAAAATTAAAAATATAAATATAATCTATATATAATCTTAATTTACGTTAAATCGAAATAAATAAATAATATATATAGTCTTATATAGTTTAAAATAAAAAATTAAATATTTTCAAATAAAGTAATAATTTATGTATAATCTTAAAAAATTTAAAATATATATATAATCTCTAATATCAAATGGAATTCAAAAATGTTAATTACATTTTTATAAATCTTAAGTTATGAAATTATGCTTAATACTTTCTGAATTATAAATTAATTATATAAATTTAAATCTCAAATTTACATTAAATAAATTATAAATTAATTTAGGAAAAATCTGAAAATTATAGCAAAAAAATAACAAATTGATTTTTTTGGGACCAAATATGCAATTTTATGGGACCAAATCTGTAATTTTTTGGACCAAATCTGCAACTAACGGCGTGTGACTCACTTCCGTTAGAAATGGAATGGGAAAATCTTACGGGACCAAATTTGTCAAAAAAATGACCATTTTGCAATTGACATTCTCTTGAGACCAAAAAGTGCAATTTACCCGATACTTAAACAGCGAAATTGACTTCAAGGGCCAAAATTTCTCGCTTATTCCTTTCGGATCAGGAAGAAGAATCTTCCCTGGTTTGCAATTGGCTGATCGAATATAATACTGCCTCTTATGGTGGCTTCTTTAATACATGAGTTTGATTGGAAACTCGAACCAGGTGTAAAACTGGAAGATGTGGACACAACAGAATATTTTGGAATTGCAGTTCATAAGGCAGTTCCATTCATGGGTATTCCAATCAAGATGTGATCGATATCTTTAATTTAAAGCTACTTTTTTTCCAATTTCGAGTTCTTTTGTATAAATAAAAGTGATGAAGCTTCTATTTAGTAATGGCTGCTGCTTTTAACTTTCCCATTCTACCTCTCTTCACTCGAGTGTCATTGATACTCCGTTAATAAAATAATGTTCTCTAATCAAAAAAATATTATTGCTGCCTGAAACTATGGCAGTTTGATAACTTTCGAATAACTGCAAACTAGTCCTATAGGGAAAAAAAAAATAATAAAAAAAAAATAAAAAAAAAAACCCAATTCGCAAGAGGTAGCTTGTGGCTTTGAACCTTCCGTAGTCAGACACTATCGAGTATACCGGCGGATTAGTGGACGTGATGCCTTGAACTATTCCCGCTTCGTGTATACCGAGACAACAGTGTAGACACAATAATGCCTCAACGCCTTTTCGTTCTCACGTTTTTGTCCGTTTTGGCCCTGGACAGCCCTTTATATTCATAAGTGTTAGTCAAGCGGCCCTCACTTCTCACTTATCTGAGATGGTCTCCTTTTTCGAGTATCCCGTCATACTCAACCTCCTTGATATATGGAATCATTAAAAGTCCAAGACTTAACCTTTACCACAATCTTACGGGTTTCAACACTTGGTGAAGTGCTCTCGAGAAATGATCGAAATACCAAGTCTTTTTTCAACAAACATCCTCAACTTAGTTTTTCCCATTGAACCAAGATATTGGGATATCCAATCAACAAGGTTGGGTTACCCTTTGTTTTTTCGTTTTTTAATTTGTGGATTTTTTTGATCCATTCCTTTTAGCACTTTAATACTTAATCTTAGCTTGGCCCTCTCGATTATAACTAAATATAAATCTTTTCAAATACCCCCACAATTCTATTTATTTGAATCGCTTCTAATTTGCACAAACTTCAACTCACACACGCGTCTGCGTCATCATCTCCATGATAATCTCCATCATGATAATCTCCATTTTGTAGGGATAGGACAAATAAGAGATGATCCTATAAATAAATTGAAGAAACAACATTTAATAAACAAAAAGAAACAACATTTATAAAAGCGGAAGAAACAACATTTAATAAAAAGAAGAAACAACATTAAATAAAGTGTACATTAATTTTTTAGCACTTGTTTTTTTTTTTTTAAGTTTTTTTGTTAACTTTTCTCTATTCATGACCATAAATGTTAACAAGATCCGGATTGCCATATTCATCTTCATCTCTAATTATTGGCTTGTCTTGATTTGCGGGATCATTAAACTAGTGCATGAATGAGTGAAGTTCGAAAATGGAATTTTTTTAGGAGGATAAATTTTCACAACCCAAAAATGGAATAATTAGGGATGTTCTTTAGGGGGGATGGATCTGAAAGGCGTCCTTAAAATAGGATGTATGCTCTTTTGGTAAAAATCATTTGATTTATCATGGGTAGAGACTCAGTTAGATTCAATATTTTTTATCTTGGGCTTATTATTGGTCACATGTGATTGCTAAGATTTAACAATGCATTCCTTTCGGCCCAATTCTTGGAGGAAGAGGTTAAATCAACCATTGATAATTTTGAGAATTCCAAAAAGTGGTATTAGTTTGGCGATGGTTCATAATGTTGAACATCAAGGTGTGACAAAATGATTAATTAAAAATTTCCTCCAAATGCTCTGAATTTTAATGGGCATAGGAATCAACCCATCATTTATCGAGCTCATATTGAAAAAAAATATGGGTTAAGATGGATCAACCCATCATTTATCACTCTCAAAAAAAAATTAATATTTACTTTTGAATTATAATAATTTCTCTCAATAGTGTGCATACAAAATCCATAAAAACTTCCAATCTCGTCTAAGCAAAGTCATGGATAAGTGATCTCTATCATGTTGGGATTATACTAGAAAGTATGCTTTTTACTTTGTATAATAAGCCCAAAATTTCAATAACTTATTTGTTTAAAATAAATTGTTTATGTTGCTTATTTTTTTCCATTTTAAATTTATTAAATTGGGAGAACATATATTTCTTTTGAATTTTCAATATGGAATGAAGTGTTACATTGTAGTTAATTTAGTGATACAAGATTATCTCAAGATTAAATTCAAGAAATCTTGTAACTTGGTTATTCATGAAGATAACCTAGAAAATTTTGAACATATAAAGGGAAAGAAAGTGTAAGGCTTGATTTTTGTCTTTGAAAAGAGATTACACTAGTGCATGTGATGCCTTGAAATACAAGAATAGGATAAATTTCAAGAAGAACAAGAAAGAATTAGACCTCTTGGTTCGTTATAATTTTAAAAATATCCCTTAAAAAGGATCAGGTGGGATTGGTAACTATTGCTTTGACTTATCATGGGAAAAAGAATCGGTGAGATTCAATACTTTTTATCTTGGGCAATATTATTAGTCACATTATTTTTTTGCCCAAAATTTATCTGAAGAAATATAAATGGGGGATCTTTTGTTTTTCATTCCTTGGGAGGTTCATGTCTTTGGAAAAATTTATCATACCAAATCTTGCAAGTGGAATTTATTTTCTTTTTATGGATGTTAATGTTGTCCTACCACCAGGATCCTTGACCAAGGATAAAAGATATTAATTAATGGAAAGTTATTTGGTTGTCTTGAATTAATTAATGGGCTAGATAATCTTAAACAAGGGAAATAATGTCCAGAGAGCCATATTGACGTGAATTGGGTTAAGATGGATTGTTGTTGGATTATTATTTATGTAGTGGGATTAATTAATATTTATGGGCTAATTATATATTTAAATCAATATTTAAATATTCAGGTCCATTAGAAGGTCCAATCTTAATTATCCTAATCATCCCCTCCAAGATAAGCCCAACATATAGTCCATTAATCTCGAAAAGGTGATTAAAATAAAATAAATAATGTTGCTTATTTTTCCAATAATAAACAAAAATTATGGATAAAGTTGGGAGAAAGATTTTCTTTGAATTTTGTTATGGAATGAAGATATGTATTCTTGGAATACAAGATTATCTCATTAAATTCAAGAAATCTTTTTTAGCACTTGGTTATTCATAATGATATTTTAGTTAAAAATATGAAATAAAGTGGCAAGAAAGATTTTCTTGATTTTCTTGAAAAGATATTATGGAAGATATGTATTTCTTGAAATACAAGAATATCTCATAAATTCAAGAAGATCCAAATCTTGGAATCTTGATCTCTATATTTTCGAAAATCCATAGTAAAAATGGAATTGCGGGGATGTTTTTGTGGAATATTATAATTATGAAAAAAAAAGAATATAGGAGATATATTCAAGATTTCTTGGAGATCAAAAAAAGATTTTCCCACATTGTTTTATCAGAAAATTTTCGTCCACTTTAGACTCTATAAATAGGGATGATTCTTTCATTCCTAAGTACAATTCCATGTCTTTGAAAAATTAGTAAATCCCCAAAAGGTGGTGCAACATATTTTATTTTCCTTTTGTTAAATCGTTCACAAGAATCCTTCCAAGGATAGTTGAGCGAGGATTAAGGGAATACTTGGGATGTTCCGATATTCATGAGTTATGGGAAACAACCCATCATTTATGCCATCCAAAAAAAAAATGCGTTCACGTAAAGTTCGTAGTATTCAACCCAGGTTTTCGTGAATTATTATCAAAATGATATGTTGTTGGATTATTATTTGAATTAATATAGGATTAATTCATGCTAGTAAAAATTAAAGAATTAAATTTGTATTTAAATATTCACCCAAAGATCATGCAACTTATTCCCCAACATATCAATCGAGAGGGCTTTTGTGGGAAAGAGAAATATAATGGGTGGAATTGCAATTCTCAATGAAGTAGCGGCAGAAGCAAAAAGAAAGAAATTGGAGAGAGCGATTTTCAAAATTGATTTTTCCAAGGCCTACCATTCGGTGGACTGGAATTTCTTAGACATGATGCTTGAAGGGTTCAACTTTTTTGACAAATGGTGTCTGTGGATAAAAAAGTGTGTTTCAAGCGCTTATGCTTCGGTATTAGTCAACGGCAGCCCGTCCGGTGAGTTCAAGCTCAAAAAAGTCTTACGCCAAGAGGACCCTCTCTCCCCTTTCTTGTATCTTCTAGTAGTTGAGGACCTTAGCCTCATGGTATCCAAGGCGACGAAAAATGGCAACTTCAAAGCCGCTGAAGTTGGGACAGATAGAGTCCGGATCTCTCACTTGCAGTACGCTGATGACACAATCTTCATAGGTTTGGTTTGCGGTCAAAATGCATGGGTGATGAAAAGAATTCTCAAAAATTTTGAGCTACTTTCGGGGCTCAAGATTAATTACAATAAATGTTGCTTGATGGGGCTGAATGTGGGCGAAACAGAATTCAAGAGATGGCCGATATCTTGGGGTCTATTGGAGAAATCCCTTTCTCTTATCTAGGCATTCATGTTGGTGCTAGCTACAAAAAACCAAGTGAATGGGTAAGTTTAGTTTTGAAATTTCAGAAGAAAATGAAGTCTTGGGAAGACCGGAAAATTTCTTTAGGGGGTCATATTACACTTCTAAATGCAGTTCTAGCCTCATTACCTATCTACCAGTTCTCCTTCTACAAAATTTCGGGAACTACCTTGAGTGTTTTATCCTTGTTACAGCGCAAATTTCTTTGGGGTGGGTGTGAGAACAACACTAAAGCGTGATCGGTAAGCTGGAAAAATATGTGCAAATCTAAGTCTTTGGGGGATCTTGGAGTTAGGGATTTAGGGGTTTTCAATAAAATTCTTTTGGGTAAATGGGTGTGGAGATTTCTTGTGGAAAGAAATCGGTTGTGGGTTAGAGTCTTGAGGTCCTTTTACGGGAGTGTCGATGTGGGTGACTCAGATCTCATTATAAAAGGTAGTTGGAATAGGATGTCGAGTTGGTGGAAAGATTTCTTAAATAATGTATTGAGGGGGGGGAATGGTTGTGGGGCAAATTAGAAAGACGTATAGGTAATGGGAAGAACACAATTTTTTGGAAGAGTCCGTGGGATGGGGTCGAGTCTCTTAAAGATAGGTTTCCTAGGTTGTTCTATTTTAGTTCTTTGAGGGAGGCGTCAATTAGTGAGATGGGAAAATGGGTCAATGGGTCTTGGAGTTGGGAATTTAAGTGGAATAGGTCACTATTTGATCGTGAATTATCTGTTGTAAATGATCTTTTAAATGTGATTAACAGGATTCATTTAGTGGAAGAGGAGGAAGACACTTGGATTTGGAAGTCGTCACCGGATAACCAATTCATGACGAAGAAGGCGTACGATGTTGTAAGCAATCCAGCACCTTTGCCCAACAGGAATTCAGATGCAAGGCTGATTCTTAATCGAATTTGGAGCAAAATATCCCCTCTCAAAACATCGGTGGTGTCTTGGAGACTTCTACAAGATCGATTACCTACTCGAGTGACCCTTATGAAACTCAATATTTTACGTCAAAACTGCAACACAAGTTGTCCTTTTTGCAACTTGAAGCCGGAAACTACTTCACACCTTTTATTCGAGTGCTGGGTGTCGTCCAAATTCTGGTATGCTTATTATAATTGGATGGGTGTATCAGAAGTTGGTCATATTCAGATTTCTCAGAATTTCCTGTCGCATGCTGGAATGCATTCGGGCAAGAAAGACACTTCTTTGGCTACAAGTTTTTGGATATGTATTGTTTGGATTATTTGGAAAGGGAGAAATAAGCTGATTTTTATGGGAAAAACTTTGAACTAGAGAAAGCGTTGGAAGAGATTAAGGGTAGATCTTGGAGTTGGTGCTCGGTGAAATACCCCTCTTTTAATAATTTATTTGTTTTCGGCTTGGTTTGAGAATCCTAGAACTATACTGGAGAGCTAAATGCTCTTATAAATTTGTATCATCACTGTACAAATTTCATCTGTCTTTATTCTTACTGGAATAAAAATCTTTTACTTATCAAAAAAAGATATAGTAATGGGACTATGTTAGAGAAATTAAATATACAAATTAATTTCACACCTTTTTACAAGTTCGAACGTTTAGATTAGACGAATTTTTTTCATGGTATCAGACCCCACAGGCTCACGCCCATATTCTGGGTTCAATTTCCGCTTAAAGCAACTCCACCCATATTAAATTGTCCTCTATGACGGAGTAAGAAAATTAAGCTCATGAATGAAGGGAATGTTAGAGAAATTAAATATAACGAATTAATTCCACACCTCTACAAGTTTAGACTTTTAGATGAGACGAAATTCTTTCAATAGTATCAGATGGAGATTAAATTCAAAATGGTCACATAACTTATTACCTTTCTTGAAATGGTCCCAAGAAAGTATGATTAAAACAATTTTTTGAAAAGTGTCCGATATGTAGTTTAATAGTTTTTGTTGTAGAGAATGCTTTAAGTAGCTTATAAGCTTTTTAAATACTGGTAATCTTTTTTTCAAACACTATTAACTTCTCTTTGAATTTTTTTACAAAAATTATCAACTTCTACAATTAGTTTTCTATAATAATTAATTTTAATCAATTCTTTAGAAGTATATCTTTTTGAAAAACACCCCCTAATAAATTATTTAGTTTGGCTTAAATAAAACTAATATTTCACCCGAGCGATGCTCGACGGGTGTCATTTATTATATTATATTATAAACTACGAATTTGTAGAGCTCCAAATTAATTTGAAAATTATTACCCAAATATCCAAGTGAACCTCCAACACAATCTGAGAAGTATGATCTAAATATCAAGTGAAAGTTTGTCTACGTATAATATAGTCTAACAAAAAATTCTATTTCAATTTTTTTTTTAATAACTCGGTATTTGGCCCAAGACCGACTAATTTTTTTTTATTTATGTATATTAATATTAGATTGTCAAATCTTATTTTTCTCTAACTAATATGAGAGTGGTAAAATTAAAATATATTTACTTTATTTTATACAAAATAATTAAATCAAATCATTAAAAAAATTAATTCAACATATTCAAATTAAATAGTTATTTAGTTAATTCAAAACAAATTTCCTCCATTTAACAATATCTCAACCGTTCTTCATAATATATGGGAAGGACCTTGCCACTGTCTTTCAATTTTATTTTAAATCTTCTCCCCATATTTCGGCGCAAAGAAGTTGATGTTGGCGTCTTCGACACCTAAGCCTTTTTCCTCAGTGTGATTCATTTTTGTGTGAACAAAAATTATGAGCTCTATTCCTTAATCCTCTGCAAGCAAGTAACAATTGAGCTGAAAAATTCATAAATTTGGTTGTATGTATTGAGGAAGAAGAAGGTGAATTATATTTTCTAGATGGCATGCTACTGATTTTGTTCTCGTAGTGAATTTCGGTGGATTGATAATGGAGTCTCTGGTTTTATCAAGAGAGAAAGAGGTGGATTTCTGATTTTTATTAGTAAAATAATTGAAAGTCGTGTCAAAATCTTGTTCAGAGATTATAGAACAGTTGAGACTTGAGATGTAAATAGAAGAGAGTGGAAAAAAAATAAGCGGGAATAATTTTTAAAACACTATCCTATTTTTATATATGAATAGATAAATGATATACTTGGGCCTCCATAGACATAAACGGCTTAAATCCTTATTGGGCTTCTCTTATTCCTTATATGGGCCGAATAAGGCCCCAAAACTAAATGAATCATTGGCTTTTATTTTTCTGCTTTACTCTTCTGAATATTTTTACACGTTTTAATCTCTCCTTCTTGGTTTCATTCTCGATATTTCTTTCAATTTAATTCAATAAATAATTGAGATGTGTTTTGCTTTAAAAAAAAATCATTTTGCTATAGATCAATACCAAAACAATATAGTTTACATTTAAAGTATAATTAGTCAAATTAATGTTAATTATGCACACAATTCAAATAAATCGAGTGATGACATAATGTAAATTACGAGCAATTACTAAAAATATACTCAAATTTTCTTATTTACAACATTAAATATTATTCAAACTAATATTTCTCTACTTAACACAATTTATTTTAACAAAATTTAAGTGAATATAATTTTGGTATATAGTTGTCATCTTGGGTAAGAGTAAAATAGGAAAAATGTAAGAGAAGAAGTTGTTTTTTTTTTCTACGATCGAGCGAGCACTTTTTTCACGACGTCCGATTTAATAAAAAGGCGCCACATTTAATATGTCTTTTTAATCTATATGATTTTTTCTGTATAAATTTTTTTTAAAGTCTATCTTAATAGTTAATAGTAAGGAAGGGGTATAAGATTAATTTATTCTCATGCAATTAGCAATATTTGGATAGTTGTAAATAATTGTAGTGGTGGCCAAATAAGGACCGCATTTTTTTTATCGGACAAAGTTAATTGTCAATTGTTAGTAGTTGGTACACCAAGCACCCAAACACTCTACAAATTCACCAATCCACCTTAACTTCAATTTGTTCCCAAGGAGAATCGAACATGGGTCTCCCACTCAATTGAGGAGGGTGGCGGGTGGGACTAAGGCTAAGCTTTGATTAAATAAGGACCGCATTATTGGTAAGCTTAGAAAAAATATTCCTTAAGGTTCGATATAGCGGCCTCCTCCCCTCATTATCTCTCTCAAAAGCCATAGCAATGTTCATCGTATCATATATGTCATCTATTAATATTATTGGAGTCTTAGATTGCGCTATCGCGATTTGGGACCTTTGGAGTATAGACCGTCCTTTAATTTCTGTAAGTTTTAATTTGTCTCTTAGTCTATAGATTTTAGATCCGATCTATATGCACAATCTCTGTGATAATTATATTCATCGCCGCCATCCGCTCGACGATAAATGCCCTCGATTTTTCTCTTTAGTTGAGAGCCTTTGATTCCTATAAGAGAAAATATGTGTTTACGAATGAAAAATAACGATACTTATTTTTTCAATATACATATTTGTCAATAAGGTATTGAAAATTGTGTAATTATACACCCACGCACAAATTAAATATGTTATTGTTAAGAGAAACATGTGTTACTATACGAACAACATGACACTCCCTCTATTTTAATCAGCTTCCCCTTCTTATCTATAATCAATCATCTTAATTAAATGCCTAAATCACTAAATTACACAATTAAATAAAAAAAAGTATATTTTTCTTTATCATCAAGTAGTAACACATAATTTCTTTTGCGATAATACATATTTATTTTTATTGTAACATAAATTAAAAGAGAGTTTTTTCTAATTTGCATTTACACAAATTTATTAGGAAAGATTCAATAAATCACAATGCATTATGGCCAAAACACAAGAATCACATTTTTCATTAATAGAAATGATAGTCATTTAGTTTTATCCAACTAACTTCAATAAAATAAAGGGATTAAAGTTTTTGTAGTTCAATAACTTGGCATCGTTTTAAAATTGGTCATCATTGTTTTGACTTTTAAATTTTGATTATGTAAGTTTTTAGTTTTTGTGAAATTGGTCCTTTAACCAGCTGCAACAGATTGTCAAGGAGGTAACCGTCACATGTGTAATTATTTTATTTTTTCCTTTACTTTTGAAGCGCTACTTGAACATTTTTAATTCTAATAATTTTAATTGGGTTTTGAGTTGGGTCTAAAAAAGCAAATCGGGTCGTTTTACTGAGCCTAAACTGACTGAATTTTTTTTTTAAAAAAAACGTAGAAAATCGCTTTTTCTGCCTAAAAAAATGCGCAGAAAAATCTCGACCCAAAACTATTAGGATTAAAAAAGTTAGGTGGAGTTTCGAAGTTAAAGAAAATAATAAAATAATTATATAGGTTGTGGTTATCTGTTTGGTGACCTGCTATAGCAGGTTAAAGGACCAATTTCAAAAAAATTAATAATTTATATGACCAAAATAAAAAAATCAAAACAATCGGAACCAATTTCAAAACGAAGCAAAATTACTGAACTGCAAAAAATTTAATCCCTAAAATAAACATGGGATGGGCAAAACAAAAGCAACATATAAAAGCCCATTCTTTTCAAGAAGGAAATAGTATCAAATGAAGGCTAATACTTGTATAAATTCGGGTGCAATGCACTTATAGTGCATTTTAAAATTAAGCAACTTTTTTATATTGAAAAGCGTAATTAATTTACACTAAATCGTGCAATTATTAATATGAAAAAATAATTGCACGATTCAGTGTAAATAAATTGCATTTTTCTATATAATAAATTGCACGATTTTAAAATGCATTATAAGTGTACGATGCACCTGGATGTATATACATGAGGTCCACTCTCAAATGAATCATGAACACACGTACCACTCTAATCATCCACGTTGCAATTAGGATGATTTTGGTGATGCCACATTGCAAGCCAATTACTTGGATCTATTTCTAATATTCCGTCAATATTTTTCAAATATGTGAAAAAAAATGCAATAGAATTAAATTTTAATAGTACGCATGGCATGCAGGCAAAAGCATTAATGGCAAATTTAATATAAAAATAGCATATATGATATTATATTTAAAAATAAAGATAAAGATAAATTAAAATTAAATATCATTTATCACTCAAGAGGTAATGATACATTATTAATGAGGTGGACTTTTGCAATGAAGAATCATTAACAATTATAATCACAGATACAAATTGCACCAATAGTACAGGTGCTTCCGATATAACCTTTTGGATCTGGAATCGCGGATATGCAAGCGTCATGACATATCTTTATATAACTCGATGGATCTTCTATGAAACAATACTTGACCTGTACATTTTTATGGCAAACTTTTCCTTCTCCAAATACCAGAAAATCTACATGATCGAAAATAAGATTTTGTTTTGTTATATATACACACACATATAATCAAACAAAAAATTTAAAAAACTGAAGTAAAAGTAAAAAATTAAACTGATCAAAATTATTTACCGATTAAACATGTTTAACATGATTCTTAAAAAAAAAAAAAAAGGCATTCAACTGGAACTATATAAGGAGCTATTTTACAAATTTATCAAATTAATTTGGCAGCTAGGCTAGTTTAGTCCAATTTCTTTTAAAACATTGAATTGAATAACTTTAAAAAAAAAATCATATTTAATGTATGAGACATACCTGATGTAAGACATACAAGAGCTAGGACTAACAGAAAAGAGTAACTGCACTTAGCCATTGTGATATGAGTCTATTAAAATTTTGGGGGGAATATTAGTCCACAACACCTTATTTATATACGGTTGGTGCTAGGTATATACTTTGAGAAATTAATAGTTATATCACGAAAAAAAAAGAGGATTTTCATATAATTAATACTCCCTTCTTTCTAAATTTGTTTGCCGTTCGTCCCAAATTTGTTTATTCTTTTCCATAAAAGTCAATAAAGTAAAGCACACCATTTTTAATTATTCTCTTTCAACATCTCAAAATTACATCTCGACATTACTTTTACCCACAAAAATTCATCCACTCTATTAATATAGTAGACAAACTAATACCTCAATCAAAAGCCACTTTATCACTTTAAATACTTATAATAAATAACTCTAACATTAAAAATCGTGTTGAAAGTAAAGAGGTAAATAAGTTTTGGAGGGAGGGAGTATGTATTTATCACTAATATCCACTATCAATTCCGGATAAGAAATAGGATTACGATTTAAATAATATGTAATTTTCATTAATTAATATACATTTACTACAAGATAATAAACATTTGAGATATTGTCTATTTTCTTGTAATGATATTGTCAATTACGGATATAAGAAATAGGATTTCAATGCAACTGATGTGAATATATCATCATTCTTTTTTTATCATTAGTATATAAGAGATAGGATTTCAATATAATTAATTTGTATTTATTACTATATCCATTATCAACCCCCGATAAGAGAAAGAATATCAACATAATTAATATGTGTTTATCGTTAATATAAATTATCATTCACGGATAAAGAATAGGATTTCGATATAATAAATATAAATTTAACACAAAATCCTCTATCAGTATTTATTTTGTTGTGTTTGTTTTGAGATGTGCAAATCCCAGTAGGGATGACTCAACCCCATCTAATTTAATTTTAGATGTGCGCACTCACTTTTTCATTTTAAATTTAATACATATTGACCCTATAATATATTTACATATCTATTTTGACATAGCCTAATATCATTCGCACCACTTTTCTTTAATTCACCCTTTTCTTTAAAACAATTATTCTATCTCCTACTTTTATCTCTCACACTCATTCTCTTTCCTATTTTTTAATCAATTTCGGTATCCCATTTATTTATATATATATATATATATATGAGCGTATGACAAACTTTTCTATGAAATATTTCTCGGATCTATGATCTATGGAATATGACCTGCGGGAGAGGATAATAAATGCATAAAAAGGGTAATAAAATTTGTGGATCCTGTGCAGATCGAAATGGATCAAACTATTGGAATATAGAGGCACGTATACACGTAATACATGCGCAACAGAATTAAACAGTTCACCAAAACGAACATATAATTGCATAATTAAATACGGATAATCTAAACAAAATCCTTACAGTAAAGTATACATATATTCCTCCACTATGGTATCCACGTAATCCCCTTAGCAGATCCACACAGATTTTCCAGCGGTGAATCTCCGAGACGAATTTGCTAGGAGAATTCTGACTGGAGATTTTATGGAGAAATTAGATTTTCTTGGAGAAATTAATGAATCCCTAGGATCTCATTTATATAGGGGAAGCTTAGCTTAAATATTAAGCTATCTTTATTAGGAATATTATTTCCAAATCTTGCAAATCAAATCCCATAGATTTGATTTTTCCTACATATATTTTCTTAAAATAATATTCCACATATTATTTGGGATTCCTATTTAATTAAATTCAATTTAATTAACCAGTAATAATAATTAATTCCAAATTAATATATTATTAGTTCTGCATAAATTAAATATTAAATCCAATTTAATACTTAATCAACCAACTTTAATCTGTAAAGGGAATTACTTGTTGTGTGATCCATAGGCCCTCATATATCGAGCGATTAGTCAAACTAACGGTCTTAATTGAACCTTAGACAATAAATCAAACATTCTCAATATATGAGGTATGTTGCAAGAAACGTGCAACTAGTTGTAACTGAAACATGGGCTATTATAATAATTTCCTTTCATTCGCGAATACTAGATTAAGTCTTGAACATGATTAAGTGTCTATTCAAATAATTAAATCATATTATGTCTAATCACTAATTGATCAACGTATATCACACTTGGCCACAAAGTCCAAGCTAACGTGCATCGACCGATGACTTAGATCCAATTATGATGAGAAGATGAGTATTTGTTGGGAAATTTGTATTTTAGTTTTGATGGAAGTTCCAAAACGGGTTGTAATAGATGAATCGGACATATACCCATGGATGATCTAGAATCGATTAAGATGACATGGTCAAATGTATAGATATATCGATCGATCCCACTAAAGATAGGACACATATTGTGGAATTAACTCAATATGTATCTGATGGGTATATCGGATGACCCAGATAAGGTATCGGATGCATCCATCATGAGATACCTAGTACGGATCAGAAGACAAGAAGTCAGATGACCAGGTGAAGACAAGATCCCATTCTTGATGAAACTCGAGAAGAACCTAAAGAATCATGCTTAAGTCATCGAGTTCTCACAAACTCAAGATAGAACAAACTCATGGAAACACAAATAAGAATAAATGCAAACAACCAAACATAATATTCAAACAAATGTAATGACATACATTTAATATTTAACAAAGAATATTAAAACTATATAACGTAATATTATTAGCATTATGTCCTTACACAAAATGATTGAAGATCTCAGGAAGGTAACACTAACACAAATATTTTTTCAATAAAATTCTCACACCAGTGTTTTTCAAATGATACACTTTACCGTAATCCATTTTGGTCAAAAAAAGGAATATCAATTTTGGTCCCATAACGGACAAATTGTCCAACTTTGATCCCATTTTTTGAAAAAAATGAAAAACGCTGTTTTTGTTTAAAAATTGGGGATCTTTGACAATGCGGATGTGTCCAAATTGTGGGACATTTTGGTAATAACTATTGTGTTAATCAATATTTAACTATCAATTTTTGAGAAACGTCACAATCTTTTTAAATATTTGTGGGACCAAATATTGGACAAAAGGGTTTGTGTGGGACCAAAATTGGAGAGTTAAATATTTTGAGAACAAAAAATATTACAGAAAGTTATGGGACCAAAACTTTTGAATCTCAAAATTTCTTAAGTGCTTAACATCAAATTTTAGCTCCTATTTTTTATTTTTAAATCCGAATTAATAGTTTGATATTAGTCGGTTAAATATATACTTCCGGAATCTCAAATTTGTTTACCCCTTTGCTTTCAAAGGTTTTATTAATGTGAGAGTTATTTATTAGTTTTTAAAGTGATAAAGTGGTTTTTGATTGATGTTATATTGTAATTCTTAGTACTTTATTATTAACTTAGAATATTTTTGTGCTTTAAAAATAATGATATAAGATTTGAGGAATAAATCCTATTGGAAAGCTCAAGTTACTTTACATGAACTTTTTGATGAAATGGATAAACTAATTTGATATCTACCCATGGAAGGGAATAAATAAATTTGGGATTGGTCAAAGTTCATCACTCCACACATATCGCATCACTCCCACTAGTTTAGTTTTTTATTACTATTTGAAAGGATAAAATACATATTGTGGAATTACATCAATGCGGTTAATCGGATGGGTATACTCCTTAAAACCCTTTTAGGTATTTTCCATCCATCATAGATACCTAGTATTTTAAAAAGATCGCAAAAAACCAATCTCAATTGCTCATCAATATCCCATTCTTGATGATCCTTGATTTCTCACAGTGTATATTTGAGAATCATGCTTAAGTCATCGAGTTCTCACAATCTCAATGACAACAATGACTCATGGAAAACACAAATAAGAATAAATGCAAACAACCAAACATAATATTCAAACAAATGTAATGACATACATTTAATATTAAGCAAACATTAAATATTAAAACCAATATATATAATATATATCTTATTTAATTATGTTTTAAAAAATGATTGTCGATCTCTAGGACACTAACATAAACACAAAAATATTTTTCAATAAAATTCTTTTTTTTTTTTTAAGAATCGATTAAAAAAAGTTTTTTGGTCACATAACTATATTAGTTAATCCATTTTTTGTCCCAAAAAATTTAACTATCAATTTTGGTCCCATAACTATTGTGTTTGTCCAATTTTGATCCCAACCCTTTGAAAAAAATGAAAGCAGCGTCGTTTTGTTCAAAAATTGGGGATCTTTGATTTCCTGTCTCTGTGTCCAAATTGTGGTTTGTCCAATTTTGGTCCCATAACTAATTTGTGTTTGTCCAATATTTAACTATCCATTTTTCGTCAAAAAACAACGCTGTTTTAAATATTTGTGGGACCAAAATTGGAAAAGCTCAAATGGTCGTCGGTGGGACCAAAATTGATAGTTAAATATTTTGAGAACAAAAACATATATGGCTGAAATTTATGGGACCAAAAACTTTTTTATCTCCGTCGTTCTGCCGTCACCGAACATCAAAACGCAGGTCCTAATTTTTTTTTTAAATCTTGGAAGATTAAGGACAGAATATTAGTGATAAATATATACTCCGAAGACGCGACTCAAATTTGTTTACCCTTTGCTTTCGACATGAGGGCTAATGTGAGAGTTATTTATTAGTATTTAAAGTGATAAAGTGGTTTTTGGTTGATGTTATATTGTAATTCTTTCTACTTTTTTATTAAAGAAGGTGAATTTTTGTGAGTAAAAATAATGATATAAGATGTTGGTGGAGGATAGTTGAAAAAGAGTAGTTGGTTTTATTGTCTTTTATGGTGTGGATAAACTAATTTGAGACGGACACTTGAGTAAAGGGAATAAATAAATTTGGGATTGGAGAGAATATTAATTATACTTAATCCTACTACCTCTGGGGTCTCGAAAGACTTTCTCATTCTTTCACGGTTGATCGCAGTATTTTAACGAATCGGGGAGTTTTTTTATTACTATTTGAAAGGATAAAATAATTTTAAGATGCTTCGTCGGGTAATACTATTATACCCCGACATTAAAATGATCGGGGTTTTTATTATTTCAAATTCTAATCTCGTGGCTCGTTCTCAAAAATGCGAACAAAACGGGGTAAGTGTGTTAAGTCTTTGGGGACGGGGGGTATTTTTTGCACTGATATAGCTATTAATTTCTCACAGTGTATATCAAGTATCACCATATATAAATAGGATGTTAAGGGCTTTTACCCCCACAACTTCAATAGACTCATATCACAATGGCTAAATTTAATTACTCTTTTCTGTTAGTCCTAGCTCTTGTATGTTTACATCAGGTATATTCTCATACAGTTAAATAAATATATATATATATATATATATATATATAATTATTTAATTTAATGTTTTAAAAGAATTTGGACTAAACTAGCCTAGCTGCCAAATTTTTGATAAATTTGTAAAATAGCTCCTTAGTTCCAGTTGTTATATTTTTTTTTTTTTTTTCTTTTTAAGAATCATATTAAACAATGTTTTTTTCTTGTAAGGGCTTTAAAGGTTGTAATCTGATTTGACGAAGGGGATTAGTTTTTCTATCAATCCTGAATAAAGTTTTGAAGGCCGGTGATTTGATTTATGGCATTTACGATCTGGGGCATTGTCCAAATTTTCCATTATTCCTAAAATAAACTTGGTCATTTGCTTGCCTTCCTTCAGTTTTCAAATCCTAGTGTTTGCTCTTCGTGTTAGTTGACAAAGAGCAAGAAACTTCCCTTTAAGTTGAATGAAAAACGTGTTGAACAAGTTCTTGATTTAATATATTGTGATTTGTGGGGTCCTGCACCTATTACCACTTTTGATGGTTTTCGTTATTATATGGCCTTTGTGGATGATTTCTCTCGGTTTCGTGGATTTATCCGTTATTTGCTAAGTCGAGTTCTATGACATACTTGTTTGATTTCATGCTTTTTATGCGCACTCAATTTTCCCGTAAAATCAAGGTGTTTCAAAGTGATGGTGGGACTGAATTTGTGAATTGAAAGTGCGTGATTTTATGCATCTTAATGGTATTCATCATCGGTTTTCTTGCCCTTACACTCCGCAGCAAAATGGTAGGGCCGAATGAAAGCATCGTCATATTTCAAACTGGCTTATTATGTTATTTCATGCTCATTGTCGAGCTTCTCTCTGGTTCGATACATTCGCTACTGCTGTCTTTGTTATTAACAGGTTGCCCTCCGCATTTTTTGGATGCGCTTTCAGCTCTTATTTGGCTATGTCCCAAATTATGCAAACTTTAAACCTTTTGGGTGTCGTGTGTATCCTTATCTTGATATTATGTTGCTCATAAATTGGAGCCCGTAGTCGTCCGTGCATTTTCTTGGGCTCTGATGAGTATTTACAAGGGCTTTTCGTTGTTCGATCCGGATTCCTCTCGAATATTCACAACTCGCCATATGCCCAGTTTGATGAACAATGTTTTCCATTCTCTTGGACTCCTACCTCGGTCCCAATTTCAGATTTGGATATCTCCATGTTCTTGGATGCCAAAGACAGTCCATTGCCTGCTCAAACGGCCCTCTGTCCGGCCGCCGGACCACTTCAGCGCCCGCGGCGCTTAGTCCCTGTGCCCCAGCGCATCGTCCCTCGCCCAGGACGACTCGGCCAAGCCCCAACTGAACATTATGTGCTAGCTCCATCCCAGGAACCACCTCCTGCCATGCCCGATCCAGTCCCGATTGAGGCCTTCCCACCTAGTCCAGCACTACACGCTCCAGCCCCTCAACGCCCTTGCCAACCCACCGGTTGGCCCCTCATCTTATGGTCACCAAGTCGCGTGATGAGATTTTTAAGCCACGCTACCCTGTTGACTTGGCCCGACTGCACTGCCCTCGGCCATGGTTGCCACTTCCGAGCCCCGTGGTTCCAAGTCCGCTGCAAAATATCCCGAGTGGCTTTCTCCTATGCAAGAGGAAATTGACGCTCTCCGTTCGAATAATACGTGGGACTTGGTACCTCATCCCCGCAGGTACACACATTGTAGGCTCTAAGTGGGTCTATACGGAAAGTTTCATGTTGATGGCACTATTGAGCGCCATAAAGCCCCGTTTGGTTGCTCAAGGCTTTACACAAATTCCCGGTACTGATTTTCATCACACGTTCAGTCTTGTTGTTAAAGTTGCCATTGTCCAGATTATTTTAGCCCTCTCGGTTCAGCACCGTCGGCCTCTCCATCAGCTTGATGTAAAAAATGCCTTTCTTAATGGCGTCCTTGAAAAACCTGTGTTTATAGCTCAGCCACCTGGCTTTACAAACCTGTGTGCAAGCTAAAGAAGGCTCTCTACGGTCTTCGTCAGGCCCCACGTGCCTGGTTTCAGAGGTTTAGCACGTACCTCGCCAGCCTCGGCTTCCTTCAAAGTCGTAGTGACTCTTCTCTTTTTCACTTCCACTGAGGTACATCTACTATTTATTTGTTACTTTATGTGGATGACTTTATCATTACAGGAAATTATTATAGCTTGCTGCAATCTTTCATCTCTCCAACACATCGAGAGTTTGCCATTAAACATCTTGGTCGCCTTAATTAATTCCTTGGGCTTGAGGTCTCATATAAGTCCGATGGTCTTTTTGTTGGGCAAGCTAAGTATGCCCATGATATAGTTGAACGTGTTGAGTTATTTAATGCTAAGCCGGTTTCCACCCCCTTGGCAGCGGGGGAGTCTCTAGTTAGTGACGGCGCTCCATTCCGTGATCCCACGCTTTACAGGTCTCTTGTTGGAGCTCTCCAATATCTGACGATCACTCTTCCGGATCTTTCATATGTCATCAGCTCAGTTAGTCAGTTTCTTCACTCGCCTACCGACGATCATTTTTTGGTTATCAAAAGAATTCTTCGTTATGTGAAGGGTACAGTTCACTATGGGCTTTCGTTCAAGAGAAATTCTGAGTTCTCCATTCTCGGATATTCTGATGTTGACTGGGCTAGGTGCATCGAGACCCATCGTTCAACTTATGGTACTCTATCTTTATTGGGGGAAATCTTGTTTCTTGGAGTGCCAAGAAACAACCAACTGTTGCACGTTCCAGTTATGAGTCCGAATATCGTGCTATGGCTAATGCAGCAGCGGAACTAGTTTGGGTCACGAATTTGCTTCATGAAATCCGATCGCTACCTCCATCTCGGCCCATTCTCTTAAGTGATAACAAGAGTGCTATTTTTCTAAGTCAAAATCCGGTTGCACACATGAGGGCCAAGCACATTGATCTTGATTATCATTTCATTCATGACCTTGTTTCATCGGGCAAGCTATCTACTCGGTTTGTGCCGTCACACCTTCAGTTGGCTGACATTTTCACGAAGAGTTTACCCCGTCCGGCTTTCGAGTTTCTACGTTCCAAGCTTTGCGTTTGTCTTCATCCCACACACCTCTTGACGGGGGGTAATAAGGCTAATGGGTAATTACGTTGACTATGTAACTTTAGTATATATTCTTTGTTGTATTCTTCCTTATTTACTCCCATAATTATGGGCTTTCTGTTGTAATCTTACGCTATTAATATTAGTTTCTCTATCACCACATTCAACAGTGATTCTCAATCCTTCTCTTATGATCTCTAAGTATTATCACATAATAGACAGCATAGTTTGATCAGTTTAGTGTTTTACTTTTACTTCAATTTTTTAAAATGTTTATGTTTAATTATATGTGTGTGTGTGTGTATATATATATAACTAAAAAAATCTAATTTTTTTCGTGCAAATTTTCTAATATTTGGAGAGGGAGCAGTTTGCCATAAAATGTTTTGGTCGAATATTGTTTATTGCAAAATCCATTTGCAAGTGAAAAGATATGTGGTGAATCATGTAAACCCTCGATTCCAGACCCAAAAAATTATCTCGGATACACATGTGCTGGTGGTGGATACTGTAATTGTGATTATGCAAAAGTCCACCACATTAATGATTCTCCATCCATATGCATCAAAAATTAAAGATCCACTTTTGTCTTTACTTTTAAACATAATTAATAATGTTATTTTTATATTAAATTTTTCATTAACTGCATGACTCCTCATTTGGGGGGACAAAATGCTGTAATTTTTCAAAAATTATATTGTAACTTTTTAAAAGCAAAAACTAGGGCCCGTGAATTTTAAAATACATTAATAAAATGGTTTTAGTTTTAGAAACGTGTTTTATCGTAGTTTTATTTTTTAAATGATTTGAGCCCAAAGAGGGCAATTTGGGCTTAATTTGGTCTGAAATTGCTATTTTAAAAATTTACGGGACTAGTTTTACTACTACTTATAAAAGTTACGGTCCTACTTTTTGCCAATTCGAAAAAGTTAAGGTCCTGCTTTTGCCACCCTCCTAAAGTTAAAGTCCTGAAAAAAAAATTCCCACATGAGTACAATTGAAATGGAATTCTATTACATTTTTTACATATATAAAAAAAAATATGACGGAATATTTAAAATAGATCAAGAAATTGAATTTCAATGAGGCATCACCAAAATCATCCTTGCAACCTTTAAGGGTGTGTTTGCTGATCCCAAGCGTGACAAAAAGGCATGAGTATTATTTTGTAATTATAGGTAATTTTGTAAATTCCTCATTGGATGATATTCGGCTATGTTAAAATAGATATGTAAGTGTATTATAGGGTCAATATGTATTAAATTTAAAATGAAAAAAAAAAGAGTGTACACATCTAAAATTAAATATTGGATGGGGGATAAATCATCCCTACTGGATCTGCACATCCCAAAACAAACACAACAAAACAAATACTGATAATGGATTTAATGATAAATATATATTTATTATATCGAAATTCTATTCTTTATCCGTGAATGGTCATTTATCTTAACGATAAACACAAATTAATTATGTTGAAATCCTTCTTCTTATCATGTATTGAGAATGGATATTAGTGATAAATATAAATTAATTATATTTAAATTCTATCTCTTATACTTCCTCCGTCCACCAAAACTGTGTTTATTTCATTTTGACATGTTCTACGGAAAGGTAAATTAAGTCCATTTATGAATAACATAATTGATTGTGAGTAAAGTATAATGATAACTTGAGTAATTAAGTGATTGTTGGACGATGAAGATAAAAAAATAACTAGGGTTCTTATATAACGAGGGTTAAGAACCCTCGGCATGCAATTTTAAAAATTCTGCTCCCTCCCATCTTTTGAACATAATATTGTTAGTTTAACTCATTTTAATTTGGAGTTCTAATGTGAACATAATGAATAAATAATATAAAATGTAAGACCAAGTGGAGTATTTTTATCACATGCATGACTTTCGGATTTAAAATCCATATGCAAATCACTATAAATAACAAATTGAGTAATTCATACTTAATAAATAATCACAAATAGAATTCAGTCAATTAATAAATGATCAGTTAAGTATAATTAAGTATATATATGTACACTTGTTAGTAGTGAAAAGAATTAAAAAAATGATTATTTCACAATTTTATTAAAAAAGTATTTTCATAAAAACGATCAATATAAGTGTATATATGTACACATGTTAGTGAATAGTAAAAAAAAGAATATAAAATTGATTATTTTGTAATTTTATTGAAAATATTTTAGTATAAACGATCAATATAAGTATATATATGTACACACATAAATAGTGCAAAAAAATATAAAAGAAATCATTTTACAATTTTATTGAAAATAATTTAATTAAATAGAATATATAACAAACAATTAAAATTATGAAATAAAATAAATAACACAGAATATATGATATAGATACATTAAGAAAGACAAACTTAACAAATAACTTGTCTTGCACAAATGGTTTGGTGGAACATGCAAGGCCTCAATATACCTGGAGGTCGCGTGCAACACCACATGAGGACGAAAATTCGCCTAAATGCACAGCTAGTTCAAAACTGGTCAAATGCATTTTTTTGCCGAATTACAGTTCGCGAGGGCGAATTACCTCGGGTAAAAGCGATCTGAATTTAGCGAGAGTCTGCAGTCTTTAGAGCCCTCGCCTTTTGCCGAGGGCTCAATTTTGCCCTTGTTGATTAGTTAGCGACGAGCATTTTAAAGAGGGCTCTTTTTCCTCGTTAAATCCTCTTTAAATGGTATTCCCTCTTTATAGCCTCTTTAAATCCCTCTTTAATTGAACATTATTTTGTGGTGATCATCCGAAGTGGCGAAACAAGTATTATGAACGCACGACCAAGCCCTTTGTAGCCGGACAATCATCTCGGCCACCGAAGCACACGACTACCACAACAATGCAATTGGCTTTTTACCAGTCGGGAGTAGATGGAGAAAATTACGAAAAATATGCCGAGAACATTTGTTCTCCACTAATAGGCTGGATGAGAGCGAAGGCCTTCGACAGGATGAGCACGTCCGTGAAAGCTCCGCCGGGGCTCCGAGGCTGCCTTCATATGACGGCCACACTTTGTTCGGTGGATTTCGCAAATTTTGATTCAGATCTTGCTCATGATTTGAAGGAAACTGTTGAGGGTGTGGTCAAGGTTTTGGGTGCTCCAAATCTTGCCGACTTTTTTCCAATTCTTAAACCGATTGATCCGCAAGGGATTAAGAAGCAGTCGGAGTTTTACCTAGGGAAATTGCTTGATATGTTTGAAAATATAGTCATTCAAAAATTGAAATCACGAGAGACAATATCCATCGATGATTCTCCGAAGAAATATCATGATTTGCTGGAAACGCTTTTGCAACTCATGGAGGACAGAGACTACAACCTGAGCATCAATGACATTAATATTTATTTATGGTCACACTCTTATGGCTAATTTATATACTCCCTCCTCCATAAATTATGCACACTTGCCTTATTTGTCCGTCCACCAAATTTATGAACATTCCCCTTGTAAAAAAAGTCCCTTTATCATTATTCCTCAACCACCACTTAATTATCTCAAATCTCATTATACTTTACTCATAAACAATTAATTTATTTATAATTAGACCCCACAATACCCCATAATACCCTAAGGTCCTGTTTGGTTTGGTGGATTGATTGGGATAGACCAGGATTAGGATTTTAATCCCAACTAATCTACCGTTTGGTTTATGGGATGAGGGCCCATGATATGCTTCAAGTTGGGAGGTAGAAAATGTATCAAATCCCTCCATGGAGGGATATGCCAATCACATGTAAAAGGTGGGATAGAACATACCTCAAGTGCAATATTACAAATTGTCCTTCTATTGTTTGAATAGATTCATAAGAATAAAGTGTGTTGTTTTAATTCAATTTCAGGGTGTTTATGACATTTCAATGGACATCCCATCTAATCCCTTACTCAAATCCTACAATCCAAACACATATCTTGATTCAAACAAATCAGTCAAATCTATTCAATCGTACTCAATCCCACTCAATTCTATCATACCTAATCAATCCAATCCCGTGAACCAAACGTCCCCTTACTTTATCTACTTTTTAATTTATTATTGTGCCCACAACATTAAGCATAACTTTGGTGGACAGATGGAGTATCTTCTCAATAATTTGTTTCTCAAAACAACAATACTTACTTTACTTCATTTTGATTGGGACTTATTTATTGTGGGAACACACACAGCAACAAGCAAGCGGTGGAATTGGCAATGACGGAGTTACTACTCAATCCAATGAAGATGGCCAACGTCAAGAAAGAGCTAATAAGTGTGAGTGGAGAAAACAATCATGTTACGGAATCGGACATATCCCGACTCCCATGCTTGCTAGCTGTGACTAAAGAAACCCGCTTGGTCCATTTTTAATTCCTCGCAAAGCAGATTATGAAATTGAAATCAATGGATATGCAATCCCTAAAAAACGCACAGATATTCGTTAACGTTTGGGCAATTGGAAGAGATTCAAGCACATGGCCAGATCCGGCTTCATTTGAGCCTGAAAGATACTTAAAGGGTAAACTGCAAATATGGTCCCAAGAGATTGGTCCAAAACAGCTTTGGTCCCATGGTTTCAAAATGGTCGTTTTTTGAGCAGTTTTGAACCCAAATAGATTAGTCAAATGGATGGAAACCGTTAGTTGACCAAAAAAATTATGGGACTAAATTTGCAAAATTGAGGGAAATGATATTAAAATATAATTAATTATATATCTAATCAAAATAAATTCATAAATTACAAATTAATTGTAAAACTATATATATGATTTAAATATGACTACAAAATACAAAAAAAAATATTTTTGTAAACTAAATAATAACTTATATAAAATTATTAAAATTAATATATATATATATATATATATATATATATATATATATATATATATATATCCATATATAATTTTAAAAATAATGAGTAAACTTTTGTAAATCAAATAATAATAACATCTAAAAATTAAATATATATATATATATAATATGTATACATTTAATATAAAATATAAGAAATTAAAAAAAATAGATATCTATAATCTTTATATAATTAAAATAAAATCAAACCAAATAATATATAGAATTTGAATATAATTTAAAAATACTTTACCATGCACCCTTTCACAATTAATACTTATGTTAGAACATTTGATACTCTCTAATGAAATAGCTAATATTTTTTCATTAAACAACTGATACTATTGAAAGAATACACACGAAATTCAAACCAGTTGCACAATACGATTTTCTCTGCAATCGCCATTGCCACCAACCCATCCCACCACAATACCAATTGTCACTCATCGTCGCGAAAAAAATCACAATATTAAAATCAAATTCGATATCTTTTTATCACGTAGATCAATATCAAACACATAAAAATCATAATTGTTGAGGCCTATAAACTCTAGTATGATTTTCACTGCTTCTTGAATATAATTCATTATTCTGGGGCGATTTTGAGGGGGGAGAGTTTCATTTTTAAACTAAGTAATAGTTTGTAGATAATTTAAAAAATTAAAAATATACATATAATCTATATATAATCTTAATTTACGTTAAATCGAAATAAATAAATGATATATATAGTCTTATATAATTTAAAATAAAAAATTAAGTATTTTCAAATAAAGTAATAATTTATGTATAATCTTAAAAAATTTAAAATATATATATAATCTCTAATATCAAATTGAATTCAAAAATGTTAATTACATTTTTATAAATCTTAGTTATGAAATTATGCATAATACTTTCTGAATTATAAATTAATTATATAAATTTAAATCTCAAATTTACATTAAATAAATTATAAATTAATTTAGGAAAAATCTGAAAATTATGGCAAAAAATTAACAGATTGATTTTTTTGGGACCAAATATGCAATTTTATGGGACCAAATCTGCAATTTTTTTGGATCAAATCTGCAACTAACGAAGCGTGTGACTCACTTCCGTTAGAAATGGACGGAAAATCTTACGGGACCAAATTTGTCAAAAAAAGGACCATTTTGCAATTGACATTCTCTTGAGACCAAAAGTGCAATTTACCCGATACTTAAACAGCGAAATTGACTTCAAGGGCCAATATTTCTCGCTTATTCCTTTCGGATCAGGAAGAAGAATCTGCCCTGGTTTGCAATTGGCTGATCGAATATAATACTGCCTCTTATGGTGGCTTCTTTAATACATGAGTTTGATTGGAAACTCGAACCAGGTGTAAAACTGGAAGATGTGGACACAACAGAAAATTTTGGAATTGCAGTTCATAAGGCAGTTCCATTCATGGGTATTCCAATCAAGATGTGATCGATATCTTTAATTTAAAGCTACTTTTTTTCCAATTTCGAGTTCTTTTGTATAAATAAAAGTGATGAAGCTTCTATTTAGTTATGGCTGCTGCTTTTAACTTTCCCATTCTACCTCTCTTAACTCGACTGTCATTGATAATCCGTTAATAAAATAATGTTCTCTAATCAAAAAAATATTATTGCTGCCTGAAACTATGGCAGTTTGAAAACTTTCGAATAACTGCAAACTAGTCCTATAGGGAAAAAAAATAATAATAAAAAAATAAATAAAGAAAGAAACCCAATTGCAAGAGGTAGCTTGTGGCTTTGAACCTTCATGAGTCGACATTATCGAGTATACCGCGGATTAGTGGACGTGATGCCTTGAACTATTCCCCCTTCGTGTATACCGAGACAACAAACAGAGACACAATAATGCCTCAACGCCTTTTCGTTCTCACGCTTTTTTGTCCGTTTTTTGGCCTCGACAGCCCTTTATATTCATAAGTGTTAGTTAGGCGGCCTCACTTCTCACTTATACAGATGATCTCCTTTTCCGAGTATCCCGTCATACTCAACCTCCTTGATATGAGGAATCATTAAAAGTCCAAGACTTAACCTTTACCACAATCTTACGGGTTTCAACACTTGGTGAAGTGCTCGAGAAATGATCGAAATACCAAGTGTTTTTCAACAAACATCCTCAACATAG
>JBBCBC010000032.1:24042307-24197691 GCA_037126765.1 Stenogyne calaminthoides
AAGATGGATTGTATTTATATTATATGATTGCTTGGAGAGAGTAAGAGTTTGGAGCAAATAGATTTTGGCAAGAGGTTTGCGCGTATTGATTTTCTTCTTTTCCTGGGTCATAAAATGACCCTTATTTATAAGGTTTGGGAGAGTGGAGCCCACTACCATTTATAAAGGATGCTAAATTAAAAATACCGCAAAATATTAAATGCTACATGATTGATGTGACCCGGTAGAGGGAGGTCGCTGTCAGGATCAAGAGCTCAAGGCCTCGGGCTGGACGTTTACGAGGCAAACCCATTTATGGTGATTTAGTCACTATCTACTCATAGCTACTTCATCACATCAGTTTTTTACCGACACATCTTCATCGAGACCATTCTTAGGTGTGGGTGTCCCCCGGGTCGCTTTCTCCCATGGGTCCCATCCCCAGTCAGCCACCAGACGGCTGCAAGAACCTCGCGAGGTGGTATTGGCCTGTGTCGCTGCACTTTGTTTTGGCATGCCTTCAAGCTTCCATCCTTTCCAGAGGTAAGCAAGGTTTCTGAAAAAACGTATTCTGTCCTCCTATTTTTCCGTGTCAGTCTAATTATGCTATATGCCACAACACATTTCAAATAAAGTGTTCACTTAAACCCGTAGTACTTCCTGCATGAGGGATTTGTAGGAATCGCTAAGATGATTTGTTGTTGAATTACGGTTTTAATTTAATATACACCTTTGGCCAATAATACGAAGTTAATTAAAATTGGTATTTAAATATTCATCCCGGCTAATAGACCCTGCGCTAATTTCAACATCAACCTTCCCGTCTTGGCCTTTTTTCGTATACCATTTTGCATCCGATGGGTTTTACCCCATCAAGTAGTTCGATTAGCCCCACACCTTGTTGTGATCCATCAACCTTATCTCGGCCTATCATTGCCTCACAAGATTGAGCATCTTTGTCTTGGATTGCCTCACAGAGGACCATGGATCTGATTCTCTACGAGATCAAGTCCAAGACTCTCCATCCCAGAAGAATCTCTCAAGTTATCTCGACAACCTCCCACTACGACGAGGTTCCGGCTAGTAAAAGTGATTTTCATATCATTTTGCACAATGCTATAACCTGAGTTGGCCCCCTAGTTCTTCTAAGGTAATTTCACTCTAGGTTTTCGATCAAGAGACATAGTCTTCTTCCAAAAATCTAAAGGAGCATCAGACATTTCACCTTTTTGACTTTCGTGACCATAGAACATATCCTTAGTCTTTAGGGTACTATACGAACATCCTTAATTCCTAACGTGCATCCAATTTGCATCAGCCTTAATTAGCACGTTTATTGACCCCCCGTATCCATGTGTTCGAAATCGGCTTGTCATCTAATAATTCCCGGTTTTAGGTACCGATTTGACGGGTACCAGGTTCACAATATAAGCCGTTGTTTCTAATGCGTAACCCTGATAACAATTTTGGTAACCGCATAACTCATCAACGACCTTACCATTTTTAAAAGCTGCTTATTCTTCGCTCGCAACCCCGTTTTGTTGAGGGGCACCGATGCGATCAACTCGATGCAATCCCCACTTAGATAGATAGTTCAGTTCAAATTCATCATTTGAGGTATTAACCTCCACGATCGATCGTAGAAACTTGATACTTTTTTTTCCTTATGATTCTGCAGCTTGAGCCTTAAATTCTTTGAATTTATCAAGGTCTCAGATTTATGCTTCATTAGAAAATGTATCCAAATGGCGTGAGTAATCATCGATAAAAAGTAACGAAACATCAGAGCTACCTCTAGCTTTGATTTGCATTGACCACCTGCGTCGGTGTGAACGATTTCTAACACTTTTTAAATTTAAGCCCCCGCTCCCAAATGCCCTCTGGTCATTTTACCTTTCCAAGTTAACGATTCACAAGTCGAAATGGCTCAATTTGGAGAGACCCCAAAGAACCATCTTTCACCAACCTTTGAATCGCTTTTCCGGGTTAATATGATATAATCTTAGCGCTAAAGAAGTGTCGCTCACGCCAAACGAGCGCTGCTTTTACAAGAAATAGTAGATGTAAGTAGGATGGACGGTATGATATGCATAGTTAATAATATAGGATTATGTTCTTAAAGTTCCAATGATGTATGTAATCACATCGTTATTTAAAAACTAGCAACATTTTTATTAAAACGAACATACTCAACAACTTAGGAAATAAATAAGGTTTTCCCAAAAAATGCAGAACATAAAGAACATCTCTAAAATTTACTATTCCCAAAGACAAAAGCACGCTTCCCATCGCTTCACCGCCACTCGTGAGCACGCTTAGCGTGATGAGGATTTCACTCTACTAAGTTGTCGTGGAAGCAAAACATTATCTGGATTCCGTGATCAATCACTCCACTTAATGAGAAGGTATTGCCAAATCAAAGTTTCAACAACTAAATAAAGTAGAATTAATTTTCTTTCCATTCCTTGATTGGAAATTGCACTAACCTCCATTGTCCTTACCACAGCTTGAAGCACTTGCCTCTAGAGATTTCATTGGACCTTACCCGGCATCCCCCATCTTTACCAATTGTCTTGGCAATAGTTGAGTTTGATTGCTTGAGGCTTTTGGTCCCTCTTCTTCTTTGCCTTCCTTGACCTAGAAGATGAAGATGGATACTTTCATTAAGGCTTGAGTTTAGGTTCCATCTACGTCGTCAGGACCAAAGCTTGCAAATAAACATTAGCGACGCCAAAGTGCACAAAAAACTTTGGGCGCAGAGATGAGAAAATTGATCTGGGTCCAGATCATAATGCGCCTTCTGATCCTCAAGTTTATTCCGGGGATGGGCCGTTAATTTTGAGGACGAAATCATTTAAGTTGTCGCCACCATTTTCAACGACAACATATCTCGCATGGTGATCGAGCCAGCCCCAAGACTTTCGACTTCGTCGGTTATTCAATCAATTTTTGCATTTCAAGAATCCACTCAGGCTTTGCATGCGCTTGGATAATTATAATTTTTTCATTTTTTCAATCAACAAAGTTTTTATGATGAGTTGGTTTTTAACAAAGATTATATTGAACGTCGATTTAAAGGTTGCGACATAATCGAAAATAAAATATACATCTTGTCAATGTCCCGATCAACACAAAATTAAATCACATAATTCGATCACATGATTAATATTCAAATCTCAAAAAAAAAATATGAACATGCATCACCAACATGTCTGCTTGATTTAAATAGCCTACGGGCGGCCATCGGCTTAAACTCACATTCAAAGAAAATTCAAAACAAGCAACCATAAACCTTTTAAATTAAATAATCGGCTCGCAACTTGAATTAATAATAAAAATCGACAGAGCACATATAAATATCAATTTTATACCTAATGCTAACCATGATCATCGAGTTATTATTTAAGCTTTGATCGGTTTCATTGGAGGTCATCGCTACTTCATTAATAATAATTCACAATCATCCTTTTTGGAATTTATTCATGTGAAAAGTTATCTTTTGACCGCTCCTTGCAGGAATTTCTCCAAAAAGATTTCCAAACAAATAAATCACGGAGGTCAAATTAATTTGAAGTCAAAACAAATTAATTATCATAACATACTTGGGTGAATTTTTGAATTTGAGATTTTTCGTTGTACCAAACACATTTAAACAAATTAAATAAAAACACAAGAAAATACAACAAGACAAATCACAAAGCGTAAAAATAAACACATTGGGCACAAATTATCCAATCACATGGCTTGATGTTCTTTCACTTGATCTTGAAGAATCGATGTCTTGAATTTCTCCCACTGCTTCGTTTTGGAAAGAAACTCCGCCTTTGAACGCCACGCCAAGTTAACAATGACGCAGACGTCAAGATCCACTGCCGCTGGTCGGGCGCCGCTTCACGCGCTTGGGTATGTAGTCGCCGCCAGAGAACTCGGTTTACCGCAGAAATGACGCTTAGTTCTTTGCTCCGCCGGCCACCGCCTATCCTCTCAAGGAGAAGGTCACGCCGCACTGAGGCGCGCCCGGCCCCCACACCCCGAAATGGGCGATCCCGCCACGATGCACTAGCTGGGTTCGAAATACTGCTTCACAAGGCAAGACGTGCCTTGCATGTTTCACAAGACGCCGCCACGACGTTCCCGGACTGCTCTCTAATTCATTTACATTCGTCTCCAATCAAAGTTACAATTTATTTAATAAAAAATAAATACACCAAATCTAGATTAGTCTATTACATTGAACAAACAACAAATTTCTTAATCTACTTGGTGATTTTCACTAGAAAAACAACCGAACGAAGTCGAATAAAAAACATCTATTCATAATAAAAGTATGAAAATAAACATATTAATACTATGACAATTGGATACCAAGAAAATGTATCTAGCAATTCTACTATCCACTTCCAATTTAATGTCCATAATAATTTAAATAATAATTTAAAAAACGTAGGCTCAAACCAGAGTTCGACATCATTGTTGGGAAATTCCGGTGCCCAATCTATTGTATAAGTGATTATTTAAATACATATTTAAATTAAAATACATAATTAACATGAATTAATCCTAAATCAATTCCAACATAATAATAAACAACATCGCGCACATAATTCCACGAAATCCTAAACGCTGCGGAACTAGAGTTCAAATTACTAACCCTCTTGAAAAATCGAATAGATGAATCAACCTGAAGAGCCTTCCCAAATATATCCCCAAAGTCCACTAATTGCTCCCAGAGGAAGATTTCAACGAATCGATTTTTATGGGATAGAAATTAAATATTTTGCTACCACCTTTGTGGATTTCTAATATTTCCAACATATGGAATCAAGACTTGGAATGAAGAGCTCATCCCCTATAACAGGGAGGAGGGGTTCGAATTTTAGGTGGTTGGAAAATAAGGGAGAAAAATATTTTCTTGATCTCCAAGAAATCTTGAATATATTCTTTATATTCTTTTCTCCTTAATTAAATTTTCCATAAAAATCTCTTCCCCTCTTCAACCCATAATTTTCAAAAATTACAAAATATTAGGAGTCAAGATTTGACTTCTTGAATTTAAGTGGGATAATTATGTATTCCTACAATAATTATCTCTTTCCATAAAAATATCTACAAAGAAAAATCAAGATAATCTTTTTTTCCTAATTATCTACAAAAATTTCAAAAATATTAACATGAAAATATAGCAAGAATATTTTCTTCTCTCATTAATTGACTTTTATTTTGGGCTATTTGGGGCCTTTTAGGAGAATTAAGATTGACCTCCAATGGACTACGTAGCTTTAATATTTTTAGCCAATATTATTCAAGTCCATTAATATTAATTTACTCCACTATAAAATTAATATTGAACTATCCATCTTAACCCATATTACGATTTCACATATAACATGGATCCCGGCCATTATTTCACGCTTAAGATTATCTTAGTCCATTAATTAATTAAACCAATCGAATAAGCTTTTATTAATTAATATATTTGTCCTTGAGTAAAGACAAACTCAACATTATTATCCATGCCTAAATAAATTTCCACTTGCAAGATTCGACATGATAAAATGATACGAAAGCTCAATTAAGGATAAATCACAAGACGACGGTGCACGCCATTCTCCTCAGATAATGTCAATCGTCATATAATTAATAATATTGCCCAAGATATAAGGTATCGAATACGCATTGACTCTCTTCCCATCATAAGTCAAATCAATAGTTATTAATTTCACACGATCCTATTTAAGGGGGCCGGAGATAAAGAAACACGCACCACTGAGGTTAATTAACATATATTCAGCGTACCAAAGAATTTGTCCTCCCCAGAAGTCCTCATTCAACAGACCTAAATGCGCTAGTGTGATCCCTTGGTCAAGATATAGGCGATCGGGTCTCACACTTCAACCGCTCACAATGGTTCGTTCATTTCCATCTCTGTTGTGAATTTGTACTTAATTACGAGGGCTATTAATTTGATCTTGAGAGATCGGGTATCACCAAATTAACTACAACGCAATGTCGTCTTTATCTTATTGAACAGGTTGCAATAAACATATATAACATTCATTCATATTTAATGCAACAAAGATTAAATAATTTATTTGAAGAAATAAATAAGAAACTCGTTTTTAGTTATCTGAAAGTAAAAAGCATACTTTTTAAAGATAACCTAAAACAGGAAACTCCTCTATAAAGAAAGAAGTCCATTGAAACAAAGATCCGTGGTCAATCAGAATTTAGGAGATAGAAATACTACCTTCTTTCCATAAAATGGCCACAAGAGCTTAAAAAAAGAAAAAACTACATAGGTCTATCGTAATGAGGAAGGAATCATAAACTCCACCAAAAAAAGCATTGAGGTAACTATCGAAAAATATTCGACAACCTCTTTGAAATCCCAAAATCCTCCAAGATAGGATATTGGAAAATCAAACCACATCAACCATACCATCGCAGCGAGATGAGCAATTCCTTATTAAACCCTTTTACGATGAAAAGGAGAAAAGCCCTTTTTGATCTTAATCCCTCTAAAGCCCCATACCTCAGTGGCTTTTCAACACTTTCTTCCAAATGCTTGGGATGAAATCCCGGGAGGATATTGTGATATATTGCCTTGAATCTTAAGCGAGGGCGGGGTTTATATAATCAAAATCTACAAATATCACTCTTATCCCCCGAAATCAAGAATCCCCGATCATTAAAAGACTTTCAACTATCCCAGCTGTCTGATGTGGCTTATAAGATAGTGGTAGAGCTATCACCAATCGGTTCCGGGTCACAGGGCTCTCATTGACCCGAACAGGCGCTTTTTATACCGGGAAGATTTATATCCAAACAACATCGTCCCTCGGCTTTGAGTGTATGCACTGGCTCAGACATAATAAAAACAAACAAGGTTTGCTAATGTCAAAACTTGATTGACCCAGTGGGTTGATTACCCACTTAATTTATATAATTATATTTACTTTGAAATTTAATTTGATACATAAAATTTCGGGCATAATTAATTATATAATTATATTTACTTGGAAATTTAATTTGATACATAAAATTTCAGGCATAATTAATTAAAAGAGTGGACAAATCATTAAAGGTGTGTTTTAAAACACTTAAAACAGCTTTTAAAAGCACTTATTTTTAAAATTGTAAGAATGAACTTTGAAAATAAGTGCTTATGAAAGCTGTTTTAAGTGTTTCAAAACACACCCTAAATGATGTTCCATGTTTAATGATAACTCTCTTTGTTTTTTTGACGGGAATGATTACTCAATTAGTATTGAGTATAGTTGGGTTAAATAAATTTTTTATTATCATTTTTTTAATTATAGAAGAGTAGCATTTTATATACAACATGCTCAATTTAATTATTTCAAAAGTGTTACGTTTAAAACTTAATAAAAAATGAAAATAAATTTGTGAATGTTTATAAATTATACAATCAAATATAATAATAATATTTATTTTTTACTAAAAGTACATATATATAATATTAAAAAGTGATCAGTGGTGAAAAATACTTTTAAAAAATTTTCAATATTAAATCACTATTTTATTTAATTTGATTTTATTTATATTTTAATTAGATTATGCAACAACAAAAAAAAGTAGTGTCACTATCTTGTGAGTCTCAATAAAGTGGGATAGCTCAAATGGTCAAAGCACAACTACTTATGTTCTAGAGGTCATGAGTTTCGGGTCATTTGTCTTTAAAAAAAAAGAATGATTTTGTGAGTCTGAATTCATTAGTCGAAATTAATATTTCTCCATAATTAATCGAATCCTAAACCTTGAGTTTGAGTCATTTGTCTTGAAAAATAAAAATAAAAATTATGAGTCTTGATTCATTAGTCGAAATTAATATTTCTTCATAATGAGTCGAGCCCTAAATCGCAAACCATAAAACATATTGTCTTTGCTCTAAAATTCAAACTCTTTGTGTTTCTAAAGTTTATTTATGTTTATCCATAAATAATATTTCTCCAATTGAACCCAAATAAGAAACCATGAAAGCCTACTTCCACCACTCTATATCCAAACTACAATAGAGTGTCAGTATCTTGTAAGTCGTTCCTACTATAACAGTAGTGTCAGTATCTTGTAAGTTGAGTTTACTAATAGGACCATCGAACACTAAATCATAAATAATGAATCCAATCATAACACTCTAAATTAAAATCTCTCTAAATTATTATATTTATTTAATTTTATCTATATAATAAATTATAGGGATGAAGTGATCTTCGTTAGGTGCCCTTGATATTTTTAAAAAGAGTAGGTCCATGCGGCGTTTAATGCAATTTAAGTCGCGTTTTTAAATATTCTACTTATTTTTACGAAATGTTTCAACTTATTTACAATTAAACGTTCAACACGTTCAAGTATGGATTGAGTTCTTTGCATTTTGTTTTTAAAAAAATCACATATTTCATCATCACATAGTTAGTAAAGAAATTGGTCTACTACCATCGTATCTATCTTTATATATATGAACTTGATTATTTGATTCATTTTTTGCTTATTTTAACATATTTTTTTAATCACTAAAAGCTTCACTCAGATTATATCCATCCGGGTGGGATAAACCATAAATTAAAAACAAAGTTTATAATATGAACCAAATTTATGCATATTTTTGTCTAGTAAATATATGATTAACTTGTATATTATTTATTAATACTACTTTATTCTTATAAATATTCAAATTACTTTATAAAATTAGAAAATAAAAATCGTCGCAATTATAAAATACTACTCAATTTTAAACACTATTTATATATTTTTTAGGAAATTGGAAATTTAGTATAAAATTAATTTAATCACATAAATAGAACAAAAGTTGTACTAATCAACTTCATATTGCAGATAGTCATTTATATATTCAATACTATTGAATTTTTTAATTTTTCATAGTATATTCAAAATATTGATAGTCATTTAATTTTTTTCATAGTTTTTTATTAAGGAACGGGAACATATTTATTTGAGTTAATAGGTGAGGTTAATTATGATTTGTTTGAAAGTTTAAACAGAGGTTTAAAGGGTAGTTAATTAATTGAGGCACAATTCTTATATTTATTTTTATTTTATATTTTCTTTTTATGGTGAGTTGTCGACCCCATCACGTGAATTAACCGGGCCTTAAGTGTAGGGACACGTGTAAAATTCTGCATAGTGAAAGCTACTGTCTGTGGTGGCAGTAAAATCAGTACATACAATTGAATGACTAACAAACACGTGTCTGAAAAGCACCAAACAACATATTTAAAGATCATAAATTGGATTCTGTATAAAAAATGGTACTGACTTTGCATGTGTAATGTATTTCATAGCGCCACGTTTGGTGTTATTTTTGGCTACTTTTTGTTACCACCACAAGGGCAAGCCCCCACACATCCCAACAACACTTTACCACTACAATATATAAATTAATTTGGATGCAATTTCTGTGTATTTTGTCCCCATGAAATCAATGCATGTGATTTTGCTTTTCTAGTTATTTAGATTTGAGATTCATTTCTTTGTATGTTTTGCATACATAGAAAATTAGAATATGTTTGGTTGTTTCCTTAATTGATGGAAACTAAGAATGTATATGTAACCCCTCTTTTTTAATAAATACATACACTTTCCGCAAATCTTAATTAGGGGATGTTTGGTAAATTTAAAGGGCTGGAAAGAAAATTTAAAGGATATGGGTTTGAGAGGGTTGGGGAATGAAATTCTTGCATCTCAATTTGTTGAGGAATGAGGAATGATTGATTCCCCCACTTTTGAAGTTTCATTTCATTTAATACCCTGTATAAAATATATAATTTCATTCCATTTCATTCCCATTACTCAAGCTCAAAAGTTCTAAATCAAGCATCCCCTTAATTTATCACTCGTGATCTTATTTTAGATGGCTCAAAATCTATAAATAAATATCCTCATTTAGTTTTCTCATTCCTTAAATAACAAAAAAATAATTGTATCCTCTCAAACAAACTCCTTATAAACATCTTTAAATTAAATTTCATGTTATTAATAATTACACACAAAAAATATCTACTTTTTGTTCATTCTCTAGAAAAGGACCAAAACATCCCCAATAAAAAAGTAATTTTAGTCCTCTTAAAAAGCAGGATGGAGAGGGTATCTATTATTAGTAACACATAAAATCTCATTAAAATAATAGTAGATCTCCTGTGAACTTAAATTTACAATAAACTATGTCAATGTTATGAATATATATTATTACAATTATATTTATGCACTATTACTATTTGAAAAATATTCCATATTTCTTTCTTTGAGTGGATGTAGCACATAAGTATATAGGTTCCTCATTTGCCTTAAAACTTGAAGAGTTGCCCATGTATACCAACTAATGTATTTTTAGTTATGACAAATGTATCCCCACAAAATAAAAGTGTAATTATAGTTTAATTAATTTGATACGAGAGTTAGGTAAACCTACTTCCGTTTCATATTGAAACGTGCTAGACTCTTTAATTAAGTCGCTTAATTAATTCATTCATTTAAAAAAAGTCGTTACTAAATTCATCTACACTTCTAATTTAAAAGCTCAAAACCACTCTATGCAATTAAATGTATTATATATACATAATTCGTCATTTTCAATACCTCTTTCATGGAATCTCTCACTTTGTATGTAGTACGTATTCATCTTTACAAATTTGTGTGTTTAGAAAATGAATTTTCAGGTTTCTATGAAAATTAATAAAAATGGGGCATGCTTACATAAGATAATTCCTCTTGAGTATATGAGTCATATCTTCTTTTTTATTTAAATACAAGATCAGTCTCACACAAAATTTTATCGGTTGAAAAATACTCCTAGTCTCCTATTGAAATTATTAATTTATAAGTTGGTCTTCCATGAAAAAGTTTCATAAAATAAAATAAGATTATTTAACTCATTTCATTCATTCCAACACAATTTTCTAACCAACTAAACTTAACTCATATCATATCTTTAATAAGTTCATGCCAATGAATTAAAAACAAGTTTATAACATGAAACTTGTTCACCATAGAGATTGATTTAATTTATACTTCCTCCGTTCTGATTTTGTTTGTTCATTTCATGTTTAATTCATGTTTTAGCGAACGAGTTGTTTAATATTTAAAATAATAAAGTGATTTTTAAAGTAGAGTCTGATAAATGAGGTGTAGGATCATCATATCTCACCTTTAATTTTTTTTAAAAATTTTAAGTATAAATAAACAATTCGCACGCTAAAATACGAGATGAACATATAAATTATATTCCCTCAGTCCCGATATAAATTTCATGTTTCTTTTTGTTATTTTATTTAAGAAATAAGAAAAAAGTATGTGGAGTGATGAGTGGAGTAGTGAGTGACACTCTTTGTAATATTTTGTGAAATGTAATGATAAAAATTATGATTAGTAGAGTTATTTTTTTCATTTATAGAAACATGAAACTTATTGTGGGACGGATGAAAAAAAGAAAGAAAAAAACTTATAGTAGGACAAAGGGAGTAGGGCTTTTCTACCGTCAGGGTGGATGTTCGCCCTTCCTGATAGCAGGAAACCAATAAAATGTTAACACGTCATCTAACTTCACCCAGGGCAATATAGCTTCGCCATGAATGAATTAATTAATTTTGTAAATAAATATATATAAAATTACCTAAATATTCTTATAATATTTTTGTGATAAAATCTAATCTAAACTTTTTCTTTTTTACAAATAAACCACCACTTTTACAGTTTTTTGTTGTTGCCCGAAAGTTGATGTGTACAAATAAATATACAATAATCATCTCAGTAAGCATCCATATCATTAAATACTTACAGAGCATAATAAATAAGAACTTTAAAAAAAGATTAATATTATAAATAGTGTATTTAAAAATATATTAAAATGCATTTGGGGAAGATGAGCGTGCTTTTGAGGGAGACGATCAAAGAAAAAATAATAAGGGTAAAAAAACTGAATTTTGGTGGAGGTTAAAGGTACGTAATTTGGGGAAGACGAGCCTTAAGATTTTCTTTTAATTAATCTTCTTAATTTTATTTTATTTTATAAATATTTAAAGACATGAATGTTTACTCGAATGATATTATGCAACTGTTTGTACATAGATTTTGGGCAACTGACAAATTGAATAATAAGGGGAAAAATTTCTAGGTCTACAAAGTGGGAGAAGCGAAAAAAAAAATGCAATCTGATTTTATGTGACTCTTGGGTTGGAAGTCTGCAATTTTTTTTTTTTTTTAATAAAGTCTGATTTTTTTGTCTTGTAGTCACTAAAAATTGCTTTTGTCTTTAAATCATTTCTTCCTATTTTTTGTACCTCGAGTCATTAATTCGAATAATAAAACGTTAAGATATATATGTTCTATAATTTATCTTTTTAATTATTTTAAATGAAAAATGACATTATTGTCATTTTATAGTAAGCCTTGATCTTGATCCGATTATTATATCTTGTAATCTTAAAACTTTTTAGTCTGAAAATATAATCATTTAAAATTAATATTATCGTTGGATCGTTGATCCAACGATATTAAAGATTCTCTGGCGTCGAAAGGTGAAGTTTATTCACGTAATTAGAAGATCTCGAGTGAGTTTAATATAAAAAAGAATTATATTATAATCAGTAAGTGGGAAAGTAAAGTGCAGTAATTTATTTCAAGGTAAACTCTTTCAAATAAGATGTGAAATTGTTGTACAATTAATATTATAAAAGTAAAATTAATTAAGATTATAATTTAATAATATTATATAACAGTAATTAACTAATTATTTTGTAAAATAAAATATCATTTAAAAGTGCACTCGAATGAATTGTACTACACTTGAATCACAAAAAAAAAAAAAGACAGCAAGAAGGAACAATATGCAATATTCTCACTTGGGTAAGTTCTAATTTTATTTTATTAGTATTTTATTAATTCTTTCTACCTCAGTTCGAATTTTTTATTTTAGACATATCATACATTATAGGTTCAAAATGACTTGCTATGCCTATATTGAAATCAATACAAAAGCACTACCTATACTGATATAATTCTACAATTAGTCTTTACAAAAAATGTTTATCCACAATTCAAAAAATATCATTTGAATCCAGTCCCAAATTCATGTAATTCTTGATGAATATGATGGCACCACTAATTGCAAGTTTTAATTGAAAATCTCCTTTTGGATCAAAATCAATAAAACCCAATACTAAATTGAACGAAAAAATCACCACAATTAAATCACGAAAATGGATTCACCGTTCGAACTTTGAATGTGTAGAGAATTTCTTTACACTATAATAATTCAGCAGTGAAAACTGCTTCTCGTTTTTTGAATCTACTTCCTACTTGTACATGCTTGATATGATGTGATACCCTTAGAAATTCTTTACAAGAATCTATCAAATGTGTCTTTTTCCGCCCCTAGAAAGGACAATGCTGCCCTCATGCACGAGCTCTTCAAGAACACCGCCCTGAAACTGGTGGCCGTTTTCAAGGAAAAAATTCGACCAACTCTTTCTGGAAAATACCTGTGATTCAACTGATGCGAAGTTGACAATATAGGAAAGAGCAGCAGCAGAGTCACCCTGCTCCAATTTTATCGACAACATTTCAGCAACGAGCAGAGGAGGGGGATCTCGTGCAGTTTTAACCAGTTGATTCCACGTCATCTCCAATAATGAGTCCTAGGATAGTAATCATTCGTCATTGATACCAATACATAATAAATATGGTACTTTTCTTGAGTGATATTAAACAAGATATAGCACCAAATATAGCACTTGAAATACTAAAAAGAGCTGCTAGTAATACTTTATACATCAGTTGTGCAATGCAACTATGCACAACTAATATTCTTCAGTGAAAATAATTAATTATTTTTCGTTGAAAACAACCAATGCTAACAAACTAAAAAAAAAACTATGAACCCAGGTTCACGTGAACTCTCTTCTTCAAAGTGTCACTGTTTAGCAAGCGAAGTGTCACTGTTTAGAATGCAAAAGAGTCACTGTTTAGTGACTTTGAGAAGAAGTGAAGAACATGTAAAATCATGCATTTTTTAAATGGTGATACTTCATATGCTAAAAGGTTATACTTGAAAAGGGGAGTTCACATGAACCGGGGTCTCGAGGAGACTAGTACAAACTAATAGTACCTTTAAGTAAAAACAACTAATATCATTTAAAAATGCACTTGAGTTGCACGGTTGCACCTGGTGCATACAAGTTTTTTCGAGAGCTGCAATTATGGTTGAAGATAGTACCTTACCAGCATGGCGAGCATCAATATTAACGAAGATGAATTTTAGCATTAAAAGTGGTTACCGTATCTCAACATTTGTGTGTGTCATAAACTCAAGATCGTCCCACTTTTTCTCCACAGCACACGCATCCAGCATTGCATTGAACGTATATATATCTGGTATAACCTTAACCTTATAATCTTCTTCACGGCTAATGGAGTTGCCATTTTCCAGTAATTTTAAAAATAACTGTTTGGCTTCTTCAAACCTCCATGATCAAGAAAAAGCTTTCAGCATTATATTTACACGTGACTAGATTTGGTGAACAGAACTTCTGCATATGATTAAAGATATATGCCCCATTTTCAACGTCCCCTGATTCTAAACATGCTTGCATTAAACAGGTGTGGGAGGTTACCACAAGTGGTTTATTTGCAACTTGACATATCTTGTCAATCTGCAAAAAGTTAAATGAAAATGAGAATGAGAGAAAACAGAAGCCCTGAATTCTAATAACCGCTTTAAACAATCGAACAATCCCACAAGAAGAAGAAAAAAAAGGAAAGCAGCAGAATCCAAAACTCACTTTGGTCAGAAGAGGTAGGCTAAAGAAATGGAAAAAAAAAATGCATGAAATAAATAAAAAAGCGTTACTTGCTTTAGGGCTTCATGGCACCTTCCTGCACTACATAGGCACTGAGCAAGGTTAAGTAATATAGACTAGCATTACCAACTATTCCTCTTCTCTCCATTTCATTAACAGCCATCATTGCCTAAATCAACTTTACCTTCCCTCCACAAAGTATTCTGAGAACTAAAGAGCAGAAATATGTTAAATGGGGTTATTACTCAGCAATGTAGCAGGGAAAAAAGATATTTCAATAAGTTACCTTTATATATCAGAGGATTAGGAATATATGATTTCTGCACTTTCTTGAAAAAATCATATACTAAGTTATACTTGCCACATGCCAACATCACCTGCTCCAGTTGAGAAAAAAAAATTACGCAAGTCACTAAAAGATATCAACAGAAAGCAAAAGACAATTGTCTTATGTAAATACATTATCACTAGCTAGAACACTTTAAATCATGGAAAATGTTGACTTCAGTATTCTCCTCTACATGTATCCACTGTGTTGACTTGCAGGGAGATTGTTAGAATCACGTGTGATAATCAAGGAAACGTATTTTCCTTAAAACAGGCATGTAAAATCGCTTTACAAAGGGTCAAATCAGGATATGCAAGAAAGCATATTAAATTATGTATCAGAGAATTTCCGAGCATGAGAGTAGAAGTTATGAACAATTATCAGGGAAATTTCTAAGATTGTGGAAAAATTGAAACTTGCAATACACCAATTGAATATGATTCACATTTGAAAATGAAAAGGACACCAGAAGCAGTAGTGTAAGCCATTACCTCCATAACCAATCCATAAGTTGTGCTTGAAGGTTGTTTACCCTTTTGGCTTAGCTGCTGCAGAATTCAAAAGCCCTTCCAGTTCTTCGCCTAACACAAGCATTAAGAACCTGGATGAAAAAAAATACCGACAGCTCAAATTAAACCTTGCAAAATTGTCTCTAACTAGGTGGTTCTGAGGTGCAACAAAAAAACTATGTAACAGAGGAATGTGAGTCAAAGATCTCAACAATGAATTACACTATAGAAAAACAAACAAGTAAGAAGTATTTGATAATATTATTAAATCCAGTTTCCATAGAGTTTTGAGGCTAGAAGGCTTCATTTTATTTGTATTCCATTAAAATATGGATGCCTATTATCAGAGACCAACCATGAGATAAAACCATTACATATATATGTGGTAAATGTGAAAGGGGAGCACATAAATTGTATATGTTGGGGAATTAATATAAATGAATTGATTCTACACCTCTCTACAAGCTTGAGCTTTTAGATAAGATGAAATTCTTTCATGGTATTAGAGCCTTTGGCTCACACCCACATCCTGGGTTCAAATCCCTTGAAAAAGCAACTATACTATATTAAAATTGTCTACTCAATCTCAATGGGACCCCTTCCTGGGGTAGAGTTAGAATCCAGCCCACTAGCAAGGGAACTGGGAAGTGTTAGAGAACTAATATAAATGAATTGATTCCACTCTTCTCTACAAGCTAAGAGCTTTTAGATGAGATGAAATTCTTTCAGACATATAATGTGGATCAATGATATATGTCATCAACCACCAATAGATCTAGATAGCTGTTCCCACATAGGATGGGATAATTTTTTTCTTCAGAAAATCAAGATAATGGGTTTGTATAGAAAGATGCATCATTTGCAAAAGCTACTCACAGAATTGTATACTATAACATCTGGTTCCAATCGTGGGTCCCACTTCTCAAGAAATTCAGTTTTTGAACTTCTTTTTGGGATGAGACCTCATGGTATCAATCACATCAAATAAGCTCCTTCATATGCCCAGCTTGTCCAAGTGTGACAGAAATACTGTGATAAGCATAATATCAGGGTATGTAGTCATTTGCTCCTAAAGTAATCAGATAAAAAAAAGTAAGGACAATCAAATAACTTGAGGTAGTTACTTTTCTTTGTTAGGTTCTAATACAAAAGTTACAAACATTCAAGGTGAAATTTTTTACCAGCATTGGGTGAAAAGAGATTGAGAGCCTCCACTGGCCTCTAGCTTTTCCAAGAGCATCCAGTGATGCAGTATAAATATATCTGGAAAATATGAGCAAATTAGAAATAATTTTTTTTTTACCATGAAACCAAACATAAACAACTTGTACCCTCTAAATTTACCATTACCTTTGATTTCTTCTAGAAGAACATCACAAAGCTAACATATCGCATTTAATACAGGATTCTTCCAGACAGTAATCACTTTAGTGAAGCCCACAAATACCATTTATCTTTCTGGACCATTTATTTTGAACAAAAGAATACATGGATTTCTTTGATTTATTTATACTCTATGAATATACTTTTTTTTATAAACCCTTATTGTCGAGAGTGCAAACATGGTTTGTCAAGAATCCTTCTAAGTTCTAACAATGGAACAAACAGATTGTAATTAAAACTTAATAGCAGCTTGATTAAGCGAAGTATTCTCCTGCAATAATTCATATTCTTTATGAGTTTTAATCGGCCAGGTGGAGAAAGGGTGGACAAGGAAGTAGGGGCAAGTACCGTAATTTGTGGGATTTGAAGCGCTCACGGGACTGAATCCACTCGATGACTTGGAGCACCCGTCTCCAGTTTCCCAATTTACCCAATATTTGGACAATCCTCAAAATAGAATGATCTGAGAATCGTATTTCAGCACTTCGCATCATTTCAGAGAACTTCCACTCAGGCATGTCAATGTCTGCACCATTTAGACTGTAAAAGTAAACTACTTTACCGTGAGTAGAACAAAGTATTCTGTTTGACCAAATTCTTCACAATTTGGCACATCTAAAAGCACACTGAAACGCGAGGTCTTACCATAATTTTGTCTCAAACAATTAAAAACAGCATAGCATGCCAAGCATATACTGAAATATGACCTTCCAAGTCCATAAATGGAAATCATACATGAATATCTGGCATTTCATTACAGAAGAAATTCATCTAACCATTAACAACAATCAAATGTGGTCATTGCAAGTTTGACTTTCCAGAATTAAGTTCAGGCTAGTCAATAGGATTTATAATTCATATGCTTAAACAGATATCCCAAAGCAGACAGAGGAATCGAGATCATCAGCTGAATAGCTAGTATAAACCAAGATATTCAAGAAACTTACTACTTTAAGTAGAAGAAACAACAAGTGCAATTAAAAGTATAATGATTGTGGCACCATACAGAATCTAGTATCAATCATTGTGCACTATAGTGCATATCTGCCTAATTCCAAAACTGTAAAGACAAGCAATAGCTCAAACATATATCTAATTATCCGATATTAGAGCCCGTTTGTTACATGGAAAAATAGGGGAAAATAAATTATATCTCATATTTTTACGTGTTTGGTATAATTGATGGCTTTTCCCTTTGGCCCGAAAGCCCGTACTTCTTTTTCCCATTTTGGCATGATTATACATCCCACTCCTAGGTGGTATTCATAATACCAAGCATAGTCTCATGATGTCAATCGACTTTAATAAATCATGATTTAAATACATCATAACAAACACTTTGAAATGGTCAAATATATCACATGATTTTATATCCATCAAAATCCCATACCACTAATCAAACAGGCTCTTAGAATACTACTGATTCAAGCACATACACTAGCGTATTAAACATGATAAATTACTCACCATATAGCAAGCTTCTGAATTCTCTCCTCCATGTCTGCCCTTGTAATTCTCGGTTTGTTTACAACATCACCCTCACATTCCAATTACCTAAATGCAGCTCTTTCCATATCCAGTAATTTACTCTCACTGCTACCACTTTTCCTTCCATCAAAAATCCGGACATCGTTATTCTCCTTTTTGTAACCCTTTCCAGAATCAAAATCCCCCTTTTCACCTCTCCTATACATATTACCCTTTCTCGAATTTTCAACAACATCATCATCGCTCTCCTCTTCTTCTTGAACAATTTTCCTAACACTCTTCTTTTTCCTCTGAATCTTACTACTACGAGTAACACTACTACTACTGTTGTTGCCCCTGTCGATTTTGACAGATTCCATGGCCTTCAAATACTCATCGAACGTCGGTTTAAACTCGAATTCTTTATCAATAACAATTCCGAGGCCATCATTTAAAGCGCTCCTTGTTGTAATTCGTTTCTGCTTCTTTACAGCAATAGATTTGGGAAAATGGGAAACCGGCATGGGAATAATGTATCATGGGTGTAATTGAGTAGAGAAATAAGTTCTGTGGCGGATTCGGATAGAGATAAGCCTCTGAGCATCTTGGTTTTTCTTCAATTCGACATAGCATCGATGTTTGTGGATAGATAGATATTTCATAGAAAAAATGAAAATGAGATATTTTAATCGAAAATTTGGGCCACAAAGAAAAACATTTTAAATAAAGGGAAAAAAATACTTGATCCGTCTCAAATATATATATAGGAGCATTTGAGCACTTTCAAAACAAATTAAGAAATTGTATTGAAAAAATAAATTAAGCGAGTCAAATTTACATTATCACTTATTTAATGATTGTTATAGTTTTGATATAATTAATCGTAAGGTTATATTAGTAAATTAATTAGAAAAAATTACTTTATATAGAATCATACATATATTTTGAGCGTTCGTAAAAAAAACAATTTCCATATAATTGGGACGGAAGGAGTAGGAACAAACATTTTCTACTCCTGCTTTCTTTTTAGTTTTTTTTTTTAAATCTTTAGTATTATATTTTGTGATAAAATGAGCATGACAACTTTTTAACACTTTTGAAAATAATGGACATTAGTTTAGACTAATTTGTATCTGAAAATTGTCTTAAATGGGTCATATCTTAAAGGGATCAAATCGTAATCTCTATCGTGTTAAATATGAGACTTCGTCTCATCGAGTTTTTGTCATTTTGAATTTATAAAGCAATTTTATGGATAGAATTACGGTAAAATTGTTGGGAAATTTAGAGTTTTGATGAAAGTTCTAAAAACAGCGTGTAATAGGACCGGTCGGACGCATTGGTAGTGATGTTTTTATTACCGTTATAAGAATACGATTGAAAATTATTGTATAGAAACAATGATGTAGAAGATAGGTCACATATTGAGGGAACCTCAATATGTATAGGTCGAATCAAAAGAAATTTGATATCAGAAGCGGGCGGAAAGCGAAGAGAATGATAGAAGATCGGATCGATCCGATAAAGTCGGATATCTCAACCGAAGTCATGAGTTCAAATTGAAAGACTTGAAGATCGGATGACCAGGAAGATCGCACGGAAGACTACATCGGCCGAGTCTGCTAGTTGAAGCTAAGATAACCGCACCGTAAGACTCTTATCGGGAATGATCGATTGTGGTGATCGACGTCGACTCACCAGTGAAAAACGATGTTTCACCAAATCATCGTCGATGATCTGAACAAGAAGAATGTCAACCTTAGTTGGTAGAACAACAAAAGTGCTTCTCGTTAACCAATAAGAACAAGACCGCGTATGATCGGAGGCCAAGATTTGGGGATTTGGTGATGCTTTCTCAAAGCGGCTATAAAAAGACACTATTCACGCTTTTCGGCCATGCCGTTCCTGACGCCACATCAATCCTTAAGTCTACCAAATATAAATGGAAATTCAAATTGCTCTCCAGCTTTTGATTTCGAGGTCTATAAATATGGGATTACTCTTGAGTGAAGACCACGGAAACTATCGAAAAGAAGTCAGCTATAATCAAATTTCCGCGAAGAACACAAACTTAAAGATTATTTTCTAAGTGTTCATCCCATAGTTCTTAAAGATGTAAATCGTTTAATCTAGGCGATGAAATTTCTTAAAAACTAGGAAAAGATTTCAAAGTTGGAACGAAAACAATCTTACCCAAATCCCAAAGTTAGGGTAAGTTGTTTATGAATTCACTAGGGTTTACAGTTAGATTTACGGGATCGGTTGAGTGAGAACTCTTTAAATATCTGTTGGTGTCTTGTGTTAGACTAACACAATAATCTAAGTCCAGTTGGTTTAGTTGGTGCCCTTGTGATAGAAAAGAGTGGGCGTAGGACCGGTTTGTCCAGAACATTTATAAATCTTGTGTGCTTTTACCTGCTTTGATTAAGCTGTTTTACTGGCCGCATTGTAACTTAATTAAAGTTGCATACATATTCTAAGTTAAGATCGGTAGCACCAAGCTTCGATGATCAAGTTTGACACTTTGGTCAACCGGTTGAAAGATGACTTTGGAATCGATTTATTAAAAGCCGGTTTTTCACATCGGGTAAAATTTACCTTCCATGCACAATCGGTTAAACCGATAGATCTGCGGAATCTGCCTTCAGCGATTAGTAAGTTAGATATCGATCAAATGATTCATTTGCACTCGATCGGGATAAGCGCAATCACACCTTTGATCTGCACGCAAAAAAAGTTTTTTGATATATTCACCTCCCTAGAACTTACGCCATCATCAAAAAACGTTAAGGACCTACAAGTGGTATTAGAGCGGTGGTTCTCTACTGCACCGGGCTTTGAGTATCATCGATTCTTGAGGAAGAATCTTTGTGGTCATTTGAGCAGATCTTGAAAAACCGTTTTTAAAACTCATTCATTTTCCAAAATCACTTTCGGCATGGATAATACCTCGGGTATGTATCATGATTTGCGAAGTTCTCAATTGATGAGTATGCAGTTGGGCCATATATATGTGCAACCATCTAGGATCGATAAAATGGAGAATGATGGAAGTCATTGAAAGAGGACCCGTCATCATATATCACGGCAACCCCTGCGGTTGGAGGAGATCCGGACTTTGCCACTTTTAAGTCTTGTGCGAAAAAAGCCCGGCCTTGATGGATCGGAGGAAAGGGGAAGTTGTATACTCTAGATATAATCCCAGGCGTATAATCATGAAGGCGATGGATAAAGTCACCAAGGAGAAGATAAAATATTTCAAAAGCTGCGAAAGCGATGTGGGATCTCTAGGAGATATCTGAAGAAAATGATCGAGATCAAAGACAAACACTACAAGTTCGAATCTGGTGAAGTTAAAAAACTAAAGATCTTTGTAGCACGAGACCATCAACGAGCTCGATGGAAGGATTACTATGTCAGTAAATAAGCTACGAGAACTTGGTAGAGAGATGTCAGACAAAGATATCAACTTATTTTCCGAAAAACAGAATCAGGTAATTTCTGGTTATTTGATGAATTTCTTTTCTAAAACCCATTGATCTCATAGATTATGTCTATATATGTTATCCTGTGATATGTCTTATCTTTTCTTGGTATCCGTATGTGTTTATCGATTACTAGGCCTGAGAATAGGTCTGATAATCAATACATGATATCTTTATGATTATGCACAATTTTAATCGAGTCTATCTTGTTGTAGATGGCCACTCACGGAATGGGAAAAATCATGTGCAACTATGCGGATCTAGCAACAAAAATTGTCGATGACAAATTTGTAAAGTTTGGTGTTACGCAGGATCCATAATCAATGGAAGTTGAACAAATTCTGAAGAAGGGAGGTCTTGAAAAATTATGTCTTTTGCTCACTGCAATCGATGTCTGATATGAAGCAAGCTGAATTTTTAAGGAATTTGAAGGTGGATCTGGACAATCACGGAGATGAACTGATTTCTTGATTAACGGAGAGAGATCGAGACTTTCAAATCTTGACATATCTCGCTGTTCGGCTTGCCCAAAAAAGAATCTCTCCTGCTTCACTACGAGGGAGAATGAAGATGAGTTGTCGAAAATGAACTCTTGAGAGACTGATAAACACCGCACCACATGTTTTTGTCGGACCTATGTTAAAAATCTGAAATACCGATTTGTTGTTTGACATCTTGTCAAACAATAATGGGTATTCGTTCCATGATGCTTTAACATCCGTAAAAATGTCTGGCAATTGGTGCGATAATCGATGAAGCCAAGAATATCAATTGACATGGCTTCGCAAGGCCATTCTGCTCCAAGAACATGAAAATTTTGGAGTTAATGATGGTAGGCAAGTCTATCCAAGAAGAGAATCGACAATCTCAACAAGGTTGCGTTATTACGAAGGACAAAATGCGAAATGCCGAATGGGATCGGAATGGTGAAGTCCTACAAGGCCTTCCTCACAACCACATCTTCCATATATGGGCCATCGATGATGATGATCGCGCCCACCTCCAAAGGTGAAGAAAGGAAAGAACAAAAAAGGCTGTTTACGTCGCACTGCACCGGATGCTCCCAAAAGAAAAAAAAGAAAACCGGTAAGGCTCGCGAGAAAGAGGCCGAAGAAGGCAAAACAGCCACAATGACTCTTTCGAAGACGAGTCGATGAAGAAGGAGTGCTGAGCAACCCGACGCGCTTACATAAATCACCAAAAAATCGACAGCAGCAAGTTTCAAGTTGAGAGCTCGCCCGAACATTCTACGAGGAAGAGCAAAGGCAGACGATCTCTTTCTCCTCAATCTCGTTGATTCACCACTCGAATTAAATTCTTGAGCATATTTCTCCTTCTTTCGCTCATAACGCGAACACGAAAGTTCATCGGTTCGCGAACGGAAAAAATTTTCTTCTTGAAGGCCCGACGTAATTGCCGACAATGAGAACCTCTGCAGATTCACCAATCGACCACTTCCGCCTACTCAGACACCACCAAACCCTCTACATCTCATCAATCGGAATGCGTCGATCCGAACAGATAATTCCCGAGTCCAGATCATCCAAGACCATCACCGGAAATGGTCGAATGCAAATTGAGCGAGATATTGATGAAGTCAGATCCGTGATGGGTAGCCCATCCTGTTATTCGAGAGGGGCATGGAGATCCTCACCGGAAAGATCTCCTGTTAAAGAGCTTCCTCGATTTTATGATGATTATAGAAATGTATGGGAGGTCTTGATGAATTCACAGATTTTGATTTCGACATGAAGAAATCGTCATAGATCACCACCGAGTCGATAACTTTTGAATCGATCAAAGCTACGATCCACGAAGTTCGGGATTGATCAACAAGGTGAATCGATCCTGGCGAAGAAACTCCTAAAGCCGTATGATCCTATGAAGGATGTGGGAGGCTGCCAATGATAGTGAATCGTGTCATAGCGATGTTCATGACCCGATAGGAGGCAAACAATCAATAAAAATGATCGGTGATGCCAAATATTCCTACAAATCACATCATCGGCGATCAACTTCGGGAGATCGGATCGTGTTTTAAAGATCTCGCGAAAAAAGAAGAAGTTGAGGAGTGTTGGCTAATCAACTTAGCAACCGCAATAGTGATCGAGGCAAATTGGCCTCAAAGAAATAACGGACCAACCAACGGAATTGGCTATTTCAGTTAAAGGCAATCAAAGATCGATTCTCTCAAACTGCGACCAACTTTGACTGCGAGTTTAAAAAGACGTTGATGACAAGCTAGTCGGTTGATCAACAACAAAGTTTCTCTTCGATGGTCAACGAAAAGCTAGAAATGACCAAGAGAAACTTGACAAAACTAATTCTTACCCTCTCTCTTTGCCGTGGAATCTGTCAAGACCGATCTCGAAGATTCAAAGTCTATCTGCTCCAAGCTCAAGGTTTATCTGTTGAAGATCTTAACAAGGCCATATCGATCGACTTTGGATCTCTGACTTCCCATCTCTTTGCTCTTTTTGATCAAACCAAAAAGGGAAGAACCCGATTGAGAAACCAATCGACCCTATCGTAATTCTTGTAAGACTGATTCGAGACGGTTGAATCCTATGGCCGAGACTAGACCATCCGGATCTTTTTTGCTAACGAAATTTGGAGAAGATGGAAAAGTCAAAAGGCAAGAAAGGCTAATGGTCTTTGGGACATCACAACTTGTACCGGTCACTCGCACTAAGAAAGAACAAGAAACACACTATCTGGTAGCCGATAAGAAATTGGCCGAGAAACTCCAAAGAGCGATTCAAGAAGCCCGAATAAGTGAAGAAGAAAGTGTTGGGGATTATCTTTGAAAAGTATGCTTTTACTTTGTATAATCGGCTGAATTTCGAGCACTTATTCTTGAAATAAATTGTTTATCAACGATGCTTTAAATATGATTGAATGTTATATATATTTATTTGCGATAATCGTTTCAATAATTAAATGACGTGTTACATTTGTAGTTAATTTAGTGATACCCGATCACGAAGATTAAATTAATCCGCATTATAACTATAAGTATGCCATTCATTTACCTAGATGGAAATGAACAACCATCGCGAAAGGTTGAGGTGTAAGGCTTAGATTGGTTTGTCTTGACCAAGAGATTACACTAGTGCATGATGATCTTTGAATAGGACCTCTGGGAGGATAAATTCTTGAGAATGAACAAGGAAGAATTAGACCTCGGGTGGTTCGTTGTTTCTTAACCTTCGTCCCTTAAATAGGATCACGTGGGATCGGTAACTATTCTTTGACTTATCATGGGTAGCGAATCGGAGAGATTCAATACTTTTTATCTTGGGCAATATTATTGGTCACATGTGATTGCTAAGATTTAATCTTAAGAATGCGTGTGCAAGTAATGCGCTTGCTTGATTTGCCCCCTCGGGAGGTTCATAAGTTTTTATCATACCAAATCTTGCAAGTGGAATTAGTTTCCAGTATGGATAATAATGTTGAACCGTTCACCGACCAAGGACAAAAGATATTAATTAACGGAAAGCTATTTGGTGGCTTGAATTAATTGATGGGCTAGATAATCTTAAACACGAAATAATGATGATGGGAGCCATATTGATATAATATGGGTTAAGATGGATGGTGCGATATTAATTATGTAGTGGGATTAATTAATATTTATGGGCTTGAATTATATTGTGGCTCAATATTAGATATTCAAGATCCATTAAAAGGTCGATCTTAATTCTCCTAAAAGGCCCTGAGTAGCCCAACATATAGTCCAATAACTGAAAAGGTGATTAAAATAAAATAAATATTGTTGCTTATATTTCCCTAAAATTTTAAAATTTATAGATATGATGGGAGAAAGATTTTCTTTGAATTTTGTTATGGAATGAAGATATGTATTCTTGGAATACAAGATTATCTCATTAAATTCAAGAAATCTCCCATTTAAGCTTTATCTATATAGAAATTTTCGAAAAAAGTAGAAAATATAATTAGGCGAAAAAATTTTTCTTGATTTTCTTGAAAAGATATTATGGAAGATATGTATTTCTTGAAATACAAGAATATCTCATAAATTCAAGAAGATCCAATCTTGGATTCTTGCACCTTATAATTTTCGAAAATTCCATAAACTTGAGGAGGTGGATTTTTTGTGGAATATTTTAATTATGGGAAAAAAAGAATATATGGGATATATTCAAGATTTCTTGGTGACCAAGAAAAGTCTTTTCCCACGTTGAAAAAAACACACAAATTTCGTTCACCCTCCTCCCTATATATAGGGGATGATTAGTTCATTCCCAAGTACAATTCCATGTCTTTGGAAATATTAGCAAATCCACATAAGTGGTGCAACAAAGCTTATTTTTTCCTTTTGTTAATTGTTCATGAGTATCCTTCCTCCGGATTGTCGAGCAAGGGCTAAGGAATACTTGGGAAGTCCTTTTGGTTAGTCCGTCAGGCCAAAAGCCAATGCCGTCCCGGAATGCGTTAAAATAAACCCAGGATTCGCGTCGTGGGTTTTACGTGGCTTTTTATATCATGATATGTTGTTGCAATTATTATTTGAATTAATATAGGATTAATTCATGCTAGTAATAATTAATGAATTAAATTTGTATTTAAATATTCACCCCGAATAGATCAATGTAACTCGTTCCCCAACAAGCTGGTATCGAGCCCATTTTATTTGAACTCTGAATTTTTAAATTGTAATTTAATTCACGGACATTAAATTTGAAATTGGATAGTAGAACCTGTTAAATCTATTTTTGCGGTATCCAATTGTCATGGATTTTAATGTTTTATTTTTTGCATGCATATAAAGCTGTGGTTTTTAATTGATTAGTTCGGATTTGTTTTGCCTCGTGAGAAAATCCACGAGTAGACTAGGATTTGTTTGATTTGATCAATGTAATAGACTAGTCTAGATCTAGGTTTATTTATTTTTTGTAAATAAATTGTAACCGGATAAAGAACGAAGAGATGAAGAATTAAAGGAAAATCGAGAACCAGCGTGGCGTGGCGGTAGCCCTTCGTCGCTGTCGAGAATTGACTCTCTTGAAAGCTTATCGCCCAGGCGGCGTGGCTGACAGACAGTCTGCACGATGCCCTTAAATTTTATCTGAAATAGCAATCGGCGGATCTTGATCGTGAAGCGTCCATCCTTTTGCTGGCGTGGCGATTCGAGACAAACTATTTTTTTCGAGAGCGAGCAGTGGGAGAAATTCGAGGCGTGTTTCTTCAAGATCAAGCCAAGAAAAAAATCAAACCATGACAATTGGATAATTTGTGCCCAATATGTTTATTTTTACGTTATGCTTGATTTTTTTTTGTCTTTATCTTATGCTTTATTTAATTTGTTTAAATGTGTTTGCATGAGGGGTTGCCAAATTGAAAAATCTCAACTCCAAAATTACTAAGTATGTTTTAAATAATTAATTGACAATTTTATTAGGATAATAAAATTGAATTAATTATGACCTCCATGATTTATTTATTTGTGAATTCTTTTGGAGAAATTCCCCACTGGAATGGTCAAAAGATAGGTTTCATATGAATGAATTCCAAATCGGATGATTGTGGGTTATTACTAGTGGCGGCGATGACCCTCCCCACGAGGCTCGATCAAAGCGAAATAGTAATCTGTATTTAATCATGGTTATTACTTAGGTATAAAATTGATATGCATATACTTCCCTTCAAGTCCTGTCGATTTTATATTGGTCAGTAGAGCCAACTATTAATCTGGATATTAAAGGTTTATAATTGTTCTTGTTTGTAACATGCTTGAATGTGTTTAAATAATGACCCACCCCACGTGGCTTATTTAAACTGTTTTGAGATGTTGGGCGATCGTATTCATATTTTTTTTTTTGAGATTTTAAAATATGATGAAATGTGATCGAACCTTGTGATATACTTGTCTTTATTGCATATAGTTGTTTATTTCGATTCGGCATATAGTTTACCTTTTAATCCACTTGTTATTATACTTAAAGTCAATACAATATGTATGGAAACTATATTGATTGGAAAATTATAATTGTCTAATTTTGAAAAAGCACAAGTGGATTTTGACACAAAAAAATCGGATGAGCCAACCGACGAGTCAAAACATGCGAGACTCGTCGGATCACCTTCTGAGAGATGTAAATCGAAAAAATGGTGGAGGAAAAACCCGTAAGGGATTACGTCCTCAAAATAGATGGCTCATCCCCAGACAAACTTGAGATTCCCGAGTGCAGATTATGATCTAGAGACTCAGATGAATTTGGTACTTCATTCTCTGCCTAGAAAGGTTTTTGAGCATTTTGGCCTCGCTAGCTAATTTGTTGCAAACTTTTGGACTCGGCAGAAATGATGATAAGGCACCAAACTCAAGCTTTGAGGGCAAGTGATCCGTCTTCATTTTCTAGGCCAAGGGTAGGCAAGATAAAGAAGAGGACCAAAGGCCATAAGCAATAAAACTCAATGTTGCGAAGGGCAATGGTAAGATGAGGAATGCTTGTTGAGTCGAGGAAAATCCAAAGAGGAAGTGTTTAAGGCTGCGGTGAGAGAGACAATGGAGGTTTTGCTGTTCCAACCCCAAAAGGGACGGAAAGAAAGGTAATTCTCACACACTTTGTTGAAACTTGTTTAGCGGCGTATACTTCTCATTCGTGGGTGGTTGATACGAGATCCACTAATCATGTTGGCTTCCCCGGATTCTAAATGATCCCAAGAACATAGTGGGAGTGAGATCCTCATCCTTTGGACGTAGCGTTCTAAAGTAGAAGACATTGCAATGCTCGTAAGTGGCGGATATTGCAATCTTCACGGTAATAACGATTATTGCAATACTTCACGCAAGTAAATGAGACATTGCAATGCTACATGAGTAGCGATTAAAAGCGATGGGAGAAGTGCACCTATCTTTTTGAAGATAAAGTTTTTTTTTGAGATTATCTTTATGTTCCCGTTTTTAGAAAGAATTCATTTTCGGTTTCTAAAATTCGATTAAAAAGGACACTAAGTTTCTTCTAATAAGAATGACATCATTTTGAAATGATGAGTGTATACGATTCACGGGACATTGATGGAAAATCTATACAATTAACTTTGCACACCACTCACGAAATGTATCTATAACACATCAATCAAGTTTTAGAAAAGAAAACGTTCATCGACGCGTGAGCGAGACACAACTTTTGGCATCTAAGATTAGGTCATATAAATCGAAAGAGGATCCAAAGGTTGGTGAAGGATGGTTCACTGGAGCGTCTCCAAGTTGAATCGGATCCAACCTGCGAATCATGTTTGGAGGGTAATATGACCAAGATGGCATTTGGAGCCAAGGGGAATGGGGCTAAAGAAGTGTTAGAGATCGTTCACATAGATGTCATGTAGTTCAATGTTAACTAAAGTAAGAGGAGGTTATGAGTAATTTTATTGATGATTACTCAAGGTACATTTTCCTTATGAAGCATGAATCTGAGACCTTTGAGAAATTCTAAAGAATTTAAGGCTCAAGCAGAGAATCATATGGAAAAACGTATCAAGTCTCTACGATCTGATCATGGAGGCGAATACCTCAGCAATGAGTTTTTGAACTACTTATCTAATGAAGGATTGTATCCTTTCATCATCACCCCCGAACCCCTCAACAAAAATGGGGTTTGCAGAGCGAAGCAACATAATTCTTTTGGAAATGGTTAGATCAATGATGAGTTATACGGATCTTCCCAAGTCGTTCTAGGGTCATGCCTTGGAAAACAGCGACTTACATTCTGAACTTGGTGATATCCAAATCAATTCCCGAAACCCCAAAGAATTGTGGACGGTAAGTCTAGTAAGATCTGGCATGAGAACTTTGGGGTGTCCGACCCTCGTGTTGGACAAGGAAACCGTCAAATTGGATCCTCGATCGAAATTAAAGGCTATTTTGTAGGATACCCGAGGAACAAAAGGGTGAATGTTCTATAGTTCAAGATCAAAAGGTGGACATCCGCATTTTTAGATTTTGGAAGAAAACTATAGAACGAAAGAAAACCCGTGTGAGATTACCTTAAATGAGCTTAGAGGCAAACCTCGGTCTTATTTGTCTTAGATGATATACCAAACGATATGTTTTCTGGCCGCACCTCGTTATAGTGGGAGGGTTGTTAGACGGCCGAGATTCATGGGAATAGGAGAGTCCTCGGACTTGATTCCCCCGAATTAGACCCATAGACATATGACAAGGCACTCCAAGATATGGATCTTGATTCTTGCAAAGCAACAATGAAAAGCGATATGGGTTCTATGTTTCATAATAGAGTGTGGGAAGTTAGTCGAACCACTTAATGGGGTCAAACCCGTTGGATGAAAGTGGGTATATAAGAGGAAAAAGAGGGCCGGGACGGGAAGGTTGAAACCTTTAAAGCAAGACTAATGGCGAAAAGGTTATACTCGGAAAGAAAGGGATCGATTATGAGGAAACTTTTTTTTACCGTAGCCATGCTTAAAATCCATCCAGTATTCTCTTATCGATTCTTCTGCGATCTCAACTTTGAAGTCTGGCAAATAGATGTCAAGAGCGGCTTTTCCTTAACGGAAGTCTTGATAAAGAGATCTATATCTGACAACCCCATGTTTTCATTGAAACAGGGCCAAGAACACATAGTTTGTAAGCTCAAGAGGTCCATTTACGGACTCAAGCAGGGCATCGAGCTTGGAACCAAAGTTTTGATCATGTAATAAAGTCTTATGGGTTTGATCAAAACGAGTTTGAAAGTTGTGTGTATAAAAAAGCGTTTGGAGCGCATTGGTATTCTTAGTACTATCGTAGATGACATTGTGATCATCGGAAACGATGTGAAGATGTGGTCGGGGCGTAAGGGCATGGCGTTTCAAAAGCAGTTTGATATGAAAGACTTAAAGGAAAGCCGGGCACATCCTTGGGATCAAGATTACTCGAGATCCTGAGAAAAGATGATCGGGTTATCGCAAGTATTCATACATTGACCTTTGTTTTTGAAACGATTGAAGATGAAGATTCGAAAGGATTCGTACCTTTGGACTTGGAATCCATCTATCCAAGAATATGTTCCCTAAAGGCGAAAAAGAGATAGATGACATGAAAGGCATTCCTTGTGCTTGGTTTGTGGAAACCTTATGTATCTGCAATCTTGTGTCTGAGGCCCGGATATATGCTTTGTCGTGGGCATGATAGCAAAGATATCGAGTAACCCGAGGAAAGCGAATTGGATGACGATTAAAAACATTAAAAAATATCCTGAAAAGAACTCGGGATAGAATGTTGATTTATCGATCGATACTCAATCCCCATCGGCTTCATGGACTTGGATTTCAATCGGTTTAGATTCCGTAAATTATCCGCCTCGATTAGTGTGTTTCCATTTGGGAAGTGTAGCCATTAAATGGACGAAGTGTGAAGCGAAATGCATCAACGACTCAACCATGGGACTCGGTAAAATGGCTGCTTGTGAAGCGGTGAAAGGACCCGATTAGGCACTAGATCTTCTTAGTGGACTTGGATGGTGTTACGATTTGTCAGCAATATCTGCTGGGGCGATTTGCAAATTCAAGAGAACCAAGAGTCCACGAGTCGAACAAACACATTAAAGGAAAAACATCTTATACGAGAAATCGTTAAGAGAGGAGATATAGATGTGGCAAAGATAGCATCTAAGGCGACTAGATCCATTCACAAAGCGTCGCCTCTGAATACATTCGAGAGACATGTGAGTGGAATGGGTGTCAAGACCGTTGCCCGCTCTCCTTTGAGTATAAGTGGGAGAAATTATTAGGTTAAGTGTAGGTGACATTAGATGTCACGGACTACTCGAGACGTGTTGTAGTATACTTAAAAGCGGACTTTGAGTATAAGTGGGAGATTGTTGGGGATTATCTTTGAAAAGTATGCTTTTTACTTTGTATAATCGAAACCTAATTTCGGACTTATTTCTTTGAAATAAATTGTTTATCACCGATCTTTAAATATGATTGAATGTTATATATATTTCTTTGCATAAGCTGTTCAATAATTAGTCGTGTTACCTTTGTAGTTAATTTAGTGATACCCGATCACGAAAGATTAAATTAACAGTCCTTTAACTATAAGTATGCCATTCACGACCTAGATGAAATGAACAACCATCGCGAAAGGTTGAGGTGTAAGGCTCAGATTGGTTTGTCTTGACCAAGAGATTACACTAGTGCATGACCGACATTGAATAGGACCTCTGGGAGGATAAATTCTTGAAGTGAACAAGGAAGAATTAGACCTCGATGGTTCGTTGTTTCTAACCTTCGTCCCCTTAAATAGGATCACGTGGGATCGGTGAATTATTGCTTTGACTTATCATGGGTAGCGAATCGAGAGAGATTCAATACTTTTTTATCTTGGGCAATATTATTGGTCACATGTGATTCTTAAGATTTAATCTGAAGAATGCGTGTGCAAATCGCTTGCGATTTTGCCCCTTGGGAGGTTCATAAGTTTTATCATACCAAATCTTGCAAGTGGAATTAGTTTAGGTATGGATAATAATGTTGAACCGTTCCTCGACCAAGGACAAAAGATATTAATTAACGGAAAGCTATTTGATGGCTTGAATTAATTGATGGGCTAGATAATCTTAAACACGGGAAATAATGGCCGGAGCCATATTACTATAATATGGGTTAAGATGGATGGTCTGATATTAATTATGTAGTGGGATTAATTAATATTTATGGGCTTGAATTATATTGTGGTTCAATATTAGATATTCAAGATCCATTAAAAGGTCCAATCTTAATTCTCCTAAAAGGCCCCCCAGTAGCCCAACATATAGTCCAATAACGAAAAAGGTGATTAAAATAAAATAAATATTGTTGCTTATATTTCCTAAAATTTTCGAAATTTATAGATATGATGGGAGAAAGATTTTCTTTGAATTTTGTTATGGAATGAAGATATGTATTCTTGGAATACAAGATTATCTCATTAAATTCAAGAAATCTCCCACTAACTAACTATATAGAAATTTTCGAAAAAAGTAGAAAATATAATTAGCAAGAAAGATTTTCTTGATTTTTCTTGAAAAGATATTATGGAAGATATGTATTTCTTGAAATACAAGAATATCTCATAAATTCAAGAAGATCCAAATCTTGGATTCTTGCACCTTATAATTTTCGAAAATTCCATAAACTTGAGGAGGTGGATTTTTTGTGGAATATTTTAATTATGGGAAAAAAGAATATATGGGATATATTCAAGATTTCTTGGTGACGAAGAAAAGTTTTTTCCCACATTGAAAAAAACACACAAATTTCGTTCACCCTCCCTCCTATATATAGGGATGATTAGTTCATTCCCAAGTACAATTCCATGTCTTTGGAAATATTAGCAAATCCACATAAGTGGTGCAACAAAGTTTATTTTTTCCTTTTTTTAATTGTTCGCGAGTATCCTTCCACGGGATTGTCGAGCAAGGGCTAAGGGAATACTTGGGAAGTCCTTTTGGTTAGTTCGTCCGACCAAAAGCCAATTGCCATCCCGTCCAGAGGGTACGTTCAATGTAAACCCGTAGATTTTTAACGTCGTGGGTTTTACGTGTCTTTTTTATATCATGATATGTTGTTGCAATTATTATTTGAATTAATATAGGATTAATTCATGCTAGTAATAATTAATGAATTAAATTTGTATTTAAATATTCACCTTAATAGATCATGCAACTCATTCCCCAAATGCAGAAAGAAGAAAAAAAAAAATTGGCAGAGAAGAAGATCTGAAAAAAGAAATATAGATCGAGGCAAAAGAAATGAAAAGTTGGAAAATCGGACGGAACCTCACCGTTGCCGGAAGAGTTGATGAGATCATTCAAAAAAATAGCGCACATCTTTGATAGGTTTGAGGAATGAAATAAGATCATAAGTGAATGGCTTCCGATGCTTTTGTTCTAGATCTTGTTCCACAAAGAAGAATCTCCGAATCTGAGAATTCCTCAACCTGGTTGGAAAACAAATATCCAGATTTTTTTCAAGTATCTCGGAAAATGAGGCCAAAATAATCAATGTAAAAATATCTCGCCAAGAGTATGATGTGATGGATTACTCGAAGAATCGGATGGCTCGTTTAATGATGGCATTTCAAAGGTTCTATTTTGACATCCCGAGCAAAAGCGAGCATAATCGATCTCGACAAATCAATGATGTCAAATGGAAACTATACCGATTTTCAACATCCCTCAAGATCAAAGAGAAATGCCGAAGGATCAAGCCAAGAGATCAGAATCGGAAGACTACTTAGGATTAGTTGTTTTTAAACTCAAACTTTTTCTCGATGTAATATGTAATCGACAAATCTAATGAAAGAAAAGTTTATTTTCGATCTAAGACAAAAATCTCATTGTCTTACGATTATATGCTTTTTATTGTTTTATACTTATCAACTGTGCTTGGTTTCTCAAGTGTTTTGGTTTCATCAAAAAAGGGAAATTGTTGGGAAATTTAGAGTTTTGATGAAAGTTCTAAAACACGTGTAATAGGACGATCGGACACAATTAGGTCGATCGATGTTTTTATTACCCGATTATAAGAATACCGATTGATAATTATTGTATAGAACAACCGATGTAGAAGATAGGTCACATATTGAGGGGAACCTCAATATGTATAGAGTCGAATCAAAATAACAGTTGATATCAGAAGCGGGGCGGCAAAGAGAAGGATAGAAGATCGGATCGATCCGATAAAGTCGATATCTCAACCAAGTCATGAAGTTCAAATTCGAAGACTTGAAGATCGGATGACTTCGAAGATCGGACGGAAGACCTACATCGGTAAGTCCGCTAGTTGAAGCTAAGACAATCGGCACCGAAAGACTTATCGTTGATCGACCGCCAGATCGATCGTCACCACCAAATTGATGTTTCACCAAATCATACGTCGATGATCCGAACAAGAAGAATGTCAACCTTAGTTGGTAGAACAACACCAAAAAGTTATCGTTAACCAATAAGAACAAGACACGATGATCGGGAGCCGCAATTACGGGATTAGGTGTTCTTTCTCAAACGGTATAAAAAAGACACTATTCACGCTTTTCGGCCATGCCGCCTCTGAAGAAGTCACATAAATCCTGCAAGTCTACCAAATATAATAGGAAATTCAAATTGCTCTCCAACGGCTCTTTGATTTAGAGGTCTATAAATATGGGATTACTCTTGAGTGAAGACCACGAAAACTATCAAAAACTCAAGCTATAATCAAATTTCATACGAAGAACACAAACTTGAAGAATATTTTCTAAGTGTTCATCCCATAGTTCTTAGCACGAAATATTTTCATCTAAATGATAAAGCTTCTTAAAAACTAGGAAAGATTTCAAAGTTGGAACCAAAACAATCTTACCCAAAACCCAAAGTTAGGTTAAGTTGTTTAGCAAGATTTCATCAGGGTTTCTAGTTACGATTTAAGGGATCGGTTGAGTGAGAACTCTTTAAATATCTGTTGGTGTCTTGTGTTGGACTAACACAATAATCTAAGTCCGGGTTGGTTTTAGTTGGTGCCCTTGTGATAGGGAAGAGTGGACGGAAGGACCGGTTTGTCTCGAACCACTATAAATCTTGTGTGCTTTTTACTCGCTTTGATTAAGCTGTTTTTACACAATCGCACACAACTTAATTAAAGTTGCATACATATTCTAAGTTAAGATCGGTAGCACCAAGCTTCCGATCCGATCAAGTTTTGACACTTTAGTCAACCGGTTGAAAGATGACTTTGGAATCGATTTATTAAACCGGTTTTTCACACGGGTAAAATTTAGCTTCCGCGACAATCGCTTAAACCGATGATATCGAATCGGTATCTGCCTTGAGCGATTAGTAAGTTAGATATCGGTCCAAACCGATTCACTTGCACTCGATCGATAATCGCAATCACACCTCGATCTGACGACGAAAAAATTTTAAGTCTATTCACCCTCCCTCTAGACTTGCTCGCCATAAAACCCGTTAAGGGACCTACAAAAATGTACTCTTAATTCCAAATCAATTTTCATACTTTTTTATCAATTTGTTTCACATCGGTTTTATATGCAAAAAAATGAAACTTTACTCATAATTTTTATCTTCACAAATTATTTTTATAACATAGTTAACTCACATACACGCATAAAATAAAGTTGATTTGAATCAAGTACTCTTATTTTATCATTTTAATAAAATAAAACACATTTTCTCTTAATTTTTAGGTGTCCAAATCAATATAAAAACTAATGCGGGATAGAAAAGTATAAAACAATACATGTACATATACATATAATCCGATTAAACTCAATTTAAAGTTTTCAATTCTCATCCATATTAGAAATCATTTTATAAGTGATATGGGGTCTTAGGTCAATGGGGTTTTGCGAATGAGATTTGAAATGGTGCAGGACCTTTGAGGGAGAGGAGGAGGTGAGACTTAATGAATTGCTTGCTTATATCAACAGTACAAATTGAGAAATAAGAAGAGACATATGGAAATGGACCCATTCTACAAATGGTCTTTTTTTCCACAAGTATAAGCGTCTGAAAGTCTGCGACAAAAAAAACAACCGGACGGAAGAAATCAAGAGACGAGAAGGCGTATAAGAGATTTTGGAAAAGTTATGCGAGGAAAAGTCTGATCGATTGCTTGGAAGGTTAAAAAAACAAAGGATGCCGACGAAGAAGAGTCTTCAAAAGAGAGGTACTACTTTCCCAAATGGTGATATTTTGTGTGCTTTGTGTGGCTGATGCGAACGAGGGTTTTGGACCCAAGAATACGTGCAAGATTATTCGCGAAATTGTCCCAAATTTGTCATCATCAAAGATATTGTCCTATATTTACATAAAGATCTGACATGATCATAAGATTATTCAAGATTAACAATATTGTCCTAGATTTATTATTTATTTATTTAATATTCAGTTTTGTCCTTTAAATTCATAGTTATCGAGTCGGTTAGATAGATTTGCTAGATTTGGTCCTTTTTAGATTAGGTTTAGTCCTTTTTTTCTCTTTAAATACTTGCGGTGCGTTTTTCATCGAGAATCAATGAAGAATATAACTGTTCCTGTGGCAATTTTGTCAAAACCAATCGTTCTCCTGCTGGCCTGAGCCAGGGCGTCGATTTTATCGTGTTTTTTATTCGTTCTCCTGCTAGTCTGTGCTAGGGCGACGAATTTATCTTGTTCCCAAATCGCGGTTCTCATCAGTGGCTTACATGAGGAAAACGTACAACATCTGTTTTTTAATTGTGAGTTTGCACGTAAGATTTAGAATGATTGCTATGCTTGGGGTAAATTACGTATGGTCCCACATTCCGATCCCATTCGTAATTTTCTTCAACATGGTGATTTTTTCGACTCTGATTCAAAAGGACGAAAATCAGCCTCTTTGTGGACGTGTATTATTTAGGCAATCTGGAAGACAAGAAATGATCGAGTTTTCAATGAGATGAATCCAAATTGTTCCAAAGTTACACAAGAAATTAAGGCAAAAGTATGGTCGTGGTTCGTGACAAAGAATGTGCTTAGATGGAAATAAGAGCTTTGGAGGTTTGTTGAAAGATCCTAGGATATGATTTAGATATTGAAGTCGGATTGGAGTCGTTTTAGTTGTATTCTTGTGATTTGTAATTGATTTTTAAAAAACACTTAAACTTTGTACGGGTTGGAGTACCCCTTATTCTTCAATTGTGTATAATGATTTTCTTTTTGCCTGATAAAAAAAATTTCATAAGATTATCTTTTACGCGTTCAAATATTGTAATTCCAAAACTCTATGATTTAACAATAAAATAAAAGCTTTCAAAAAAACAAAAAAAAAACAAAACAAATATTAGAATAAGAATATATGTATCCCTTGTCGTTGTTGTCTTCTAATTGAGCATGTCTTGAGAGGGGGATATCTAGTATGGAATGTGAGACATGTGTCTATCAAGCATCGTGTTGTTGTTGAGCTCTTTTTTTTTATCGGGTAAAGTTAGATGTTAGTTGTTAGTAGTTAGTACATTAAGCACCCAAATACTCCACGAAATCGTCAATCCACCTTATAACTCCCATAACTCCAACTCGTTTCGGAGGAATCGAACACAGGTCTCCCACTCGAATGAGGCAGAGTGGTCCAGAATAAAATTAAACCACCGGTTAAATTGAGCTCTAATATGTTGATAATGGGATGTGAGACATTTATCCAACATGCATCGTGTTGTTGTCGAGTCCTAATTGGTTGATCGAGTGAAAACCTTCAAGCTCGTTAAGATGAGAAAGTCTCCAGCTTGATTATTAAGCTATGTTCAACCAGCTTTGGTCATAGGGTAAGCCAAATTAGTTGTGCTCGCATCCACAAGTTGCTTCTTAAGTTGCTACATTGAGCTCGGCTCGAACTTTCAAGTTTTCAAGTAAATAAGTTATCAAGCGAGTTTCTAGGGATAGGGGTGTTTGCAAAAATTTATGGTTTTAAAAAAGTGATTAAAATTAGTGATTATGAAAAAATGATTAATAGTAGAAGTTGATAATGTTTGTAAGAAAATTAAAAAAAAAAAGTGATAGTGTTTGCAAAAAAAGTTAATTTTTTAAAAAAAGACTAATAAGCTACTAAAATTACCCTCTTTGAAGCTTATAACTTATAGCTTATGAGAGTTTATTTAAACTATTAAAAGATAAATAAAACACTCAAAATTATTTTTGCATACAATTCTAGATAACTATAATCACTTATAAGTTTTTAAAAACACCCCCTCTATCTGTTAGGTTAGTAGCCTTTTCATTTGTCGATCCATTATGTGAACTTGATTATAGCTGATTGTTGTGCCGAAAGCTTTATGTCGCCAACTAGGTGAACCAAATGTTAGATTGGATTGTTTTTTAATGAGTGGGTGACTATTAGGTTAATTTTATTCTTTTTTTATTCTTCTTAGGTTTGATTTTTAAAAAACATTCTTTATTAGGTTAAAAAGTAGATAAATGGGCATAAATCTAATTATCCTATTTTTTTTATTTTCTTCCTCCTAGTGTCTATTTTCCTTTATTTATTTCTAATTTTTTTTGATATGTTTATACAGTTAGGAAATTGATGATAATTTTGGATATTTTTTTTTATTTAAAATAGGATGATAATTTAAAATAAGATTATGTTATGTATCTGGCATTCAAAATTTTATATCTAAATTAATAAAAATACCAAATTTTACATATCTAAAATATAAAAAATTAGATATTTTTAAATCGATATCCCGATTAAAATTCACATATTTTCAACTTTTTCGGCACGCACGTATCTTACAAAAATACGTGCGGCGTATCTTATGAAATACATGCACATATACACGAGTACATGAACATATGCCTGCATAATGTCATGAACCTATGCATTGAATCGAAAAAAAAAAACCCAGAGAACCACGGATCAATTCATCTTCTTCCACCATCCACTTCTTCCACTAACAGTTAACCCAGCAAAATCACCTTTGTTTTTGCCCCCTTTGATTTCTCCACATCCCAAGATTCCCCAAAAATCACCCAATTCGAAACCAATTTCAAAAACCCAGAAAGAAGAAACCAATTTAAAAAATCGAGAAACCCAGATCTGTCGGTTTGAGTAATAACTCAAACCCAATTTCATCAAAATCCCCAAAAATCACCCAAAATAACTCAAACTCATTTCCAGATCCGCGATTTCGAACAAAAGATCATATGGGAAAAATCAGATTTCGAAATCGCCTGCGATGGAGACAAGAAGCTCCAGTGAAATTCCGACCATCATATCTGAGAAGCTGATGCGTCGCTCTCAAGGGTTGTCTGCCAAAAAAATACCGGCATTTCTTCTTTGTCCGTCAACAGTGGGATCGGCCTCTCAGCCGTCTGTCTCTTCTTCGCGGCGACGAACTTCTTCTACTCCGTCGTCTTCCTCCACTGGGAAATGTCCCAGCGCATCGTCTCCTCCATCCCCCGACTGGTCCTCCATCAAGTACGCCCCTCGACCTATACTGTGGTCGCAACGTCGTCGCTTTACCAGAGTTTTTTTTTTTGGGGGATGGGAGGACATCGGAAAACGTTTGGCGGAGGGGCGAAGAAATTGGAAGATGGCAGATTAGAAATTGGGGGATGGAAATTGGTCCGATTTTGAAAAGAGAGAGAGAGATTTAGATATGAGGTATTGTGGGGTTAGTAGTTATGAAGGAGGTGAGATTGAGACCGGTTCTAATGGAGTAAAATGTGGGGGTAAGAATGCCGTAACACTACAAATTGAACCTATTAGTAATGTAAAAAAATATTGAAACCTTATTGCAATAATAAGGCTAAATTGGAACCTTGTTGTCATTTTCTCTTTTTTAATGGGTTTGAGTAATTTTGTTCATACATGATTATTCCTATATCGAATAATTGGTCGTATTTCGTTTGAGTTGAGATTAAGTGTTGACAACGACTTAGTGAATTGGGTCAACTCAAACTTATAATGACGAAAACTTTAGTTTTTTTAAAAAAAAAATTATTTACATTTTAGGCAGATTTTTATAGCAATGTCGAATTTGAAGTCGGTGTCGTACTGCAATGTCCTACTTCCAAAAATCCGCAATTCAATTGGTCAAGACAGTGCATAACAACCAAATCGAAATCAATTCGGGTTGTTCCACCTGTATATTCAGCTCAATCAACTATCTACATAAATCGAAATGAAATCAATTTTTTCAAAATTAGTAACTTAATCCAAATCAAGAAAAGAGACCAAAACATAAAAATCAAGAAAAGAATCAAATTAAATTCACATATTCATTTACATTTAATCGATTAATTCAACTCTATTCTAATTATGCACCGTCGTACTTCCTAAAGCAGATCCAACATGCCTTTTTTTGGGATATTCATTTCGAATTTATGGATAATTTTCAAACAATTGCCCCGGGCCGGGCTCGAAATTCGACCGTTGGTCTTGGAGCCTCAGCTTTTACACGTCATCACCACCATTTTCTCCTCCGCGTCGATTTGCGTACGAGTGTTCTTGATATTCGCGCGGATGAAGATTCAAATTTTCAAAATTCAAATGCAGATAAAAAGGAAAGCTGCGACACAGTACCACTTTTTACTCTCCCCAGTTCAGAAAATCACAACAGAACAGAAACATCCTCGAATCCTTTTCCCCCCTGCCTACGAATAGCCCACCTTAATTTTGTCACATTATTAATAAACTATTCAACAACTTTAAAGTTTAAACCCCCAATTACTCTTCTGCGATTTATAGTGTAAAAGGCCCCCCACTTCTTTCTGCTATCTTAATTTTGATTTGAATCTTTCCTTGGCTAGGTGTGTCGGGAAAAAAAAGAAAAAAAACCTTATCTTTTTGTGTTTTTTGAGCAAATATCTTGTTTTATGTTCAGATAGAATGGTTTCGACTGTGGGGTTTTGAGGGTTTTAAGGTTGGTTAATGATTCTTGATAATTATTGAAAAATCCCATTTTGATTGTTTTTTCAAAATGAGAGAAGAAAACCCATCTGAGAGCAGAGTGAAAGCTTCAAGATTTGGTGATCAAAACCAGAGCAGCAATGGCAATGTGAAGGTTAATAGCAATTTTTCGAAGATGAAATCTTCGTGGGGTTCTCACATAGTGAAGGGATTCTCAGCTGCAGAAAAGAAAACCAAAACTAGAGTCTTGCAAACCACAGCTCAAACCAAAAGAGTGCCCTTAAACAACATAGATAATGTCACTAACCAAAAGAATCAAACATTGGTTCCAAGTTCAAGAATCAAAAGATCGCTCATTGGCGATCTTTCGTGCTCCATTAATGCTAAACAGGTGCACCCGCAAGCAGTTCAGAGCCAAATCAAGACAAAGGCTGTAAACTCTTCTGAAGATTTGTTTCTTGAAATTGATCATTTGAGGAACTTGCTTCAAGAGTCCAAAGATAGGGAGCTGAACTTGCAAGCTGAGTTGTCGGAATTTAAGCGAAGCTCGAAGAATTTGGAGCTCGAGAAGGAGCTCGAATTGAAGAAGAGTGAAATCGATGGCCTTCTCAATAAAGTCGAATTGCTCGAAAAGGAAAAGGGGAACCTTTCGGGTCAGTTGGTGTCTTTGGCTTCTGTGATGGGGAGACAAGATGAGGCATTGGTATGTAAGGGGCAAAATGGTCTTTTTAGTTCTTCGGAGATGGAGGTTGTTGAGTTGAGGCGGTTGAACATGGAGCTGCAGCTTCAGAAGAGAAATCTTTCTGGAAGGATTTCTGCATTGGAGTCACAGTTAGCCACTCTTGCTAATGTATCTGAGGTATAATCAGTTTTGGTTGTCTTGCTTTTGCTGTTTCAATCGCCTCTCAGTTTATGCATTGATTGATATATGAGTTTGCTATTTCTATTTTAGTGTGGTGGATCAATATTTGCAGTTTGCTATTTCTATATTTGCATCTTATATGTCATACTAATTGCTATTTGTCTCTAATATGCTTCATTTAGGGTATGTTTGAATTGGGATTTAGGGTGTGTTTGCTACCACTATTCAATAGTGAGAAGCACTTCCTGAAGCCATAAGCTGTGGGGAGGCAACTTAAAAAAAAAAAATGCTTCTGATCCCTCATTAGAGTTTTTCAAACAGTGGATTTTGAAATTAGGATTCAAAATCTAGTAGATTTTAAAATTTAATAAATTATAATGGTGTGTGTTTGTTTTGAAATTTAAGTAGTATAGAGTTTAAGTTTAAGTTTATGTGTAAATGTGTGTGACGTAGTATTATTATATTATTGTTGATTGTAATTGTAATGATTATGTGTTGATTAGTGTAAAAGTGAGGAAAAAAAAGTGTGAAAAATGGTAAATAAATTAGAATCCATGTTCTTATGCAGAGTGATAGTCTTGAGAATATCAAAGCAGAAGCTTCCATGCTAAGGGATACTAATAAAAACCTCTGCAAGCAAGTGGAAGGTCTTCAAATGAGCCGAATGAACGAAGTCGAAGAGCTCGCTTACTTGAGATGGGTCAACTCATGTTTAAGAGACGAGTTACGTAGTTCCTCTAAGACGAGTTCTAACAAGCCATCAAGCCCGAGTTCTGCTGAAAAGAGGAGGGAATCCATATCCTTTTCGCCTTTCAATATCGATGAAGATTCTAACTATGATGATGATACTGCTACAAAGAGGCTATATCTCATCAAGAAGTTCAAAAAATGGCCTATTACTGATGAAGACTTGCAGCAAATAACGAACACGGATTATCATCCAGTTAATCGGAACTGGGATGATCTGGTAAGTTCAGCAAGAAGGCACTCGATTAGTGGAACGAGTTGCGTTGCCGAAGATCTTGTACTACTTAACAAGAAAAGGCAGTCTGATAGTTTTATGTGTTCCAAAGAGTTGGATAAGAGAGGGGCTGAGAATATGGTTTCGCAGAAGTATGATTTGGAAGTTTGTAAAGTGACAGGTTCGTTGGACGTCGAAAAACGAGCATTAAGAATCCCGAATCCTCCCCCAAGGCCTTCTTGCTCTGGCTTAAGTGGACTAAAAGAAGAAAATTGTGTTCCAGCTGTTTTTCCTCCATGTGTGCCTCCACCGCCTCCTCCCCCGCCACCCCCACCAAAATCAACGGCTAGGATCACGACAGGGATCGTGCAACGGGCCCCACAAGTTGTGGAGTTTTATCACTCACTCATGAAGAGGGAGTCTAGAAAAGATTGCTTGAATTCGGGCTCAGCTGATGCATCGGATGTTGCGAAGGTTAAAGTAGCATGATTGGCGAAATTGAGAACCGATCTTCTCATTTGCTCGCGGTGAGTTCTTATTACCCTTTTCGATTAATGCAAGAAATCATAGTTAATGTCATTGAATCTGAGCTCCTCAATTATTTCTTCGTGTGTAGATTAAGGCAGATGTCGAGACTCAAGGAGAGTTTGTGAACTCCCTTATACGGGAGGTCAACGATGCAGCCTATTCAAACATTGAAGACGTCGTTGCATTCGTAAAGTGGCTTGATGATGAACTATGCTTTCTCGTAAGTTTCTTGCCATCATGATGTGATACTTCGGCCCGTTTCTTCTGATACTCAAATTCCAAAAGTATCGTAAAAACATGCAAGAGTATCACGTCTCATGCACGATTTCCTCTGCCTTCATATATTGAATTTCTTGTCTAATCTAAAGCAATGTATTCTTTATGTCCATCTCGACTCATGTTCTTACATGACACTTGTAGGTGGACGAAAGGGCAGTTCTGAAGCATTTCGAGTGGCCAGAAAAGAAGGCCGATACATTAAGAGAGGCAGCATTTGGATATAAAGATCTAAAGAGGTTGGAGCAGGAGGTTTTAAACTATAAGGACGATCCTCGTTTGCCATGTGATATTGCACTAAAGAAAATGGCGGCTTTATCCGAGAGGTAAGAAAGACACAGACCTCATAGCTGCAAGAGTATTGCATAAATTCGACGCTTTTAAGATTCCTAATAAAAATGTCAATGATTTCGTTGATTAGAATGGAGCGAACCGTTCATAATATCCTCCGAACGAGAGATTCATTGATGAGAAACTGCAAGGAATTCCACATTCCTACAGACTGGATGCTTGACATGGGAATATTAAGCAAGGTATAATAGTTTGTAATTTGCAAAAGTATGCTTCTGTAAGAAAAAAATTATGAACATGTTTTTGATTTTCAGATAAAATTTGGGTCTGTGAAACTGGCAAAGATGTACATCAAGAGAGTGGCGATGGAACTTCAGTTCAAGGGAAATTCGGAGAAAGATTCTTCGTTGGATTATATGTTACTTCATGGAGTTAGATTTGCTTTCAGAATCCATCAGGTTGGTTGGTTTGTTTTATTTTCAAGATTTTAGATATAATCTGAACTGAAAAGTGGTTTTAATGGCGTACGTTGGACGCTATGTGCAGTTTGCTGGAGGATTTGATGCTGAAACGATGCACGTATTTGAGGAGCTTCGAGACCTTGCTGTTGTTTTGAACAAAAGTCGAGACTGAATAAAAAATGAAAGATTGAAAATGAAGATGGAATGAATGTATACTCTAGGCTTACCATCTCAGTAAGCATATAAATATATGAAGAATATATAGTTTTGCAAGATTAGATTCACAAATAAATGTGGAAGCTTGGTTTTTGCTGAATTGAATGTAAGCAAACAGGGCGAAATTTTTGTTTGGATCATAAATATGACCTTGATTTTGCGTAATGGTAATTTTGGTTTTATTGAAGGTATTAGTTGTTCAAGTAAAAAGTATTAGCTGTTTTATTGAAAACTGATAGTTGTTTACAGTTTTACCATATAGCCCGTGTGTTGTTACTGTGTTCAAATATGTCAAATGCTATAGAAATAACCAAAAGAGAAAACATCTAACCTGCAATAAGATGGGCGTATGAACATTTTCATAATCCATCTTACGTTCTACTGTATTATTAAGGAGAAAAAAAGTTCGTTTGGTCCCATAATTTTCCAATTCATTTTTCATTCCAAAAAAATAAAATATCCAATTTTGATCCTATAACTATTTCGGATATTCAACTTTAGCCCCATTTTTTTCCGAAAAATAGAAAATTATGTCGTTTTGGTCACAAACAAGTCACGTGCCGATTAAAAATAGGGATTTCTAAGCTCATAGCTGACGTTGACACTGACTACGACAAAAAATAAATAAAAAAACATTTTTTCTGCAATTTAGAAAGAATTTTCTTGCTCTTTCTGTTTTTCTAAAATATGAATTTTTAGTGTAAAAGTCAACGTCCACATCAGCTACAAACTAAGGAACACCCAACTTTAACCGGCACGTGATTTGTGCATGACCGAAAATGACAAAATTTTCTGTTTTTCAGCGAAAATAGGATCAAAATTAGACAATCGAGCTAGTTACGGAACCAAATTTGGATAGTTAAACTTTTTTGAGACGAAAACCGAAATACATGAAAATTATGAGACCAAAAAACTTTGCTATTCGATTATTATGGTAAGCATTTCGATTATTTTGATTTTGCTATTTCGATTCGGTTCGATAACCAAATAACCGAATGTTCACCCCTGATTTTGAATAACGTCTTGTGAACTAGGTTTCATAGTAAGAATGTTACGAGCGAATTATTGTACAACTTTCAATGAGTAAAAATATGAAACAAATATTAGAAGGCAAAGTATTATGTTTATAATTTTTACCATACACCATTATTATTATTACTTATAAATATTAACACTTTACAATAAAGTGTTGATCTTTATAAACAATAGTAATAGTGGTGTATGGTGAACACATAATACATTCTCAATATAAAAACAACTCTCTGCCCCTTAAATTAGTATTCTTAAAACGTAGATTATCGCCATTAAAGACTACACTTCATAACTTGCAAGCAAATAACCATTGAATCAAGATCAATGAGTTAAACAAGTCATTTGAAGAATTACTCAAGTGAAAGAAAAACAATTTCAAGTAACATTACGATAAATGTCTTTTCCTTTACAGAGAATGATTATCGTTGTTCTTATTTTCACTATTGCAATTCCCACTTCAATGGGTCATAAAGGAGAATCTGAAAAACACCGAAGAGAAAGTGACTGGGAAGATAATTTAAATGTGAAAATTAACGACATGGTTGATTCAAAAATTGGACGTTACTTGAGAGATCTCTGCTCAAATACCAAAAAACCAAACCAATGTTGGAAAATTATCAAACATGAGATAAATAGATTCTACGACACGGATAGCAGGAACGTTGCTACCATTATACTCACCGATTATGCACTAAAGGAGAAGTATATATCGTGTTCGAAAAATTACAACGATGTTAGTAGCAACCTCGCGTTGATAAATAGTTTCGTGGCTTTTAGTGATTATTATCAGGATATTCCTGAAAAGTTTAATATTGTTGTGGAACAAGTGAAGCATTGCAAGCATGAATTTGGAAAAAAATCATACGACGCCCATATTAGAAATAGGAACAATGAATTCGAAAATTATTTAGAGGTTTTTAGAGCTATAACAAACGTTCTAGTGAAAAGAACAGATTGGTAAGTCTAACTTAATAAATATCGCGAAATAAATATTACATGAAATAATTATATTATTTTGGGGGATTAATATTATATATTATTAATTGATTATATTAAAGTATTTTGTTTACTCGAATAAAATAGAAGAGTTATTTAAGCTAATAAAAGACAATAAAATAATTACTCTCTTTTTAATTATTCCGTCCCGACATTTCAAAATTACATCTCATGTTATTATTTTTACCCACAAAAAGTCATCTACTTTAATAATAAAGTAGAAATAACTACAATACCCTCAATCAAACATCATTTTATCTATTTATCACTTTAAATATTAATAATATCAATTTTTAGAGTAACACTCATGTGACCAGTTCACATTGTGAACCGTAATTCAATATGATTCATTTCTCTCTCAAGCTCAATCATCTCATCTCTCTCGCATCACGTGCACATCACGAGCTCACCAATCATCGTCTTTGTTGGCCACGGCAATGTCTTGGCGGCGACATGCCGCTATATCTATGTGGTTGCCCCCGGTGCCAGAGTAGACAATCAGCTTCAACGACAGCAGGTGGCGGAGCACCTCCGTGACGGGACTATTATGCTATAAAACTATCACTGTTATTCTATAAAACTCTCACTGTTATACTATAAAACTATAATTCTATTAAACTCTCATTATCATGTTATTAAACTATCACTGTTATTCTATAAAACTCTCACTGTTATGCTATAAAACTATTACTGCTATTTTATAAAATTCACAATTCCAATTTCAAATCCCCCAATTAATGGCCACTCACACTGTTTTCAATTCCAGATCAGGCGAGACGCATTCATCACCTACTACCTCCTCGCGCCGATCTCAACAATTGCAAGTCAATGAATCTGTCGTGCGCTTCGCGGCGACGTGGGGAGGGGAGGAGATGGGTCGTGGCGGCGTGGTGTGGGGAGGGGAAGGGACGCGGTGGCGGCTGGGAAGTGGCCGCAGCGTGGGTGGAGAAAGCAGGGATCGGATCGCGTCGGCGTGTGCGTATTTTTATTTTCAAAGAATGGGTCAAGTATATATATCTGACTCATTTGTAGTATATGAGTCAAGTTTGACCCGGATTCATAGCATGAACCAGGTTTATACAAGTTTTTGTCTAATTTTTATATATCACAATGATATTAAAAAAATAAAGTTGACCGTGAACTCGAATTCATATAAATTTTTATCAAATATTTTTCATAAGAGCATCCCTTCAATATTTTTTGGCTTGGTGGTTTGATGCGTTTGAAAAAATTATCCATATATTTAATATTGCGTTAAAAAAGAAAACAACGAAATCCAAAATAAGTTTCACAGTGGGAATTTTACGAGTGAATTATTGTATTAACTTTCAATGAAGTAAAAATATGAAACAAATACAGAAACAGCCCCCTGCCCCTTAAATTGGTATTTCTAAAACGTAGAATATCGCCATTAAAGACCACACTTCATAACTTGCAAGCAAATAACCATTGAATTCAAGATTAATGAGCTATACTCTATACCATTATATATATAAACAAGTCATTTGAAGAATTACTCAAGGGAAAGAAAAGCAATAGCAAGTAACATTACGATAAATGGCTTTTTCTTTACAGAGAATGATTATTGTTGTTGTTATTTATTCTATTGCAATTCCTACTTCAATGGGCGGAGATGATTTAGAAATTGAGCGTTACTTGAGAGATCTTTGCTCAGAATCCAAAAATTCAAAAAATGTTGGAAAATCATCAAGCATGAGATAAACAGATTCTACGACACAGATATCAGGAACGTTGCTACCGTTATACTCACCCTTGTAACGGAAAAATGCAGCGAAATCAATGACCAGCTTAGTCGGCTTCAACATGATTCCACCGATGATGCCCTGAAGAAGAAGTATATATCGTGTTCGAATAAAATGGAAGAGTTACTCTTTCCTTTTTACGTTTTTTTAAGCTAAAGAAATGCACTAGTCTTTTAATAGGAGTTGCTAAACAACTATTACATTTCTCTTCTTCTTCGCGATTTTTCTGCAAATTTCTTGCAATCTTTAATTGCTTGTTACAAAATAATAGAACCAAACATGCTTTATTTATTCTCTCTTTTCCCTCCTTTTTGAAAGAGAAGCGATTCCCTAACAATTATACCTGGACTATAGTTGCAAAAATCAGGTTTTGCTTGTCCTGAAAAACCTTGAAAATCAATTTAACGAGTAAACCTAGACTATATTTCACTATTTTCACGTAGGGACATTTGTTTTACGGGACTGGATTGATTAGGTATGATAGGATTGAGTGAAATTTAGTAAAATTTGATTGATTGAACTAGATTATTTAAATTAAGATATGTGTTTGGATTATAGGATTGCATCTACTATTCATGTACTGAAAAATCAATATTTATGTTTGGATATAGGGATTATATGGGATACATATTGAAATATCATAAATACCCTTAGGCTCCATTTGGATGGATGAATATGAAAATCCATGGATTTCACACACAAATCATACTCTCAAATGGATTTACAAATACTTAGATGTGAGAGTTTAGGTAAGAGAGTGAAAGGGGAGAGGGGGAAGGGGTAGAGATGAGAGAATTTTACAAATGACTAGATTTTGATGAGGATTTGAAATCCCTCTATTTTAAACTAAACTCTCAAATTTAAGTATTTGTAAATCCATTGGAGAGCAATGATTTATGCTTGAAATCCATGAATTTCAAATCCATCCATCCAAATGGAACCTTAAATTAACAACCGCACTTCATTCTTGTAAATATATTCAAACAATAGAATGACAACATTGTAATATCGCACTCGGGATATGTTTTATCCCACCTTTCACATGGGATTGACATATCCCTCTATGGAAGATTTAATACATTTTGTGCCCGGACAAGAAATATATCTTGGGTCCTCATCCCACAATCCAAACGATAGATTAGTTAGGATTAAAAATCATAATCCTGGCTTATACAGATCAATCCCGCGAACCAAACGGGTAGAGTGTTTACATACCCATAAAAGGCCTGATATATATATATAGCAACAATGGTGAAAATTACCTAGTATGTATCTAACGTTCATTTGTACGTATACACCAAAGAGAAGCCTGTTAAGCCCAATGGCTGTACGATTCTCTTCGACTGTCGAAAGAGAAACTATACAATGAACTGATGAAGCAATATATTTAAAATATCAACGTGTGAGGCGGACCAGCAACCCCGTTAACACAAGCATACAAGTACACTGAAAAAGAAAGATGTAAAATTGCACTATGAGGAGACGAAAAACCAGAAAAGGTTTGTCGTACTCTGCCTATACGTATGCATTCCAAAAAACCGCATCTATATAGATTATACGTCCTCAGAAGGCGAAACATGTAAAAGGATAAAAACTAATTTACACCAACTTATGCACAGCTTCATCAATTTTTTCTCAACAGCCACCGCGATATTTTTGGGGGTGGGGCGGGGGGTTTGATGATTCCGGATGCAATGCAGCGTATTCCTGGGCTTTATGTATATGCCAAAAACCACCTTCATTCACCAACATAAATCGAGAAGGACCAGATTCTACCTTGAGTTTGGATAGAAGGGAAGAAGAGTATTATGTTACTCTCCTTGCTGGAAGAAAGTATAATCTGAGCTGGATTCATTTTTTGGGACCTGCACGAACTTGTATCTTTAGTGGTCTATTACATAAAACTTATACCGCTATAGATTTATCTGATTTTCTTAATATCCCATCATCACGATTAATCGCTGTTCCCTAAGTTAAAAAACTTGGGTGAAATGATATTGAAGGCACTTGAGCTATTCACAGTTTAGTAGAACTCGTACTAAACGAAGGCGCATATTCTAGAAATATCCACAGGTGGTGCATCAAGATATCAAAATTAATCTTCTTCTCCAGAAGCATTTATATGGGAAAAGTAAATTAAATAATAATAATAAGCTAAGCAAGAGAATGCAGACCTCATTTGTGTGTGATGACCCAGTAGGAGGAAGCACAGGAACGAGCGAACTCCAAAGCAGAGGGTCAGTTAACGGGTCGATGCTATTATAGCTGGTAAGAAGGGGAGCAGACAGAAGAGGACCCAAATGATACATGCTCCTTTGGATAGCAGGTAATCCTCCACTAATCCCATATGGAATATCATGTCTCTCACTTCCCAAATCGTGGCATGATTTTTCAACTGTTTTCCCCAGCTCAATTTTTTCGATATTGTTTTTGTTTTCCTTCTCATCATTCTCATCCTTCTCTTTCTTTTTTGATATTTTCTCCTCTAGGCTCTTGTAGGCTGCTGACTTCAACAAAATGCTCAGAGCAGATACCTTTTTGTGGTTCAGTCTTTCTGGAGACACGCCTAATCGTGGCATTTCATAGGGTTCGGTTGGCTTAACTGACCATTCCAAAGCTTTGAGTTCACTAGCAACGTCTTCAGGACACCCAGGGTTTGTTTCATCAACTGCTTTTGACTGGAAATCAGTCAGACTAGATTTACTTGTACCCCACCATTTTATATAATTTGATAAATCAATCTTCCTGTCAGTGCTATAACACCCTGCAGTTTCACTTCCTGTAGCCATCTCATCACCTGCACTTTTAAGAAGTAGAAAACTTAAGTGGTTACATCAAGTTATTGATCAAACAAATCCCCAGAAAAGTAAAGGTAAAAAGATAAATAAATTGTATATTCTTCTTTACAACAAATGTACAATAGAAACCAAAGCAACTCTTACCATATAGTGTACTGTTGATGTAGTCAGTTCCAGGCGTACGACCAAATTGTGAATCCCATCGACTGCTTTGAGGCAGGAAAAATTCATTAAAAAGAACCCATTAAAAACGAAACTTCAATTCTACAAGTCTTTCTAGCATAAATAACATCGACTATCCTCCAGTTAATGTAAAAGCTTGCAGATTGATAACTCAAGTATGACAGATGAACCTAAAGTTTGTGCAGTGATCAACTATTTGTAATGTACCAATCAGTATACCTGGAAAGGGGTCGATATTTGGAGATAACCCTAGAGAAACCACTACTCTTCCTGCGAAAGATGTGGCTAGTAAGAACCAAACTCTTCCAAAAATAGTAAAAATAACAAAATTATATATAAACCTCCTAAGTGATGCTAGATAATCCTCTCTTGACACGTTCTGCATTTCTTCAAGGTCCCTTGTATAATCTGTCACCTGCACATCCCCATTAGCACAAAAGCAATTTCTAGAAAGTACCATCCTCAAAAGTTGCAAACATGATGCATATTGAAAGACTTGTCACTGGAGGTAATTGAAAAAATCAGTTCACCTAGTGGTATCCAAGACACCCCTTACCGGAAAATTAATAAGCGTTCCAGGGCCCCAGTATTTAAGAGCAGCTAGATCATAGACTCTTGCAGCAGCTTCCTCATCATCGTATGCACCTACAGAGATTTTGGATTGAGCAGATCAAAACAGGTTTTCTCTTCTACTGTTTGTGCTATAATACAAAAGATGACTAGATCACTTACCCAAGTAAACTGTCCAAATCAACCAAACATCAGTATTCGATTTCTCAGCAATGAAGAGAGGAGCACAGAGAAACAACAGATTGATAAGTTTACAAAATCGAAACATCAATTTGCATCTGTGCCAGAAGAAAATACACACGCACACTGATATATATACATGAATTCACCTTGTTTTCCTTTCTTATTTTGGTTTTGATTCCAGGTACTTTTATCCCAAAGATGTGCTTCATAACGACCAGTCCATCGATGCCTACTCTTGAGGGAACAAAAGCAGATAATTACTCGCTAAAATCATGATTAAAAAAGGTGAAAATCATTACGGTTTCAAGCAGTAAAAACCTAGAGCTTGCTCCAACAACTAACAGTCTAAATAACATTATCAACTCTAATGTCCATAATCTCAATCACTGCATCTACAATAAAAATAACCACATCCAGTAATTCTTATCACAAAACACAAGCAAAAAAAAAAGCTAATCGCACACCACACGTTCGACAATCGGAGTACCTGGTTACACCTCGATATATAGAGCTCCGTTTGCCGGCGGTGCACGGAGGCATTCTGCTGATGCGCTCCTTCGCCGTACATCCTCTCTCCTTCTTCGCTTTCTTCAATCCTCTGTACAGCAAGAGCTGATCGGCACCCAGCGACGGCGGCGGCGGGCGCGCCTCCGAGGTTTCCCCGCCGCAGGTCTCCTCCGGCTTCGCCGCGTGCTCCGATGAGGACGACGCCATAACCGCCGCTCTCGATTACGGTTAGAGAGAGAAAAAAAATCGGAAGAAAACCGTTGGTAAGAGGGAAAAGAGAGTGGACTAGTGTGGAGACTGGAGAGTGATTTTTTTTTTGCACCGAAAGGAGAAATGTACAGATGAAGGGGGAGGGAAGTGAATTGACGGGTTTGTCCTTGGGCGATTTGGGGAATTTGTTGGTATTGATAAGGCTGAAGGGAGGGCTGTTTGGAAATATTCCGAATTGTAACGGCTACGAGGAAACACCTGTCATGGTGGTCTAGTTGAAAATCATTGCGATGATTTGTTTTGAACTCTAACGCACGAATTCTAAAAAAATTAACAGTATGCAGTATCGAATTCGTTTGGGGTGCGATTTGGGTGGGATTCGCCTGAGATTCGCACCCGATTCGCCACGTAGCGAATCCCAATTTTTTTTATTTTTTTATTATCGAATACGCGTATCCTGTTCCGAAGATACGCGTATCGGATACGTATCGGGATTTTTTTGTAAAATTTATTAAACTTTGGGGTTTTTTTTAAAAAAAAAAAATTAAAACTTACTAATAATTTGAAGGACACACTCTAAAACATATTAAATATTAAAATTTATTAATCTTTTATTATGATTTATGACTTGTATAGGTTAATGATATTTAATTTAATTGTTGTTTTGTTACTTATGAGATGAATTCTTTGATATTAGTACTTTTGTTTTAAATACTCTTGATATTATTACATGTGTTATATATAATTGTTGTAAATTTTTTAATATTATTACAGGTGATATATATAATTAGATTAAAAAAAATGACGTATCATGGCCGTATCGTATCCTAAAAATTTGAAAATCTACGAATCCCCGCACCCGAATCGTATCGTATCTGCACCCTGCACTCGCACCCGTGCAACACAAGTTTTGAATAAAAACTGGCCTAGCTAGCCAACTAACGACGAACCATGAGAAATAGGCTTCGGCCCGGCCCATTTAGGGGCAATATATAACCACCTTTTTTTTTTCTTTCTTTTTTTCTCTTTTACTCTTTTTTACTTTATGTTGGCTAAGTCTTGTTGTCTTATATACATTTAGGTACATCGTGTATTCATATTGCATTTTAGAAAGATGCAATTTGTTATATTGAAAGATGCAGCTTATTTATATTGAACGGTACGACTATTAATATGAAAAAATAGTTGCACGGTCCAGTATAAATAAATTGCATCTTTCAATATAATAAGTTACACATTTCTAAAATGCACGATGGATTTGTATGCATATAAGGCTTACTTTTTTTTTTAAAAACTAATCAAAGAATTTCAAATTAGCAAGAGCAATTGAACAAGAAGAAAGTCATCATCAATATTAGGAAATTCGTTTGTTATTTTATCAAAAAATTTCAATTACCATTTCTTGTTCTTTATATCCAAACAAGATGTTTTATCATTTTTTTCATTTTTAACTTCATTTATTCCTTTTTATTAAATGTGGGTTTCATGTGCATTAGGTGTATCGTGCACTTCATAATATATTTTTGAAATATATAATTTGTTGTATTGAAATATACAATTTATTTACATTGAAACATGCAATTCATTTCACAGACATAGGTTGCACGTTTCAGTGTAAATAAATTGTATGTTTATAAAATACACTATGGAGTGCACGGTGCAATTGGTGCATACAAGACCCAACCTTTTATTAGTTTTTCCTTTGAACAAGTTGTTGAAACTGAATAGGTCTCGTGTGCACCAGAGCACCGTGCAACTCATGTGCATTTTTTAACTGTGCAACGTGTTGCATTAAAATATGCAATTCATTTATATGAAACGTGAAACTTGTGTCAATAAAAATAAGTTGCATGTTTCAAAATACATTTGAGTTGCATATTTCAAGAAATTCATTGAAAATTAAAAAGTTGGTGTATCTTAAAAGAGGATTGTCATAAAACTGTAATGCACCTAATATGAGATAATATCGTTATGCTTGGTTGGAGAGTTTATAGGCGGAAAATGAGAATGAAATGAGAAAATGTTGTTTTACAACACTTTCATTCCTTGCTACAGTAATATAATATAAAAAAGCTAGAGAAACTTATAGATAGACACATTTTAGGTTTGCAACTTACTAATAGGTACAAAACGGTTTCACATGTGTATGCGCATTTATACTTTCATGTGCAAATTTAACTGCGTTGATAGACAAATTATCAGGATAGATTTGTTTAATGAGGCTTACGAGTTTTGGCTAACAAACAAGTAATTAATGTGTTGCAAAGCAATAAATGTAAATGGTTGAGAATGAATGAAAAACAAAATAAATATTATTCAATAAATGCTTAAAGACTAAATTTTAGAGAGTAATTGTAAGGGACTTTTTAGATCCTTTATTATGGCACAAAAGCCTCTATTTACAATACATTTTGGAGAGTGAATCTCACTCTCCAGCTAGACTAAGTTGAACATTAAATGCACAAATACTACACATTTAATATCAATGATACTACTTTGGACTTTATATTCTAGCTATAGAGCTCTCCAACAGGGCTTCGACCTTCTGATCTTTGACAGCTGGATATATCTTGTGATTATTGCTTGAAATTCTTAAACACTACCTTAAATGGTTGCCTGCGGTTGTCACATCGCAGTTAGAGATGTGATCTTCCCTTTTGAGAAAGATTTTCGCCTTGATCCTCTGTTTTTGTACTTTCTTGTACCAATTTTCATCGCACGAGCTTGTCGACTTTCTTTATGTTCGATCTATCTCCGAAGTGGTATGAGGTGTCTATATGAGGTCGTCGGGTATTTAGTTATACACTGAGAGTTCCTCATGAGTTCGTTGATTCTTGTTCGTCATCTTTAGAGTGCAGGTCGTCTCCGATGTAAAAGTCTTCATCATATTTGATCTCACAACAGACTGCACATGCAATCCATTTTGTACCTATCAGTAAGTTGATCTCAAATCTTGTACCTATTAGTATTTTTTTCAAAAAATAAGGGGTACATAGTAAAATTACAAGAAATGAAAAGATAAGACAAAAACTCATATGAGACGGTCTCATGCATGAGACGGGGTACAATTTAGCATAAATCACACTCATCCCTCCCAAAAGTGTTAAAGTGTCAATGCCCAATTTATGTTCCGTCTCACTGTGAGACCGTCTCATGCAAACGTGCCTCAAAAGATAATTGAAATGATGAGGTTTTTGGGGATTCAATACTTTGGGGGAATGAAGGTCCTAGTATAATGTAATTTCAAACACATATTATGACTTTAATTCTCATATCTTACCCCCAAACCGTCACAATCAAGTACCCTCTAAAGAATCATAATATCTTGACATTTATTCATTCCACCCCAAAAATTGCACTAAAATTTAATATCCAAATTTTTTTTATTGGTTAAACAAATAATCATCTAAGTAATATTGTTCTTAAAAAAGAAAAAAAAATTAATTATATCTCAAAATAATTCAACAAACCAAACAAAATTTATAAAAATATATAATAATTATTCTCAATATCAATTAAACAATACGGTAATAAGGATTATACCCATTTATCATTCCTAGCTCCCTACTATCATTATCATTCATATTTTCGTTCCTTATGACAAATCACATAGCTCCTAAAAGTCCAGGCTCAATTTCATTATGTTCTAACTGGCATGGATATTTCTATACACCACCCACCCAAGAAAAGTAATACATGAATCTATTTGTTTCTCTGGAAAAAAGAAGGAAAAATAAATAATTTTTCACCATTTTAAGTATTTGTTAGTTGCTAAAAACTTTTCTCTTCAGCCCGAAAGTTCGTACTCATTTTTCCCATTTTGATTGAATTGTTCATACCACTTTCTTATGTAGTATTTTAATTAATAACAAGAGTTATCCCTTCAAATATATCTTAACAAATATTTTAAAAAGTCAAATATTCACATGTACAAAATAAATACATCACATGATTTTAAATCTATTCAAATCTTATACCCCTTTTTTTGAAAAAAAAAGATTCCTTATCTTTTCTACTATACATTTGAGCTTGCACAATGGACTATAATTGTTTCAAAAACTCTCCAAGCTATAGCTTGGAGAGGCGGTTTTCCTAAAAAAAAAAAGAATAGACGGTTCAAAACATCCAAGTTTAACTTAGCGGTTGAGAACATTGGACTATATTTAGACATTTTTTTGAACACGTCGAAATATATAGTTTGGGGAGTGGTTCCAAACTTGTCCAAGTTGATAATTTATATACACACCCAAATCGCGAATTGAACCCGGTGATATATATAAAGCCCTAGCCTCCTCCTCACTCTCCCCAAATCAAACCATCCGCCGTTTAAATTAAGATATGTATTTTTTGGACAACCATCGTCCATATCTTCTCTCGCCTTTGACCTTCTTCTCCTTCCATTCTCTCCTCTCCGGTTTGCACCTTTCTTTCTTTGTTGTTTATCTCTTTTTTAGGCTTCACCAAAAATTTCTAGGTATTTTCTCTATTTATCTTTATTTGATGTCTTCTTCGTTTTGGTTTATCCCTTTTCTCTTTGCATTTATGTAACTGGATGTTATTATTCGTTCACGGTGTTTCTCGGCACTATTTGTCGTAGGGTTCGTTAATGCATTGAAATTTTCATAATTTAAATCTTGATAGAATTTGTTTTTCGGATTAGCAAGTCTTTTATCGAAGGAAAAAAAAGGAAAACAAAGAATTGATCTAGGTCTTTTTGGGAAGGATGCTTTTTATGGATCAAACAGTAGAAAATTCTTCTCTGAATCAACCAATTGAATTTGAATCTATTTCTTTTTTCTTCATCTCAACGGTTTTTACCGACCAACAGAGGTATCTATTTTCTTCCAATAGTCGTTATTACTTGAAACTATTGTGAATAGAGATTTTGTTGTTAGTTTGTATTTGAAAATGCAAAGCATGAACCCATATCCATCCATAAATGGAATTAACCAGTTGTTTACCTGTTTTGTCAATCTCAAAGTGTATTACGCGACTTTTGAAAATTTTAAGGATATCTAGATACACCATGAACAATGTTGTTAAAATTCATTGTCTTTATAATCGTGGGGTTCCCTTAGTTGTGTTGGGAAATTTATAGTGTTGATGAAAGTTCCAAAAACACATGTAATAGGACCATCAGGACACATTAGGGATATGTTTACATTATTTTGCTATAGGAGACCGGATAATGATTGTATAGAAAAAACCGATGTAATAGATAGGTCACATATTGAGGGGGAACTCAATATGTAAAGGTCCCGAAGAATCAAGAAAGAAATATCCCTTGGGTCGCTAAAACCGATCGAAGATCGATAGATCTTGTCGAGGATTAGAAGTCATGAAGCTCAAACCTCTATACTTAGAAGATCGGGATGACTTCCGAAAGATAAGACCAAAGACCTACATCAGGTAGAGTGTTTAAATACCCATAAAAAGGCCTGAAGATATATATATATTCAATGGTGAAAAATTACCATAAGATGAAAACCCATGTTTCATCTTATCACGTTCAAGAAGAATACCAACCTTAGTTGGAGGAACAACACCGCAAAGCAAAGGCTTCCATCCAATAAAGGAAGAAACACGTATGAGCGAGCCGATATCGCGGGATTCGATGTTGCTCTCTCAAACGGCTATAAAATATACATTCACGCTTTTGAACCATGCTTCACGAAATACGTCACATCAAGCACAACTCTACCTAAAATAGCCGAGATTCAAATTGCTCTCCAACGCTCTTTGATCTCAAGGTCTATAAATATGGGATCACACTTGAGTGAAACACGGAAATGCTTGGACAAACAACATAATCTGCTATAGTCGATTTCATGCGAAGAACATTCAACAACAAATTTTTATTGTGTTCATCCCATAAGTTCTTAGCAAGAAATCTTTTCATCTAGCTATCGTCCTCACATGCAAGAAAAGATTTCATAGTTGGAACCTCAACAATCTTACCCAAACCCCAAGTTAGGATAAGTTGTTTAGCAAGATTCGATCTAGGGTTTCTAATCTTGATTTACGGATCGGTTGAGTGAGAACTCTTAAAACATCTGTTGGTGTCTTGTTTGGACTAACACACTAAACTAAGTCCATCGGTTAAAATCGGTTAAGTTGGTGCCCTTTGAAAAAGGAAGAGTCGGGGAATTTGTCCGGATGCAATTATAAATCTTGTGTGTATTCTTTGCTTTGATTAACTGCTCTTATGTATATGCTTAAAACCACCTTCTAAGTTAAGATCATTCACCAAGCATAAATCGAAGGACCATATTCTACCTTGATTAAAAAGATAAAACTTGGATAGAATACAAACTGGTTTTCAAGGTAAAACTTAAAGCTTCCGCTTTTGTCGGTTAATATGTTACTCTCCTTGCGTTGAAGAAGTTATAATCTGAGCTGGATTCATTTTTGGGACCTGCACGAAAAAAGTTTTTAGTGGTCTATTCACCCTCCCCCTCAGAAACTTCGCATAATTGGATTCGGGACCTACAAGTTATCTGATTGGTTCTTCAAACCATCCTACATCATTGTATCAATCGAAATCTTGAAAAACTGTTTAAAAACCTCAATTTTCCAAAATCACTGGGCATGGATAAATGATATGATCTGCGAAGTTCTCAATTGATGAGTATGCAGATTAAGCTATATATATGTCCAACCATCTAGGCTCGACAAGGGGCGTAATGATGGAAGTCATCGAGAGGACCCATCATCATTTACTAGAAATCTATCCACGGGAGATCGGTTTCCCACAAGTCTTGTACGAAAAAGCCAAATTATGGACTTCTTCTCCATTGCAAGACATATCATCATGAAGACAATGGCTAAGGTCACCAAAGAGAAGATTAAGTATCTCAAATCTGAAAAGCAATGTGGGATACTACGCTAATCTGCGAGGGAAATGAGCATAAAAAACAAAGTGGCCTTTTGTGTTCGAGAAATGAAGATCTTTGTAACGAAACCATCAACGAACTCGATGGAAGAATTACAATGTCTATAAACAAGCAGAGAACTTGGTAGAGATGTCCGATAAAGATATCAACTATAAGATCCTAAGGTCTCTCACCAAAAGTGGGACATGAAGGTCAGAGAATCAAAGATTGCCGACATTTCAAAATGAAACCTAGTAGCTTGTTCTTGAGTCTTAAAGCTCACGAGTTCGACTGATTGAAAGAGGTCAAGGTTCCACTGAAGACGAGGTCCCTGCATATCGACTTCAAAATCGATTCTTTCAAAAACCCAAATAGAACAAAGGCCATGAACCCATTGGAAATATATTAAGTCCCGAGCAGAATCGCGTTGCTTACGGGAAGCTTGAGAAGTTATACAACTTCTAAGTATCAAGATTCTCTATCAACATAAGCTCTTTCGAGATAGAGATTTTTCTAATAGATCTCAAGAGAAGAACTCTTCGATGATCGGAGGGATCCTTTGAGATGAAAGGGAAAGATAGTCGACGAAGGAAGGAAGAGATAACTTTTCGGATAGAAGAAACTCTTTCTGGAAAGGAAAATCGCCTATAGGTCATACGGAAGCATTTCACCGGAAGGAAAGGAATCAGTGGATCGGGAACGGTCTTCATTCCAAGCTTTGAGTTCACTATCAACGTCTTCAGGACACCCAAAGGTTTGTTTCATCAACTGCTTTTTTTGGAAATCAAAGACTAAAACTTAAAGAAGACCCAACCATTTTATATAATTTGATAAATCAATCTTCCTGTCAGTGCTATAACACCCTGCAGTTTCACTTCCTGTAGCCATCTCATCACCTGCACTTTTAAGATCTAAAAACTTAATTGTGGTTACATCATTTATTGATCAAAAAAAATCCCCAGAAAAGTAAAAGATTCGTAAAAGATAAATAAATTGTATATTCTTCTTTACAACAAATGTACAATAGAAACCAAGCAACTCTTGCAATATAAATTCGATGAGCTATTAGATGCATGAAAGTCCGAAATCCTCCGAGGATAATCAAGGTAAGAAAAATAGATGTTTTTTCAAAATCATCTCAAACCGTTAAAGACATAAACGCCTATTTTCGAGTAAAGATTGATAAGGAGGACTTGGCTATGAGAAACCCTCCACATCCTCAAAAGCCCCGTGATTCATCTCGAAAAGGTGTAATCGATTTATTTTACAAAAAGATACACCAAAAGCTAAACTTGTATCTAATAGGGGTAAGAGACCGGTTGAGCGGGTAAAAAAGCCTAACGCATAATAATGGACTATAACCTAAAAGCATCGACCGAAATCAAATGGAAGAACCCGCCTTCTTGAAGAAACCTCAACCGATCAACGATCGAATCGAAAAGACAACCTACAAAGGAAAGTCTAATCAGACCCGGTCACCAACTAATAAGCATGCCGGGTAAAACCATCTACCGAAAACCATCTATCAAAAAAAGGATATGAATCTTTTGATGGTAGCGATAACCCTATAGTCGTAAATTTAGGGCTACTCTTCCCACATCGGATAAAAAGAAGACAAAGTGAAAAGGTAAATCATAAGTCTTCTAAGTCATCCAAGGTTCAAAAGTAATCATACAAATCGGAAAAATTATGAGGATAAACCTCCTTATGTTGATGCTATGGGAGACAAATCAGGCTCTTGATCTAACGATCACCATAGAAGTTTTCTGTTTGTATGGATCCCCAAATCCAAACCTAACCCCTCGGGACCCAATCCGAAAGCACCTAAAACTGATCGATTGCGAGGTTCGTAGGGTCTCAAAAGGAGGTGTGCAAGCAACTATCACATCGATAGTGGATGCTCAAGGCACATGACCGAAGCAAACATCTCCTCGGTTCCCACATAGAAAAAGGCCAGCGTGTACTCCTAGGTTATACCAAAGGGTTCTAACCTTAGAGAATGATGATGTACAAGTAATCTGAGTCTCGTTTGTCGAAGGTCCAGAAGCACAACCTATTATCGGTTTCACAGGGCGACCAGTATTTGTTGAGTTCTCGATCGATCAATGCACTATCAAGAATCGAGTCATCAACGGATATTGCTTAACTCGGTTCAAGAAAAGGACGATCTACGGTGATTGGAACAGTTGTCAAATGCAGATTGTTTTCCAAAAGTAGCGGTTTGCTCTCGCATAAAAAGAATGAGCCATCCCGAACTTTAAAACTCTTAATAAGATAACTGTCTCTAGTAGAAGGACTTCAATGAAGTGTTCTCAAAGGATCGTATATGTCGATTGTCGGAAGGAAAAACAATCAAAAGAAAGGAATTTTAGGACCAGGCGTCCAAAGATCTTTAAATGCTTCATATGGATCTGTTTGGACCCGATTACACGGTGGATCTCAACGGACGCAAATACACTCTGTAATCGTGGATGATTACTCCAAGTTTACGGGTTATATTCTTACATAAGAAGAATGAGGCGACAACCAAGATACCCGAGCCGCTAAGAAGATTACAAAATGAGAAGGGTGTCGAGATAGTAAAAATCGAATCGGATAAAGCATTTTTCCTATTTTATAACCGATTTTTGCTCTTTTGATTCTGAAATGAAACATCACCGGGGACGCCACAAATGAGTAGGCTTCATAAAACAACTCTCAAAGAAGTTCCAACAATGTTAATGAACATGCGATACCAAACCGTTTAAAGCAGATAATCAACACCGCATGCCATCTAGAATTGATCTCGACTAAGGCTCAAAAAACACCCTATGAATTGGAAGGCGTAAAACCTCGTGTTTCTTACTTCCATGTTTTTTGAGTCTCATACACAACAATGGGAAAAGTCTTGAAGACTTTTGAGGCCAAGTCTCGATGAGGGTATATTTCTAGGGTATTCCTCATCTAGCAAAGCCTTAGGGGTCTACAACAAAAATAACCTTTGTGGAAGAAACACCCCATGTAACCTTTTGATGAAGCATCTTCGATCAAGAGAAATCTGCCTCGAATCAAAGTACGATCTTACGAACAATTCGAAAATGGATCACTAACGATCAAGGAAAAAGGATCGAAATCCTATCAATTTACATTCCGGATCTAGGCGATTCACCGGATCAATCGGATCCTAAGGTACGAACAACTGATGCGATGAAAAAATCCTTCGAGATAAGAGAAATCGAACCATCCGGCTTGCTTTCTTTCAAGTTCTCACGAGCGGGTCGAAGACATGATGATTCCAACATCACCGAGACTTGTTCTCATCAAGTGGACCATAACCTCGCTCCCAATCACTAGTAATAAGATTTTTTTATCGAAACGGACGATGTTCTCAAAACCGACGCCAAATCGAGCGAAGGACTCCTAACCGGCCAACGCCGATCGATAATTGGAGACCCGTCGATAAAATTAAAACTAGACATCGACAGGTGAAAGTGCCGTATTCTTTTTATCATTGAAAGAACCAAAAATCGAGGAAGCATTACAAGATTTAAATGGATTCTAGCCATTTGGAGTCGAAACGATTCGAGAAAATGAAGTATGGAACTAGTAGTGACACATCAAGACGTAATTAGCGAAATGGATCTTCAAGAACAAGAGAGATGAGAAAAATGTTATCACGAAAATAAGGCAAGACTTGTTGCTAAGGGGTATTCAATCGGAAGAATTGATTACGATGAGACCTTTGTCCTTGGAAGCCATTTGGGGAATTTGCTTATCCCACAGAGGGTTCATAATCGGATGGACGAAAGAGCTGTTTCTTAAACGGGGGTACTAGCGGAGGAAGTTTATGTCGAACAACCTCCAGGCTTTGAAAAGTCAACCAAGTGTATCGTTTAGAAAAAGCTCTTTAATCTGAAACAAACTCACGCGAGCCTGGTATGATACACTCTCCGGTTCTTGATCGAAAGTGGGTTCACTAAAGGAATTAAAAACCTTATTCGAGAATAGAAGATGGAGAAGATATTCGATGGTTCGATTTAAATGGGCGACATCATCTTCGGATCTCTGGGAGCAGCCTATGTGAAAGATTCAAAGAAACTGATGCAAGGAAATTCGAGATGTCCATGATGGGTCGGATGAATTACTTTCTAGGTCTCCAAGTTAAACAAAGTTCGGAAGGATATTCATCTCGCCAAGCAAAGTACACTAGAATCTTTTGGCTAAGTTTGGAATTCAAAATAGTAAGGAAGCGAAATTCTATGATGACTGGATTCAAGATGGATCCGGATGAAGGCAGATTTAAAACAAATCGAGAAGAATATAGGGCTCTCATTGGATCTTTATTATACTGTTGCCAGCCACCGGATATCACTTTCAGATGGTGTATGTGCGATTTCGAAAATCGAATGATCACCACCTAAAAGCGACTAAGCGGATTCTTAAGTATCTGAAGGAACAATAAACCTTGGTTTATTTTACCCATCGATGATAATCTAAACTTTGGGTATTCGATTACGATTATGGAGGTTGCAAGATCGACAGAAAAATCAACCTCGGAACATGTCGATTCTTAGGAAGAAATCTATTGATGGTTTTCAAAAAGCGGACATCGATTCGACATCATTAATATATGGGTGTTTTTGTTCCCAATATAATTGATCGGCCGGTGAGGATTACAACATTGTAGCTAATATATATTAATAATAGTCTTATATAATCACTCGAATCCGGTTCTACATAAATCTGCAAATGTAGATGTGTCACCACTTCATAAGAGATCACGTTGAAAAGAAGAATATCGTAATGGAAAAGATTCATCTTGATATCTGAAGGTGATATTCTAACCAAGCCACTAATTTGAGATCGGTTCTTTATGCAATGAGCTAGGACTTCTAGATCTTGGAGAAATGTCACCGAAAATGTTTGATGGAATGTTCTCGAGAACTAAAGAGACTAACCGGATCGAGAGAAATCGATTGAGTTTGGTATCTTAACGATCTCAAGAGATCGATAAGCAAAAATAGATCGATTTACTTACTTTATCCAAAGGAATCGATCGATTTTTAGTTTATCAGATTTAAAATCTATCGGTTTAAAGGAATCGATCAGATTCAAGGTTTATCAGTTGAAGGAAAATGCTCGGTTTAAAGGATTATCCGATTAAATCAATTTGGTTATAGTATTTCTTTGTGATTCGTTTTAGGCGATATTCAACAAGCAAGATTCGAGTTCAAGAAGCTATCAATCGCATAAGAAAAGCGAATTTACACAACAATGAAATAATGAAAGAACTTTTCATTGATAAAACCCCAAGGTGAGGTTACATTATGAGTTACAATCTGAAGACCCGGAGGTCAAGACATAAATGTTAACCAAAATCCTAAACCTATAACCCTAAACCCTCATCCCCCAACCCCGAAGTGAAGGAAAGAGAGATTTTAAACTCTCATTTTTCCCCCACTTAACAAGGGGTGAGAGAGGCTTTTAAAAAATGAATCCCAAAGGCAAATTAAAAGTCAAGATCAAGAAAAAGCGGAGCGACAGAGGCCTTGATAGATTCATCATCAATAAAGGAGGAAAGTAGGGCTCTCCAATGTTGAATGGAGCACGGTGTGTGCAAAAAATTGGTCATCGATCTCATGGGCACATGTCTTGTATTTTATACTCTGACTAAGTCCGATGGTTTTCGTCATCCGAGATAGACACAAGGTGCATTTAGGAGAAGTGTCTTCTCGGTTAATAAAAAGATCCGTGGGTGGGTAGAGAAGCTTTTCGTGTGTCGTATGTGAAATCAAGATGATGAAGAAAAACAATAAGGGATCTGCAAAGGGTTGATTTGAGAAGATGAAATCATATAAAAGGGTGTAAAAGTGTTTTTGGAAGTCTCAATTTAAACAAGGGTTCACCAAGATACATGATTCTTACAAAGAAGATAAGTATGGTGAATGGGTGAAGTTGTGTAAAACATTGGTCCAATTTATAGAGGCCAAGATCATGCAAATGCAATTTCCATTTCAAAAGCCTATCAGAAATTTGCATCAAAAGGGACGGCGATGTAGAAATCACGCCGATAATTGGATAAATTCGGTTGATTGACATATCGAGAGATTGAATTTATATTTAAGCATGTCAATCACGCCTACTTAGGGAATAGAAGCTACTACTCTAGACTAAGTTTTGGGTAACACTTATCCCAAATTGGCTTAATCTGAAAAAAAGAATCGGATGAGGTCAACCAAAAATCGATTACTTACGAGCATGATCGGATGAGAAGAGATCTGGCGAGCTTGAAACTCCAATAAATCGGATATATCGGTCTATAAAACAAAATATCGGTTGAAGGGGGAACTTAAAAGATCAAGGAAGGATCAAAAATGAAATCGGGCGTACTCAAAAAGATCACGGCTAAGCACAAGCTTCAACAAATCGGATCTGTTGGAGAAGATCGGTTGAAAGGATCGATTGAGAAATTTTTAAGGCTTAGATGATTAAGATCAACAAGTGGAATCAACATTGACAAATTGGTGATTACAACATCGATCAACCGGATCTGCATCTCGCTTTCTCTTGCTCTTTTTACTTATTTATCGGATCGTTCGATATTATTTTAAAGTCTTGTACCCAAAATCCTTGTGACGTGTACTCTGCAAATCATTTAATGCGGACGTGGGGTACATGTATTAACTTCTACTTGATCGTGCTTTTAAATCCAAAAGTTTTGTGTCGTGTTTTCGACCCTCTGATCAAAACCGCTAAATCTGGGCGTACAATCTTTTCAAAACGATTGATCTTCAAAATCTTGTCTTATTGTACCCTCCGCTCTATATAAGATTCATCAAACCTTACGAGTTTTTTTCGCATCACAAACTTGCATTACTTTCAATGAAAAAACTTCAAATCTTCTCTCGTTTCAAAAGCGATTTCTTAGAGTTCAAAATCTTCTCAAAAAATTTGAATCGGTAATATTTTCTTTTAAGCAATGATGAATCTTTCTTTCCGTTAAAGACATTGTTTTCAAAAAGTTGTTTTTTAGAATTTATGCTTCATTGCCTTTTGTTTTCAGCGGTATGATATTGATATTGATTATGCACAAATTTAATGAGTCTATCTAACTTTGTAGATGGCCACTCATGGACTTGGAAAAGATCATGTGCAATTACGGGAATCGCAAAAAGATCTTTGAGGATAAGTTCGTTCGATTTGGAACCAGCGAGGATTAAATCCATGGAGGTGGAACAAATTACGAAGAAAGGCGGATCGAAGCATATTGCTCTGCTCCACGCAATCCAAAGATGCGCGATGTAAAGCACTTCAATTCTTGCGAAATTTGAGTGTGGATCTGAAAAAAAAGAGATTTTCGATGTCGTCGATAAAGAAATCGACGACAAATGCGACATCACTTATTTAACGCCAAAGCTATAATCTCTCTCGCACACTCAGGATGAAGAAATCGAGAGGAGCTCTTAAGAGGCGGATTAAACATCGAGACGGATTCATCAAAGCCAATGCTCAAAAGAAATCTTCATTGTTTGACATTCTCGAAAAGAACGATTATGGAATCTCATTTAGCCCGGATGCTCTCACATCGATCAAAATGTACGTTGGCATTCAATAATTGATGGGGCTCGGAACATCAATCGCACGGCTTCACGAAAGCCATCTTGCTCCAAGAACACGAAAAATTTGGAGTCAATGAATCCAGCGGTGTCTTTGTAAAGAGAGTCACATCTCAACAAGGTTGCGGTTATATTGAAAAGACAAACCGCCAAGGCGAATGGAATCGACATGGGTCAAGTCCATACAATGCCTTCCTCTCATCAACTTCAGTTATATATGGGCCACCAGACGATGACAAAGAGCCCACTCCAACAAAAACGAAGAAAGGAAAAAAAGCGCCTTATCCACACCGGTTTCCTTTGAAGGCGAGAAGAGGCCAAAGAAAGCAAAAAGAACCTTGTTAAACTCTTTAGAAGATGGTCGGAGAAGAAAAAAAAGCGCCCGTCTTCGTCTTAAAAAAAACGTCTTAGACATAAGCTTCTCTCGCGTAACGATCTCCGAAGCACAAGTTGATAAATCTATTTCCTCAACCTCAAAATTTGATTCACCGCGGTATCTGAATCTCTCTCTTCTTTAGTTCCTGAACACAAAATTTTTTCCAAAAAATAAGTAAACCAACGTAGTAAACTAATTAAATGACTTCAAGATAAAAGCCAACGACCAATCTCATCCAATTAATCAAGATAATTCACGTATCGGTCGGCAAAGACCATCATAAAAAAATGGTCGAGGCTAAGAATTGAACGAGATTTGATGAGGCGTATCCTGGCCCGGTGGCCCATCCTGCCATCGGAAAGAAGTCATGGAGATCCTCACCGGAGAGATCTCGATTAAAAAGCTTCTCGATCTTATCTTACTTGTTGAAAAGATGGGTGGGTCTTGAGTTCATGATTTTGACTTCGATATGAGGAAGTGCGCCAAAATGGGATCACCACTGAGCTCATATCGATGATCTGTTTTTTTTTGGAATTCGTTTGGGGAATGAAGAATCATAAGTCGAAGCGGTAATGAAATGGTGAATCTTGCAGTCCGATGAAAGTGGGCCCACTTTGCGATTCCACGACCAACCACGGAGGCACAAACAATTCAACACGATCAAGTGATGGATCCAATTCTACATCTCAAATCACCATATCAACTTGACATCGATTCTTGTCTCAAAGATCTCCCGAAAGAAGATTGAGGAGTAAAATTTAATATCTCAAACAAATCGAATTGGAGATTAAACCCAATCCATTACCACCATATCTGCCGAAGCTTACAAAAATCGAAAATGACAAAAAATTAAAAATTGGATCAAAATCAATCTTCTTTTCGGCGCTCACAAAAAAGGCTTTATCGAAAAAATTTGATAAAATGATTTGGACACTTCTCTATAATGGAAATTAAACAAAGAGTCGGGATAACTGCTCGAATCTAACGGCCAAACTTCGTGTTTTCATTAATGATCTAAATCGAGCATTGTCGATCCTTTGGGTCTCGACTTCCCATTCAATCTTTTGATCAAACCAAAAACAAGGATCCGAGAAACCAACTCTCGACATCGAAGATAAGGCCCATGGACAAAGCTTTCACCATTGCAAAAAAGGTCATTGCGGCAGGTCTTTGGGACATCAAAATGCACCCGATTCTAGCCGGAAAGTCTTTAGTCGAATCTGGTGATAAGGAATAAATTTGTAAATTGTCCAAAAAGAAGATGGTGAAGAAGAAAGAAGGATAAAAATAAATAAGGGTTGAAACCAAGTTCAAATCAAGGGCTAAGAAAGGATTATTTGGAAAATCAACACGGAACCTCGGTTGCCCGGCCAAAATTCGGCGAGATCATACCAAAAACTTTTGCCACGCCTAGAGGTTTGAGAATGGAATAAGATCAAGTGAATGGCTTCTTGATGCCTTTGTCCTTGATCTTGTTCCAAAAGAAGAATCACCGGATGATGAGTTCCTCAACCGGTTCTGAAATAAATATCCGGACTTTTCGAAGTATCGGAAAATGAAATCAAGCTTATAAATGTAAAGATATCTACGCCAAGAGTATGATCTGTTAATATACTCAAAAGAAGGCGGATGGCTCATTTTATGACCCCATTTGAGAGATTCTACTTTGACATCTTGAGCAAATCGCATATAAGCGATCAAGTCTTGGACAAGCGATGCGAAATGGAAACTCTGTCAGTTTTTCAACGTTCCTCAAGACCAAAGAGAAATGCCCGGAAGGATACAAGCCCAAGGGTGAAGATTGAGGAAGACGTCTAGGGATCGGTTTGCTTTTAAATTCAACTTTTACGATGTAACATGTAATCAACATATCTAATGAAAAGTGTATTTTTTCGATCCCAAGACAAAATCTCTTTGTCTTACGATTACTTGCTCTTTAAGCATTCTATACTTATCAAGCTGTTTGGTTTCTCAAGTGTTTTGGTTTTAAAAAAAAAATTGTTGGGAAATTTATAGTGTTGATGAAAGTTCCAAAAACACATGTAATAGGACCCGGTCGGACACATTTAGTGATGTTTACATTCTTGCTATAGGAGACCAGTTGATAATGATTGTATAGAAAAAGCGATGTAATAGATAGGTCACATATTGAGGGGGGAACTCAATATGTAAAGGTCGAATCTGAAGAATCGGAAGAAAGGCGATATCAAGCGAGGCGAGAATCTTTAAAAACGAATCGGAAGATCGGTCGAATCCCGATCTTGTCGGATAACTTTCAGCGGAAGTCATGAAGCTCAAACCTCTATACTAGAAGATCATGACTTCCGAAGATAAGACCCGGAAGACCTACATCGGAAGTCGGCCATTGAAGCTAAGACAACAGAGCGCGAAGACTCCATCGTTGATCGATTCGATGATCGGATCAAATAAGATGAAAATCGATGTTTCATCTTATCATACGTCTGCGATCTAAACAAGAAGAATACCAACCTTAGTTGGAGGAACAACATTCGCAGCAAGGCTTCCATCCAATAAGGAAGAAACACGTATGAACAGAGCCGATATCTTGATTCGATGTTGCTCTCTCAAACGGCTATAAAATATACATTCACGCTTTCCCATGCGTTCTGGAGCACGCCACATCAAGCTGCTGCAACTCTACCTAAAATAACTGAGATTCAAATTTTCCAACGTTCTTTGATCTCAAGGTCTATAAATATGGGATCACACTTCAGTGAAACACTGAAATGCTTGGACAAACAACATAATCACGAAGCTCAAACTATAGTCGATTTCCGCTTTTTGAACACAACAACAAGCTTATTTTATTGTGTTCAATTAAGTTCTTAGCAAGAAATCTTTTCATCTATGCTATCGTTATGGATGCATGGAGGAAAGATTTCATAGTTGGAACCTCAACAATCTTACCCAAACCCCAAGTTAGGATAAGTTGTTTAGAATTCGATCTGGGGTTTCTAATCTTGATTTACGGATCTTGAGTGAGAACTCTTAAAACATCTCTGTTGGTGTCTTTGTGTTGGACTAACTAAACTAAATCCGATCGGTTAAGTCGGTTAAGTTGGTGCCCGCTTGTGAAAGGGAAAGAGTGGGCGTAGGAAGCTGGTTTGTCAGAACCACTATAAATCTTGTGTGCCTTTTTGCTTTGATTAGTTTGCACAATCTTAAAAGCGCATTTCTAAGTTAAGATCGAGGCGGCGCTGACCCAAGCGATGCGATCGGACTTGATTTACGTCATCGATTAAAAAGATAAAACTTGGAATTGATTTATACTGGCGGTTTTTTTCACGGGTAAAACTTAAAGCTTCCGCACACATCGATTAATCGATAGTTCTCCGAATCGATCTCGCCTACGGCGTTCGATAAATTGGTTATCGAGACCAAAATCGATTCACTCGCACTTTGATCATGCTATCTCTGCAAGAACAATCCGCACGAAAAAGTTTTTTCGTAAGTCATTCACCCCTTCTAACCTTCCATAACCGTTAAGGACCTACAAGTTGTTATGTCGTTGAAGAGTAGTTGGGGTCCAAACTTCAATCACCTCTCTACCCCGTTGAGGGTTTGATTAAGGAGAATAGGATTGTGGAGGCAAAAGAGTTGTTTTTTGAAGATCGTTAGTGAAGAGTTTATGTAAGTTAAACATAATTTTTTATGGGGTTATGATCGAGGGGCTCTGTAAAAAACATGGAGTTCGACCTTTATTTTGAATATGTTGGGGAGATCGTGAAAAAGGCATTTAAGGACGTTATCGTCTACATGTTTAATTTGTGCGTTGAGTAATTTGAGGCGGTTGGAACAAGTTGGCATCTTTGGCGAAGGAGATGATATATCATAATATTCATCCAAATGTGGTAACATTCATTGTTCGTTGTACTTACGTTCGATGAGAGATGGGTTCCCTTTAGGTTATTATTCAAGATTTCAAATTAAAATTTGTAAATTTATGATATCAGAAGCTTTCTTTATCAGGAATGTTGGGATTAGAAGATGATTCTCAATACTTGTAGGTTAAGTGTCACAGTGAAACTATGTAAACATTTTTTTCTTTTTTCAGGTTTGAAACTATATATATCATGTTGTATGTATTGGTGTATGTTTTATTACGCTTTCTGAGGATCATGTTTACGTTTGCCATATCCCGAGATGATGGAGCGATAATGGATATTCGATGGAGATCATGGCGCGTATGATCATGGTGCATATGATCGACAACATCCTCGATGACTTCGAGAGAGTGTGACCTTTGATGCTCCCACCACCACTAGCGACTCGGGGAGAAAGCACTCGGGGTATAAATCTTATGTCATCTATTAAGAGAGCTCATAGCAAGGGAAAATACTTGAGTAATTTTATTACAATTGAGCGATTTGAAATCGATAAATATATTGATTGATCGTTGAACCTAATTAAATACTATGTTATTGCGATTTATCGTTCAATGAGTTTGGAATGACAATAGGAAAAAAAAAGTGAGTCGTTGTCCTTCTACATTGGAGCTGCGATCGGGGAGCATGATCCTATCGTCTTTGCCGACCCGAGGCCCAGCGTAGCTAAAACTCGCTTTGAAGGAAAGATTATGGGTCGAACTTACGGTATGTTAATTATATATTTATTGAAAGTTGTAGTATGACCCTTAAATTTACTAAATTGTTATGTTATATGCGTATAGACTACATTCGAGAGGTCTTGACCACACAAAAAAAGCAAATATTATCGCATAGTTTGGAGTAATGGCCAAGAATTTTTCGGACTTGGTTGAGAAGTAACACACGAGATCCGGAACTGGTCTTTACTCGGCTAGTCGCCCTCCCGGCGTATCATAATAGCCCTATGGTGGCTCCATCTTTGGGAGGAGTTTGTGAGCGGTATGGAGGATGATTTCGAGTAAAATTGATCAATGTCATTTCCTCGATTTCTAATGCCCTAATTTTTTCAGTGTTTATCATGTTTCTATTATATTGTAGAATCGAAGTAATAAAAAATTGCGATCAAGCCAAAGTCGATGGAGTAGCGATATCGTGGATCGAACAAAGGTTATGCATGAATAAAAGAAAATATGGTGAGATCAAAATCCTAACTTTTATTTTTTTTTTTATATATTCACTTTTAATATATCTAATAAAGGGACACGTTCATCACTATCGTAGAAAAGAAGAAAAAAGAAGAAAAGTTTGGAGAGTGAGCCTATTGTTACCCGTTTAAACTTATTTTACGGGGAATATTCACGATCTCGATCTTGCAACGATCATCGAAGAAGTGGTAATCTATCCGTTAATTTATCTTTCAATTACAAACTATTATTTATAAACAAATAATTAAATAATAATCTTTTGTTTTTGTGATTCGAGAGCGTCTATATCGGACCATGGCGCCCGACGACATCCGCGTGTTAAATACGATGATCTGTTTGGACCCGGTATGGGTCGCCGAGAGCATCCCGACGACCACTCTGTCGGATATGACGTGGCGAACATCTTTAGCAATGACACACTGGTCTTCAAGCAATGAATATGGTGAGTATACTAACAGACGAGTTGCGCCAAGTTGTCTAAAGATGTAGAACGTTTGAGGTCCGAGAGAAGAACGAGCCACGAGAATGTCGTCGAGTGTGGAGCAAGTGTGAACATAGTGTAACCATTAATGCTATGTTTTATTCTAACCCTAGAACGACTTTATTGAGGCACTTCAAAAAGTCTCTCGGTGTCGAGATATGCATGTCTCGCATTTGTTTTAATTAAAGACTAGTGTATTAAAATTTTCTAACTAAATATCTTATTCGAAACGATACCAACGACCTTTTTTCTTTACTTTTATTTGGAGGATCCCGTCGGTTGGTAGCCCGAACGTTACCTGACTCCCCATGAAATGATTCATGGTCATCCCATCACTCCTCTGGTTTCGTGAGGGTCATACTCGATGTGCCCGTAATCCCATTTAGAGGATTCAAGTGCCAAAAAACAATCGATGAAGCCGTCACGATCGAACAAATGATCGGGCACTTTAGCAACTTGGTCTCTAGCACCATGAGGGTAAAATATATGTTATTAAAGTTCATTATCTTATTTGTGGTTCTAAATAATATTACAAATTAATTGTAGAATCTGCAGACACCACAAATGCCTCGGAAGAAATCACCACAAAAATTTAAAGAAAATCGAGGGTGTAAATGAAGCGGTCGGAGAACGAGGACTCCACTGCGCTCGGACTTGGTTATCCATGATTTGGAGACTTAGATCCACGATGATCATGTATGATCTAGGGTCGTCGGATGGTATCGTTTAATCTTTTCGAGATCGTCCACGGTTTCCATGCTTGCTCACTTTCATCGAGAATACTTTCCAAGAATTAGTCGATGAGGAACATGTGTGGCGAAGTCTTGAATGAGCCAGTGGTTGAGTGCAACCACCATAGCCCTTTTACCTCGGTATGTGTTTACTAATTCTCAATATTCACTTTACTGTATAGTTTAATTTTCTTTTTAAATATTAATTAAGCGTATATATGTTGGTTAAAGATATTTGGGTGAGGTATATCTCTCCGAGAGATAACAAAAAGCAAGTGGAATGTCTCCTTTGTCTCCCCCAAGTGTCTTGCATAATGGGTGATAAGTGCAGACCATGGATGAGTTAGTTAATCATATCTTTGAATCAAAGCGAGGAGCGATCATCTCATTTTTTTGGCCAACAAATGTGGGGTGAGTGATAAACATTCGTTAAAATTTGTATTCATGTTTATAATATTTGCACATATATATGCTAAATTTGCGATTAATTTTAATATTTCAATATAATATAGGAACCATTGGGTCTTTGGTCGTATATACACATGAATACATTAAGTGTGTATTTTATGGACCCAACTTCGGGATGGAGTTTATTCAAATTGCCTGATCTCGTTTCATATATGGGCGTAAGTTCATTTTAATATTCTATACAATGATCTGTTTTTCTTTTAAAAATTATGCATATTTAATCTATTTTTTTTTTTAATTATAATAATAATAGTGTGATGACGATGTATCGAATCGCGTTCAGAGTCGAGTTCAAGATCTAAGTTAAATAAAGTGAACTTGATTAACATTAAGGTAAATTTAATTTAGTAAATTATCAAACTAATAGAAAAAAATTATAATTGTAATCGTGATTATAATTGTTAATCAACGAGTTCCGAGCTGCGAGATAATGACCATTATTGGACATTTTGTGTGTTGCTTTATTGAAGATATAATTAAGCTTCTCTAACGAACATTCCTCTCAATGTAAAATCGATTTATCGATTTATTTAAATTATTATTGATTGAATAAAAATTCATATTATATTGATTTATTAGTTGTTTTGCAGTTTGTCTATGAGCGTGAGATCAAGTCTTACTCTAAGAAAAAATGGAGAAATGGAAAAAGCGATTGGGCGGAGTACCTTTACAATCGATTCTTATATTCATCACGATATTGAGTGAACGTTGTTTGAAATATTGGTAGCATGTAATTAAATTATATATTTGTGATGATATATATTTCATGTTTTTGGTGTATTGGACGTATGTTTATGATTGTATGTTTATTTATTTCATGATGTGTATGTTTATTAATTTATTTGATGTTTTGGTATATATATATGTGGTTTATGGTTTTATTATAGGATTTTTGGTTTATGGTGTATGGTATTTGACGTATATATAAGTTTTGGTTTATAGTTTTATTATAGGATTTTTAAAATATAAATTAATAATTAAAAAAAGAAGAAGATATTGGACAGCGGTTAATAACCGCTATCTATGTAACACAATAAACGAAATTTAATTTTTTTTAACTTAGACAACGGTTGATAACCGCGGTCAAAAGCATCTTTTTCAAAGCGGTTGAAAACACGGTTTGTCCATCTTGTTTCTTGATAACGGTTTTTTATCGGTTGTCCCAACTTGGACAATTATTCTTGGAAAGCGGTTATAACCGCTTCTCAAAATTTTTCATTGTCCGTCCTCAAATGTATATTAGTCTTGTGTTGTATAAGAGAGAAATTATTGAATCACACACCTATACATATGTGATCTAACGATTCCCTCCTGTATAATACCGTGTTGTATATTAAGAGATCCACACTTTCCAAACAAACGGGCTCCATAAAAAGATAAAAACCAACTCTTATCATTGCATTACTATTTTATTCAATCCCAATCTCACCAAACATGGTGTATATTATTTTACACGAGACTGATAGTGAGTGGAATATTGCAATTGATAATTTAATATCACCAATAAGCTCATCAACTCACTAAAATCTAAATAATTGTAGATCAAAGTGGAATCAAGGTCACGTGCATGTGCCTGTGACAGAACGTGGCCGCCAGCCATGGCTTATGGCCGCGAATCGTGGTGGGATCCATTTTCGAGATTTTCGCTTACGTTTTGTCCATTTCACTATTTCCAGTTGTCCTTTCAGAGTTGTGTATAGTTTATTTTATTAATTATGATTATTAATTTTATTAACATATAGTGCAGAAATAATAATAAGCTACTATTAAAGCATTCCCAACAGTTGACGCTAAATTAAGCGCTTGAAGTTCTTGTTAGTGTAGTGTAACGATTCGTATTATGTCTCCAATATTATTATTTATTTTTTTGATCATATATTATTTTTATTTTTTATTAAATTAAACTATACAATCTAAACTTAATTAATACATTATACAATTCTAAACTTAATAAATTTTATACTCTTATTATCAAATATAATTATTTTTATTACATATTTATGTATATAAAAAAGATAAAATTTATAAAAATGACTTTAAATTAAATTCCATGATAAAATACAAAGATACATATTAAAAGCATAACAATAACACTTCAAAAATAAAATAAATACATACGATACAAGAAATTGAATAAATGTGCATTTGTTCGGATGCAACAAGAAAATATGTATCACAAAAATGCTGAAAGTCTTAAACAACCACCAATTAATAATGCATTTGACATGTATGTGGTAAATTTTGGTGATCTTGGAGGGTCAGGAAGTAATCTCGATCCTTTTTAATTATGACGTTTAATTTTAAGTATCGTATTTTTTTAGCTAAGAATCATGATTCAAATTTTAATGTAAATTTGTGTGATTTAATTATGAGTTATGTATTTTATTTTAGCATTTTATGTATTTTAATGTATTTGTGCTATTTAATTATAGATTATGTAATTTATTTGATGATTTATGTATTTTAATTTATTGTATTTTATTTGTTTTAATTATTTATCTAGAACTTTACTATTTAGTTTAAAATAATTTTACATTGTATAAATGTAATAAAAAATAATTTTCACAAATAATGATAATGAAAAGGAAAAATAATAAAATGTAAATTGTATTAAAAAAAATGAAAAAAAAATTATAGTATGATGAAGAGTACCCTTTACATGTAGTGTTGAATCTTTACTTACTTCTGTAATGTAATGCTGTGAAATCGTGTATATTGTTGGAGCACCATCTTTATATTTACATGTAGAGGTAGCACAAGATGTAGCGCTCCATTGGGAATGCTCTTAAGTTTTCTTAAGTCCAATAAATTTTGCATCGTTTTGAAATTGATCCGGATTGTTTTGACTTTTTTATTTTAATCTTGTAAATTTTCAAATTTTTTAAAATTGGTCATTTAATCTGTTGCATTAGGTTGTCAAGCAGGTAACCCTCACATGTATAATTATTTTATTTTATTCTTTAATTTCGAAGAGCTATTTGAATTTTTTTAATCCTGATAATTTCGGTTGGTAGTCGGGTCTAGAAATAATTTGTATATTAAAAGAAAAAGCAAATCAGGTCGATTTACTGGATCTAAACTGACCGAAAAATTAAAAAATAAATCAAAATATGCATATAGGTGATAGTTACCTGTTTAGTGTCCTGCTACAGCAGGTTAAATGATCAATTTTAATTTTAATAATATAAAGGGCGAAAATTAAAAAGTCAAAACAAAGAGGACAGATTTCAAAATGAAGCAAAGTTACTAAACTACAAACAACTTAATCCCTAATAAACTAATAGTAGCACTTAACACATGTCGAATAATAGGAAAAAGAAAAACAGAATATATATGTAATAGCGATATTAGAGTAAATTGTAAATTTCATTGGAGAAGAATTTTTAATATTGAGTAGGACTCTTGAAAAATATTGCATAATAGTAATATATGCAATACACCACAATTAAGACAAATTAAATAAAAATTAGCGAGTTATGTGGGGGGGCGGGCAGGCTGAGCGGGTTGGGCAGACCACTTGGTTGTTTACCTATTACATTTATGTAAAGATAGTTTAATCAAATTGTGTTGTGGCCTAATGTTTTTGGTCCATTTTAGTGAATTCGATTGCAGGTTCAATTTTTACTGAGCATATAATTTTTTTTAAAAAATTTCAAGTTATTTTTGTGTGTTACTACATGAACAAAAAGTGTTACGCTATGAAGTAAAACGTGTTACCACATGAACAAAACCAGTACAAGTGCGAAAAGTAATCCCCAATCCAAAATTGCAGATTTAAAGAATAACTTGATGTGTTACTACATGAACAAAAGAGTGTTACCCTATGAGCAAAATATATTTTTTTTTTTACAGGAGAGCAAAAGAATGTTAATACATGAACAAAAACTAGTACAAGCGCGGAAATAAAATCATCAGTCCAATTTATTTTTTCAAGTTGTTTTTGTGTGTTACTATACGAACGGAAAGTGTTACCCTATGAAAAAAAACGTGTTACCACGTGAAAAAACCAGTACAAGCGCAAAAATAAATCTCAGTCCAAAATTACAGATTTAAAGAACAACTTGATGTGTTACTACAAGAACAAAAGAGTGTTACCCTATGAGCAAAAAAGTGTTACTACATGAACAAAAACAAGTACAAGCGCGATAAAAAATTCTCAGTGTGAGAAAAGTGCAGAAGGATCTGAATTTCAGCACACACTTTGTGTGGAGGGGTAATCCAACACCACACACATATTCTCTCTTCTTCTCGCATAATCCACATCAAAATCCAAATTGAACAAACCTTATTTCATACAATGATCGGAGCGAATCAAAGAAAGTTAAATTGGACAAGAAATTAGGGCACGGACGAGGAAGAAAAAAACTCATGAGATCCGCCAGCAATTTGAAGAGAAGAGGAAGAAGAAGAAATTTGGCCGCGTTAATCGCTGCGCAACGCTAAAAGAAGAAAGCACATCAATCTGCCTTAACCCGACCTCGCAAGCCTGACCCGCTAATAAATAAAAAATGCCCAATTAATCTATAATTGCACATATCACTTTATCAATATTGTATACAAGATTTTGCCTTTAATATTAGCAATCTCGGTCAAGTTTTATTTAACATTTGTCCGAAAAAATACTTCATAAATTAGATTCAACATTTTAAAAATTAATTTTAAAGAAATGTTTTAATTTTTAATTATATATTTTTTAAAATTTTAAGATTGTCTGAATTATTTATTAATATTTAATAAAATAAAGTGATTTTTGGATAAAAAAGAAATTGATCTCTTCAACTTTATGTAAAAGGTGTTTTTGCGTTTAATTAAGTTAGTGTAAACTAAATAATGACATATAAATAATGACATATAATGTAATTTTGAGATATTTATAGTTTAAAGTTAAATATTACTTTAAAATTAGTATAGAAAATGTTGAATCTATTTTGTAGCAAACTTTTTGGGCAAATGTTAAATTAAATTTGTAATGGGAAAGTATTAGTCAGTGTTTACCAGGTTTTTCGTTTATTAATTATCTTTTTAGAACAAATTTTTTTATATTGACCCGTGAATTAGAATAAGAAACACATAAACATAAAGTAAAAAAAAAATAATCATGAATCAGGTTGAATCGAGTCAAATAAAATTTTCAATAAAATTCAAACAAAGACAAAATAACAAAACTCGCTCTGAAATATGTGTTACTATAAAAACAAACATGTGTTACTGTAAGTACATTTATGTGTTATTATAATTTATAAGGAAGGATTTGCAAAACATGACCGGTGGGTCAGGAGGAGAAACACATACACTCATAGAAAAAAAAATTACATATCCTATGTGGGTCGAACTGGGTCAAACCGTTTTTTTTTTAATAAAATTTAACAACAAAACTTGCTATGAGGTTTGTGTTATTATAAGGGAAAATACATGTTACTCTAATGACAAATAGCACTTTTTTATCTGTAATGGTCTATATTTTCATCCACTTCCCTTTTGCTTTTTATCTGCTTCTCTATCTGAGTTTTGACCAACACATTATTGCCCTTACAAAATCATGTATTTGTCTATATAATAACACAGATTGAGAGTAAGTTTTCTTATTTTGCCTTTGCACCAATTTTTTTCAAAACAATTCGCTTGACCCTGTTCGACCATGCAAAATTCGTGAATTTTTAACTCCTTCCTATTTAAACTACTCCTTCCGTTCCATGCTTGTTTGAATATTTTACGTTTTGGTCCGTCCCAAATTTGTTTGGACATTCTTTAAAGAGTCGGTCTACTGTACAAATTTGTATATATACAAATCAATCAATTTAAAAAATTAATTAATTCGTGGGTCTAAGATGACCCGGTCAAACGGGTCAAGGATGAGTTGGGTAAAGTGAAATTGGGTCTCAATTAGGATTTATATGTATATAAATTTGTATCCTAGACTTTGTCTTCTTTAAATGGCTATAAAACAACTTTACTTTTTACAATTATATCCTCCCAACATCTAAAAAATCTTTAACTAAAAGATTTCATTCTCTCAAATATTAATAAATTATTCATACATTAAATATTGTGTCTACAATATATATCCAAACAAGTGCGTAACTGAGGGAGTAAAAGGAAAGGTTTCACAAGAAAATTTGGTCCACTAATAATCTCTGTATTAACTGGTTTATCTAAAAAAAATTGATCGCACGAGCGTACTTCCGAGTCCCAAATTTACACCATTTGCCCAATACTTGGGTGTTGATACAAACTCTATTAATCATCAATAGTGTTATTACACCAAAAAAAAAAAAAAAAAAAAATTGACAGGAGAAAAATATAAATCGTAAAAAATAGAAATCATATCAAAATACGCCCAATGTGTTGATGGATCGCTATAGTAGCTGTATGTAAGAATTAAATTTTATAAATCGTCGTACACAATTCATCTAAAATGTCAAGACTAGCCAATTTTTAGATTGAGACAAATCCATATATTTATAGTGTTGGCAAAATATTACGGATTTTACTAGTCACAAATAAAACAATCTAAAATCTCAAGGCCTGCAAATTTCTAAAATTTGACAAATTCATCATCAATTCATAACCTCAAAACTAAAACTAATAAAACATTAAGGATATGTATGTTTTAAAAATTAAGTGTACGAGAAAAGTTATGACTTGAAATTTTATGAATTTCAATTTTTTTGATGAATAGTTTATTTCAAGATCTAATAAAATAAAATAAGATGAGATTTTTTTTTATGTCAAATTAAGTATTTACTAATGATCGTTATTGTATTATTTTATTGTATTGAGAGTGAAAAAACTAGTGATGTGATTGTATTAAATTTTGTGAAAAATTAGTCTGTAAATGTATTTTGTAGGAGTAAATGTTAAAATATGATCTCAAATTTCAAATCAAAATAATACGTGGTTCGCAAACTTTTAAGTACATATGGTTGAGTCCCGAGACAAACATATCCCAAGATTTTTTTATGTTTGGACAAATATCTATTTACGAGAAAATTATAAGAGAGTGAAGGGGGGAGAAACGAGGAAATTAGATATATTTTCACATCAATTAATGTCAAAATAAAGAGTTCGTCCCTTGTGCAATCAACACTTTTACGAATATTATGAAAATATCATCCCACTTAGGAGGTGTTTTTAAAAACTTATAAGTGATTATAGTCATCTAGAATTATGGGCAAAAGTAATTTGGAGTGTTTTATTTATCTTTTAGTAGCTTACATAAGCTCTAATAAACTATAAGTTATAAGCTTCAAAAATGGTGCTTTTAATAGCTTATTAGTCTTTTTTTTAAAAACTTTTAACTTTTTTTTAAATACTATCAACCTTTATTTGAATTTTCCTACAAACACTATCAACTTCTACTATTAATCTATTTTTCCATAATCACTAATTTTAATCACTTCTTTAAAACAAGTTTTTGCAAACACCCCCTTAATATTGATAGAGTTACCATTAATATTATATATATCTTGAATATATCAGTGATACATTAAAATATTTACTTATTTATTTCAATACATGACATGTGCCATTAATAATATATCTTGAATATATCAGTGATACATTAAAATATTTACTTATTTATTTCAATACATGACATGTGCCATTAATAATAGATTATATTCATTCATTACATGTGTCAGGTATATACTACACCTATCTCTTATTAATTGCCCATTTTATTCAAAATGGTGTTCCTATTTATATGTCATTTTGTTAATATAGCCATACAAATTTACCATTTTCTTTCAATAATACCCTTAATAAATACTCTTTTCGATTCATAATGATAGTTGTTTTAGAAACAAAGAATCTCCCCTAAAATAACAATCATTATGAATATGAAGGAGTACTAATAATCATCTTTTTATAAATAAGATAAATATTAATTATATTTTATATAAATAAATAAGGGTATAAAAGTTTTTTTATACTTTAACTAATGAGAAAATTGCACACAAAAATGAAAGGTAATTAATGAATGGATGTAGTAAAATTTATAATAGTGATTAAGTTTTTTATACTCATGTAACTTTGCATCATTTTGAAATTGGTTCCGTATGTTTTGATTTTGGTTCTGTAAGTTTTTAAATTTTTTGACATTGGTCCTTTCACCTGCTATAACAATTCACCAATCAGGTAACAACCATCTATGTAATTATTTTATTTTTTATTTTAATTTTAAAATACCACCTAAACTTTTTTAATCCTAATAATTTTATGTCGGGATTTTTTGTGTGTTTTTTTAAGCAGGAATAGTGATTTTCTGTGTATTTTGGTTTATTTTTTGGTCAGTTTAGACCCAATAAACCCCGACTTCGATTTCTTTTCTTTTTAATGTACAAATTGTTTTTAAACCTGATAAAAAATCTGACTAAGATTATTATGATTAAAAAAGTTCAAGTGACGCTTCGAAATTAAAAGAGAATAACAAAATAATTACATATGTAGCGGTTATCTGCTTAGTAACCTGTTGTAGCAGGTGAAAATGACCAATTTCAAAATTTTTAGAAACTTATATGACCAATTTCAAAAATTTTAAAAACTTACAAAACCAAAATCAAAAAGTCAAAACGTACGAAATCAATTTCAAAACGAAACAAAATTACAGGACCGCAAAAAAATTTAATCTCTAAAATTTATAATCTCAGTATCACCTAACCTAACCCCTTTTTAGTTTTTGCCCAACAGCTCAGCATTATTTTATTCCCCAAAACCTCTATTCCTATCGTTATAAGTTTGGGTTTTCACGCCCTCTCACTATTTAGCAGCTCCACTCGGTGTCACTCTTCCAACACTCATTCGGTACGCTCCTTCTCTCTCATCTCTCTGAATTTAGTTTCTGCAAGTTTTTGTGTTTTTGTGGATGAATTGTCTGCATTGTTTGACGGTGACTGTTTCGCGGTTTGATTTTTTAAATTGGAATAGTCTTCTGTCACTTGGATATGAATTGATGCAGTGGATATGAAAGTGATTGTGTTTTTTGTGGTAGAAATTGTGGTAGAAAATGACTAGGAATTGGTGTCGTCTCTCTGTTGCTATTGCAGCTAGGCTGTAGATCTGGTCGAATTTGGTGTCTCTGGTGTTAATTTGTTTGATTTAGGTCTACTTGCTGCTCCTCTTCAGTGTTTGTTGTGTTCATTTTACTGTTTACGGTTCTATTAGCTCATCATATTGCAGATCTCGGTTCTTCTAATTCTAGTTAGTGTTGTGTTGTAATTTTTGCTTCAGCAAGTTGCTTGATTACTGAATTGGAAATTCTGTATTTGCTAAGTACGAGAGCTTGAGCTTTCTGCATGAAGTTTGACAAGTTAAGTTATATGTGCTGGAGTTGTTATTTGCGAATGTACATGCTCGATGCCAGGCGTTGATTCTGGAAAACATATATGTAGTTGCTTGTGGGTAATTGAATCTCATGATGATATTTTAAAATACCAGCGCGAGTTTTGGTCATTGAAATTAGCAAGTTGAAGATATCATCATTTCCAGATTTGATAGGGCCATCCTGTATTTTGTATTTTTTAAAAAAAATTATCCAATTACTGAATTGCAAGCTCATTGGGTTGTTGTATATGAATACAAATACACTTTAAAAACAGTGGGTGAAGATTTTTTTTTTTTTTTTTAAAAATGATGCGATTTATGGTTCTGATAGATAGTTTTCTTCACCTGTGTGTTATGAAGCATGTGTAGGACAGTAGGAGTCATGCCACTGGATCAGATCTATAAATCTGGTGGCTTGCAAGATGGTGACAGTATTTCTGAATCTTATAATAGTGCTTCTCTGTTTCCTACTTTGCAACATAGCCAATAACAATAATAAATAAATGTATTAAAAATTCATCTGGAAAATTTTCATTTTAACATGTATCGTAATTCTTCATATTATGGTTGATGAACCTTGTGGTGTAACTGGTGTTTTCTTTCTAGTAGTTGGTAAGTTTTAAAGAAGAATTGTTTTTCCATCTTTCAGAGTTGGGATTAATAATGGGAGTGTGCGTGTATATACATGCCTAACTTGTTACTATTTATCTCATAGAAGCTTGCTTGTACATGTATATCTGCATGATAACTAGCAGCTTGTTGTTTCATGTAAATATTATCTGCTAATGTTTTTATCATAACTAGTTTGTTGCAATTGTTGCAGGCCTCGCCATTCTTGACAATGTCAGATCTCGAGGCCCCCCTAGTACGCCCCAAGAGAAAGAAGATCTGGGTGGACTACTTTGTCCAGTTTCGATGGATAATTGTCATCTTTGTTGTTCTTCCAATCTCCTTCACACTGTATTTCCTCACATATCTTGGGGATGTGAAGTCTGAGCGCAAATCATTCAAGCAGCGTCAGAAGGAACACGACGAAAATGTTAAGAAAGTTGTGAAGCGCCTCAAGGAGAGGGACGCAAAGAAGGATGGTTTAGTCTGTACAGCCCGAAAGCCCTGGATTGCTGTTGGAATGCGCAATGTGGACTACAAGAGGGCTCGACATTTCGAAGTCGACCTTTCTGCCTTCAGAAATATTCTGGACATTGACCAGGAGAGAATGATTGCCAGAGTTGAACCTTTGGTCAATATGGGCCAGATTTCCAGGGTCACTGTCCCATTGAATCTTTCCCTTGCAGTTGTTGCTGAGCTCGATGATCTTACTGTTGGTGGTCTTATCAATGGCTATGGTATTGAAGGAAGTTCCCATCTATATGGCCTGTTCTCTGACACTGTTGTAGCTTATGAACTTGTTTTGGCTGATGGAAGATTGGTTAGGGCAACAAAGGACAATGAATACTCTGACCTCTTCTATGCTGTCCCATGGTCTCAAGGGACAATGGGACTCCTCGTTGCAGCTGAGATTAAGCTTATACCAGTCAAGGAATATATGAAGCTAACATACAAGCCTGTAGTTGGTAATCTGAAGGAGCTTGCACAAGGTTACATCGATTCTTTTGCCCCAAGAGATGGAGATCAGGACAACCCTGAAAAGGTACCTGACTTTGTCGAGACCATGATCTACAACCCTACCGAAGCTGTCTGCATGACGGGACGATATGCTTCTAAAGAAGAAGCCAAGCAGAAAGGCAACAAAATCAACAGTGTTGGTTGGTGGTTCAAACCCTGGTTTTACCAGCATGCACAAACAGCATTGAAGAAGGGGGAATTCGTGGAGTATATCCCCACCAGAGAATATTACCATAGGCATACTAGATGCTTGTACTGGGAGGGGAAACTCATTCTTCCATTTGCTGATCAATGGTGGTTCAGGTATACCCTCGGTTGGTTGATGCCCCCCAAGGTTTCTCTCCTTAAGGCCACTCAAGGTGAAGCTATAAGGAACTATTACCATGAGATGCATGTCATTCAAGATTTGCTTGTTCCCCTTTACAAGGTCGGAGATGCTTTGGAATGGGTCCACAGAGAGATGGAGGTAACTTTCTAAAATATCTACTGTCTCGCAACATTATTACAGCTCATGATTTAATTTATATTAACGAGTCGATTTTTCTTTAGGTCTATCCCATCTGGCTCTGCCCACACAAGCTGTATAAGCTCCCCGTGAAAACCATGATATATCCAGAGCCAGGATTCGAGCTGCAGCGCAGACAGGGAGATACCCACTACGCTCAAATGTATACAGACATCGGAGTGTATTACGCTCCTGGCCCTGTCCTGAGAGGGGAGGAATTTGACGGGTCCGAGGCTGTTCGTAAATTGGAGCACTGGTTGATCGAAAACCACGGGTTCCAACCACAGTATGCTGTGTCTGAGCTCAACGAAAAGAACTTCTGGAGAATGTTCGACGCTAGTCTGTATGAGCATTGCAGGAGTAAGTATGGAGCTGTGGGCACGTTCATGAGCGTGTATTATAAGTGTAAGAAAGGCAGGAAGACTGAAAAGGAGGTTCAGGAAGCTGAGCAGGCTGTTCTCGAGACTCCCGATGTCGATGCTGATTAGGCCCGAGGAATGCTGAGCGTTCTCGATGACTTCGGGTAGGAATCACCGTTTCCTGTTTTCGATTTTTTTCCTTGCATTTGGTTTTCGTGTATTGAGATCTGTAGTGTATGCTCGTTTCAACCATCGACCGTTAGTTGGACAGGAAGTGAAGGCACTATCTTTCCCCGTATTTTTCCCCCCTTCACATGTTGTGATGTGAGTCGTCGACTTTCTCGTACTTGCAACAGGAAACTGGTTTCATTTTCATTAGCTTCATCTTGTAGATTAACTCCTGTTTCATTTAAAGTTGTCAAGTCTCAATTTGCCAATATCAGGAGCTATATAAACCATAAAGATGCAGAGATTTGGTTTTTAGTATCTAATATGTTTTGAAATGTTTTTTTATGTTATGTGTGGCTAATCATTACCACCCTAAGCAGGCTTTTCTGTTTGTTTCTATGTTTCAACGAAAACAACGTTGTTTTCATGCAAAATTTCTCAACTTTTTGACATAGTAAATTTGGATTCGGATGTCCTATTATATATTTGGGTCTCATCTTTGGTTACATCAATTTGATTTTCGTCCAGTTTGGCTGGATAGTGAAATGTTAGCGTAGTACTAGTGGCTGAAAAATGAGGTTAAGTTTTAGGGTTAATTACAAATTGTAACTTGCATTATTGTTATTTTTATAAATTGTAATTTGTATTAATTTTTTTTAACAAAATGCAACCTGTATTAGTAAAAATTGATCCATTTCAACTCAAAACTTGTTTTTTTTTTAAATGTTCTAGCTAAATATAGCTATAATTTATAAATGATATGTTATATATTCCACAATATCAACAAGTATTTTAGTAAATACTCTCTCCGTCCCATTTGATGTTACATACTTTGATCGATACACATATTAAGAAAAAATAATTTTTGTGTGTTTTGTTGACTTTTCAAAGGAGATGGAAGGTGGAGATTGTGAAGATTGTAAGATTTTTTTTCATATTTGGGGTGTGCAAAATGAAATGGAATGAAGGGAGTATCAAATTGAAGAAATTCGATAGAAAGTATTTAAAAAAAGTGAGTCGAGGTTGAAATCTGTTAATTTTTACTTGGGAAAATTGCTTAAAAGTGCCATTTTACAAGAGGTATTACTATTGAGTTGGTATGCTGTGAAACTTGTTCACCGTGAAATTGATTTTTTTTTTACAGACATACACTTTAGTAATATAAATCCTTGGCTTGATTATCATTATCTGACGACTCTTTCTTTATAATATAAATCATCACACCTTCACTTTTTATGAGTATCTTTTTTATAGTAAAAAATCACACACTTTATAGTAAAAAAAAATGTGACACTTTATAGTAAAAAATGTACACTTTAGTAATATAAATCACACTCATAACCAATTTCACCGTAAAAACTTATTCACACTATATTTTTTATCATTCTTGGGTCTTTATCGGCTTTTTTTAGTAATCTTTCTTAAGTGTATCCCTCCTCACATTTTAACTCAATTTCAATTATTATTTCAAAAATGAAAATAAGAACCGGCTGAGTATAACTCCAACCCCACCCCACCATTTCTTCATTTCCAAAAAAATTTCCCCATTCCCCCAAACCCTAATATCTCTTCCCACTACCGCCGCCCTCTCCCCCACTCCAAACAACATCCGCCCCACCCTCCCCTCATGTGTCGCCGCCCCTCCCACCAAAAAAGCCGGCCAGTCGCCGCAGCTAAAGGAGATCCAGTGTCCCCTGACGGAAGGCAACACGAGAGCAAAAGCGTCGGCAATTAGATTTCAGAGATCTCGCTCGCATATTTGAAGACGCCATCGAAACATATGCGGCGTGCGTGGCGGCGATTTTGGAGGTGCACTTTCCCCTAATTGAAAATAAATGTGATAGCTTTTACTTTGATGGCTTTCGATACTCTATTTTATGCATAGTGGTTCTAATACAAAAACCCAACATCTGTATTGCAATTCTTGTGTATGTCAGAAATTCTATTACTCATAAACGATTGATTTGAAAATTAATGGAAATATGAAGGGTTTATTGACGATATTTTCATAGCATGATATGATTTGCGCACTACTCATCTCATCAGTTATTCTTGTTTTGTTTATTCTTGTTTTTTGTTTGGAAGAGGAGATATTGTGTTGGTGGGGCGTTTGGAGTTGGAAAAAACTTTTCTAAGTTTCCTATTTCAGTTTTTTTGTTTTGCGTGATTGATGTCCAGTTTTTTTTTTTTTTTTTTAAAGCAAAGTTAATGAGGTTGTTTTGTAGCAAGGCACTAACAATTTTTATGATTATGCTAAATTCTCAATTGCAGCTGAGGTTTGAATGCAGCGTAATGTTTATGATTTGCTATCTATGGAATAATTCTGATTTGTGAGGTGATTTTATTTGTGATTTTACGCATCAATTTTTTTCAATCTTTTGACAATGTGTACTGATTTGTCTGCGTTTCATCAACATATTTTGTTGCAGATGATACTTTGGCCGGTTATGGGTGCAAGAGAAAGAGTGAGAAAGATAATTTTCTAGTTTGAAAAATTATTGAGTTATTGATATAATCTTTAGATAATGTTTAATTTTTTATTGATGTAAAATTTTCAAATTCTATAAGCACAAATTTTGTGTATTTTGTTTACAGGTGCGCACAAATGTGGGGGTGCAGATTTTTTTTTGGGGTGTGTAGATTTTTTTATGAGTGCAGAATTTTAAAAAAAATTACAACTAGATACAAGATTGAGTAAATCATTACAATCAGTTACAAAGTGCAGAAATTTGAACTAAAGTGCAGAAAATTTTATGCACTTTGTATCTGGTTGTAAGTTTTTTGGTGACTTTGTAGTGGAATGTTTTTCTCCCAGAATTTTTATACGAGTATGCAGAAGTTTTTATGAGTGTGCAGAATTGTGGGATGTGGGTGTGTAAATTTTTTTATGATGTGCATAATTTTTTATGGCTGTATAATTTTTCTTTTACGGGGTGTAAAAAATTCTAAACGCTGTTTAGAATTTTTAAATAAAAGGACAATTGATTAAAAAAAATTGGGGTGGGCAGAATTTTATACGGGTGTGTAATTTTTTTTTTACAGGGGTGCAAAATGATTAAAGATATATAATTTAGTATATAAACAAATATATAATTTTTTTGGACTAATATTTTATTATTAAAAAAAATTAATTAAATAAAAGGATAAATAATTAAAAATAGGGTGTGCAAAATTTTTAATGGTGTGCAGAATTTTTTATGAGTATGTAGAATATTTTTGAATATTTAATTTTTTTGTGCTGATTTTTATTACTGAAAAAATAATTAATTAAATAAAAGAATAAATGAATAATTGAAAAAAAAAATTGGACTAGAAAAATCAATTAGATAAAAGAATATACAATTAAAAAAGTTTAATAAAATTCAAATTTTAAAATCTACAATATAAAGATTTTTTAAATACAAAATTATTAAATTTGTGGAGTGTAGAAAAGTGTTAGATTTAAAAAATTACACATGATTACAAATGGGTGGTTAGGGAAATTAAGGGTATTTAATTATTTTCAACCTAATTTTTGGACCTAGGAGTAAGAGTTAAAAATGATGGTACTTAAAAGTAAGAACACTCTATAAATGACACCCCATTGCAATTGCCCATTTTTACTTGTAGTTTTAAAAAATAGTACAAATTAAAATTTGTAAAAATGACAATATTACATGTTAATTTGTTATTAACTCTAAATTTTAATTGGTAATAAAAATATAGTTTTTTTTTTGACAGAAAAAATATAGAATTTTTATATTAAAAATTAGAGTAAAATAAGAAAAAAGTTGATGAGTGTATAAATTAATTGAGAAGATGCCCAAGTAACCCGCCGACACTTGCATTGCAGCCCAGTATAGTGTAGGCCCACTTTTATTATAATTATATAGGCCTACTTTCTCACTCCCTTTTGGATCCAAAGCAAAAACACTGACACTTTCCTTTTCTGCGTGATCTTTAAAAAAGAAAAATAAGAATTAAGAAATGAACCACACTTGCATGAGATCCGTCTCACGATGGAACAGATATAAATTAGATATTGATACTTTAATATTTTGAAAAGAGTGATATAATTTGTCTTTAAGTTATAATTAAATGCCATCGTAGAACCCGATCGCATCTGAGTTTTTTTTTTTTTGAAATATAATCAGTAAATATTTGTATGCATTTTTGTTTTAAAACAAAAGAACAATTATAAGTTCATAAAATGTTAAATACTACCTCCGGTCCCCAATTCAATTGAACATTTATAAAAAAGAACTAAACTCAATTGAGTATTTTTATAAATAATAATAAAATAACTTTTTTTCTTTTATTCATACACTTCAAATACCTCAACATTACATCAAATGTTATTACTTTTTTAACACTAAAATCAACTTGATCTCATTTAATTTATATAAATGTCACTACTTTACGATTTAACCCCCAACTTTATTTCTTTTAATAATACTAATAAATAATTATTTTCTTAAAATTCGTGTATACAGTAAAAATTTAATTAATTAAACTCCCTCCGTCCTAATTTTGATTGATCACTTTCCGTAAATAGCCGTCTTTATTTTGCTTGGCCATTTCCTAAAAAAGAAATAAAACAACTTTCAATACTATTTAATACTCTCTCCATCTCGTGATTCTGTATGCAACACTTGTCTTATTTGGACGTTCCACTCTCAAAATATAAATAACACACAATACTAACACCCTCACAACATCACTATATTTTCAAAATTACCACTAAAATCTCTTCTATATTTCAACTCAAACCCACTTTAAGTCAACATCACCACATTGAATTACCCACAATACCTTTTTTTTTAATTAAGCTCAAACCTACTTTTCACTTTTTTCTCCTGGTTTCAAGCGTCGTTTTCGATGTTTCATAGCGATTCTCTTGGACGGAGGAGTACTATTATTTCCCTCCACCAAATTCACTTTACACCATTTAATACTATTATTTCACTCCATCAAACTCACTTTATCCATTTTATACTATTTAATATTATTATTTTTCATTTTTCTTAATCTTCGGTATCTATAGTATTTGACCAATTAAAATTATGAATCAAAATTAGGAAAGAGTGATTAAACAGCTATCAATTGTGAAATCACACATGGGCTCCCAAAAATGAAAAAAAATGAACGTTCGAAACTTGACCGTTAAGCCTAACGTTACACTACGGTCTTTAAAAATCTAATAAATCACACACAACAACGCATTCCACCAAAAAAAGAGAGAAAAATCAGAGAAATTGTGGAAGATCTTTGAAAATAGGCCGGCGAAAATGGGGATGGTGATAGTCATATCTCTGCCATTGATTCTGTTTTCACTGCTTTTAGGATTCGGGTGTTTTCTCTTCGGAAGGGCAAAGGGCAGGCGAGAAGCCTACACCAACGTTCAGGTTTTCGGCGCCCCTGTGCCGCCGCCCGGAAGTCTCGCCGCCGCCGCTTCTCCGCCGCCTCAACCCCACTTCAAGCCCCATAATTCTGCTAGTGTTTAACAATAAACAGAGAGAAGAGTTGTATGATTATATTTATGTGAGTTGTATTTTATTTGTTAATTCATTTGTTCACTCTGTGTGTGAATTGGGTGTGGTTTTGTGTAATTAAATATAAATTGATGTTGTTTTATTGGTATTGAGCTATTATTATTAAACGGGTAATTTCATTGCTGTATGTTGTAAAATGGGAAAGTTTCAGGAAAGAAGACAAAAATTTGTGTAAATTCGAATTTGTCGTGAATTCAATTTTTTTAGTATCACTGTTATGATAAAAATGATCACTATTATGTATAAAAACTTTAACTGTTATGCACAAAATTATCATTGTTAAGAAATGCTTTATATTTTTAAATACCGGAAGTTTTTGTGCGTAACAATGATAGAATTCATGTGTAGACCTGATTTATAGGAGTGTTACTCAGGAAAGAAAATTAAATTTTTCGGAGAAAATTAGTAGAGCTCGAGTTATTAGAGTAGTTCTCGAGTTCGAGCTCAATAATACTAGACTCGTCAGGATTGTGAGATCAGTCGAGCTTAATCGAGCTCACATAATTTTACCATTTTACCAGTAATATGCTAATTATTTATACTCTAATTACCGAGTCGAATTCGAGATTGACAGTACTAGACTCAACTCATTTACTCCCTACCTTCATTATTGCACCGTGCACTTGTGCCATTTTAACTCAATTTTCATAAAAAATACCCACAAGTTACAACATAGAACACCCAAAAAAACGGAAGGGGATTTTGTGTTATATAGGAGTGTGTTGTGCACCTTCTTCACCCTTGGATCACACACACCCTCACGGGTGTGTGTGTATGTACGTGTGTGATCTAATGATATTTGTGTACATAGGAGGGTTTTGTACAGCACCATATCTGAATAAAAAAAATGGCATACTCCACCATCCACCAGGAGAAAGAAATTATAAAACCATGATGTAGCAGAATTTTTGGCATGGAGCTACATGATGAGGTAAGCCATCTGAGAATGTGACGTAAACAAGAGATAGTATGGTAATGTGCTATGTTTTAAAAATCGGAACCGGAAGTTGAGTCGGACGACCCCAAAAAAAGGTTGGATCGGGGTCGGACCGGATTGAGCCGGTATGACGTCATAATAAATATAATATATATATAATATGTATAATTTTTTAAAAAATTCAAAATTACATCCCATTTCATTACTTTTACCCACAAAAAGTAATTTACTTTTACATCTCATTTCATTACTTTTACCCACAAAAAGTAATTTACTTTAATAATAAAGCAAAAAAGATTACAATATTTCCAACCAAAAATAACTTTACCACTCTAAATATTAATAAATAATTTTCACATTAAAACTCGTGCTAAAAACAAATGGATAAATAAATTTAGAACGAAAGTAGTATTAATTACTTGATATTTAAAATTTCAGAGATCAATACTAAAATATATAGTATTGAGATGATATTATAATTTTTATTTTTATTTTTTGACAGAAGAGATGATATTATAATTACACTTGAATTCATTAAATTTAATTTTTTAAAAACCTTCTAAAATAATATTTTAAAATTTGGAGTACACTTAAATTCTTTTTAAGAAAAATACATATTAATTATATTTTATAATTGAAAAATGAAAAACAAAGCCCCAAAATTGATAAATGGGCTGGGTTGAAAAAAATAACAAAAAAAGTGGGCTGGGCTGAAAAAAATAACAAAAAAAGTGGGCTGGGCTGAAAAAAAACAAAAAAAGGGGCGGTTAAATAACCTAATCTTCTCTCTTCTCTTCCTTCATTGATTCATTCTCCAGTTTCTTTCTTCTTCAAACGGCGCCGTCACCTCGCCCGCCAAGCCATCTACCACCTGACAACCTCTCACGCCACCCGCTCTCACGCCACCCGCTCTCACGCCACCAAACTCTCCGCCGTCTTCCAACCTAAGTCGCGCCACCGCCGCCGCTACTCCTCCTCCAGCTCCTGGGACAAGACAACGACGTCGACGACTGTCTCCTCCGCCTTGGAGACCCAGCGGCGTCAGGCGGCGAGCGCGGCGGACGGCGTCCTTTTTTTTTTTTTTTTTGGTTTTTTTGTTGAAAACTGGTGAAAACTGGCGGTTCACCGGTTCCCGGTTTTCGAACGGTTTTTCCGGTTTTGAGGTGGGCGGTCCAATAGCGGTTCTATACACCTCTATTGGGCCGCTTTGGGGCGGTTCACCGGTCCGACCGGTCCGACCGGCCGGTCCGACCCGATTTTTAAAACAGAGGTAATGTGGGTGGCGTTATTTATTTATTTTTTCGAAGCAAAAACAACATTACCAACATTTAACACACTAGTGAAGAAGGCCATTCATAAAATTCAGAAGGATAGATCCAATTATGAAGATTCTCAAAAGATCGAGCAGCCCTAACAAGTGAATGTGCTACTTATTGAAATTACGATTAACCCAGGTAACTTGAAGTATAGAGTCGTCTTGCATCAACATCTTCCCCATAGCTACAAAATCCATTAGTTCCCGTATGGTTCGCGGGATTGATCGGGATAGGTTAGAATTATGATTTTAATCCCAACTAATTCATTGTTTGATTTATTGGATTCAACCTCGGGTACAAAATATATTAAATCCCTTCACGGAGGATATGCCAATCACATGCAGAAGGTGGGATATAACATATCTCAAATGCAATATTACAAATTGTCATTATATTGTTTGAATAAATTCACAAGAATGAAGAGTGGTTGTTTCAATTCAATTTAAGATTATTTATGACGTTTCAATAGGTATCTCACTCAATCCCTCAATTCATCCTACAATTCAAATACATATTTTGATTCAAATAAATTCAGTCCAATCAATTTAATCTTACCCATCTCACACAATCTTACCACACTTAATCAATCCAATCGTGTAAACCAAATGTCTACTCAAGGGAACATCCGGTTCGTCGCTGCATAAGCCACCTGAACCCGTTGAGCATCCGTCTCGATACATTTTCTGATTTTCTCAAAATTTGTGATATATATATATATATATATTTTGTCTATACAAAAATCAAATTACATTTGTGATTCCATATATTTTTTCTATAATTTTTTTTAATGAATTGTATATAATTTATATTTAATAAAAATACTATAAATAAAAAAAAAAAAAAAGAGAATTTTTTTTAGAGAAATCTCATTCTTAACCCACAACGGAATGTTCAGTCCAAATTCTTAGTCCCCCTGCCTTGCAATCACCGATCTGTTGATGACCGGCGACGGCGTCGTTTCATCATACGCCCCCAACAATTTCTCCCCCTTTTCACTCTACCAATCTTGATGTCCCAAACCCTTAATTCCATCAATCAATGGCTGTAAAACCCAAGTCCCGTACGATTCTCGAACCTCTCGCAGAATCCGCCGTCGATTCCAACAACTCTCCGATCAAATGCGTCGCCCTCTCCAAACTATCCGACGACGAATCCCTAATTTACATCGGAACTCTCTCCGGCGTTCTGTTACTCTACTCCCTCCGAACGCCCCGACCGGGCCCGGCCCGAATCGCTTTCGTCAGACGCCTGTCTCTACCCGGAAGCGGCAGTGGCTACGCAGTGAAATCGATCCACCCGCTTGCCCAAATCGGTAAAATTATCGTCCTTGTTGATGGGTTCTTGTATGTGATTGACTCTGGTTTACTCGAACCAGCTAAGAGAGTTAGTCTCTTTAGAGGTGTTACTGCTTTTTCTCGTAAATTTCGGAGTCAAAGATACGGTTCATCTCTTTATAGTAACGGCGGTGATCAAACTAATTCTGGTTATGACAATGGTAGTAGTAATGCTGATACTAGCTGCTTGTTTGCGATTGGGATTGGGAAAAAGTTGGTGTTGGCGGAGTTGGTTTTGGGTGGGTCTTTGGTAATCTTGAAGGAAATTCAAGGGGTTGTTGATGGGATTATAGTGACTGTATTGTGGCTCGATGATTCCATATTTGTTGGTACTAAGAGTGGGTATTATTTGTATAGTTGCATTAATGGGCAATGCGGGCTAATCTTTTCACTACCGGATTCGTTTGGGGCCCCACGGTTGAAGTTGTTGGTTAAGGAATCGAGGGTGATGTTAATGGTTGATAATGTAGGTATTATCGCGGATGTAGATGGGCAGCCAGTGGGTGGCAGCTTGGTATTCAAGGATGCTCCCGATTCGTTTAGGGAAGTAGGAAATTATGTGGTTGCTGTTCGGAGCTTAGGGGTGGAAGTGTGTCACAAGAAAACAGGATTCTGTGTTCAGAGGTTTATGGTTGGGGATGGAGGTGTAGGGCCATGCGTGCTGGCAGATGAGGAGAATGAGGATGGAAATCTTGTTGCCATTGCTGCAAGTTTAAAGGTATTTCTCAAGCTTGCAAATGTTTGTTTGGTTCAACTTAATTTGATAATGTAAACAATAGATGTTGCCTATTTTCATGTTGTTGATTATTGTTTTCCTTTTTCTGTTTGGTAGCTTACATGACCGATTAAATGATGTACAAGATGAAGAATGATATTTTATTCAGCCTGTCATATCAGCTAAATCAGATTATAAATAGTATGTTAATGAAGCACATGAAAGAATCATTGGACAAAGATGCAAACACATTAAATTTCTTTACAACTTTAAGATCCAGTGGACACCTCAATAAATTGGCTAATTGTGTCGTGCACCTTGACACACAATAAACACGGGACTCAGCATGCGTAGAACTTACTGTGAAATATAACTGATGGAATGATGTTGGACACACGCACACACACAACTGATGGAATGCTGTTGGCATTGTTACATAAATATCAAAATGGTTGCATCATATAGCTAAACCTGATTAACGTCTGAAACTCAAACTTTCTGGTATTTATTGATGATGCTTGAAAGAAAAGATTTGTGTATGGTAAGAAGTAAGAAATAAACTTGAGTATGAGACTTAATCCTATCATATATTTTAGTTGAGAATGCAAGTTCAGAAATGATACTGAGCTAAATTTTAGTTTGGGATGCTTATTTTGTCCTCATGAGGCTGTAATATTTTCAAATTGAAGCTTATCTGCTATGGAAAAGTTTCTGGTGAAGAACAAATTAAGGATCTGCTCAGGAAAAAGAGCTTCAAGGAAGCTATCTCCTTGCTCGAAGAGCTTGAGAATGACGGTGAAATGACAAGAGAAAGACTCTCGTTTGTCCATGCACAGGTGGGATTCCTCTTGCTCTTTGACTTGCATTTCAAGGAAGCAGTAGATCACTTCTTGCAGTCAGAAAACATGCAACCTTCAGAAGTTTTTCCATTCATCATGCCGGATCCAAATCGCTGGACTCTGCTGGTATATGCTAATTGTTTTTTTAGTGATTTATGCTTATTACGTATTAGGTCGAATAGAGCATTGTGTGGTATGGGTGTGTTTAACTAATATTATAGTGAGTAATTGGTTAATGATAAAAATATGATTCATTCTATTAACCCTTTATAAAACAAAGGTACACGGCCTTTCATTATTAATTGTATTATGATAAACAAAATTATTTCTTGACGGATTTTTATCCCTTACCTTTCAATGATAAATCCGAGAATCCTTCTTGAGGGTTCTGTGTTAAGTTCCATGTACTGTTAGTTTCTCTACCTCAATCCAAGGTGCTGCATGTAGTTTTCAAAATTTGAATCACTCAAGTAATTACTTGTCTAAGTTATTTGAAATGGTCTTTATCCTGTAAATATCACAATATATCATTTCTATGGGATGTATACTGACGAGGCATGGAAATTACAGTATTGTATCTTTTATTTTTTAATGCATGTGCTTGCTCATCAGAGCTGCTTGTAAGTGTGGGATTTTACATGATATAAAATTCTATATTTTCCTCCCATGGATCCTTCTTGTATGTGTAATTATGTGTTTTTTCATTGTGCATGACGTATTTTTCTTGAAACAATTATTAAAACTGCTTAATAAATTGTTGAGATATCCAGGTTCCGAGAAACAGATATTGGGGTTTGCATCCTCCTCCAACATCTCTTGAAAATGTAATAGACGACGGGTTGACAGCTATTCAAAGAGCTGTTTTTCTTAAGAAGGCAGGTGTAGAGTCTGCTGTTGATGACGAGTTTCTTCTAAATCCACCGAATAGAGCTGATCTATTAGAGGCTTCCGTTAAAAACATGATAAGGTCCTTCTGATTTTCTATGGGTTGTATCTGATATTCATCCTCAGAATTCCTTGTTCTATATGGAAATTTGGTTCTACTAAAATTCTGACTAATTTTCCTTGTCCAACTGCCACAATTTTTTACAGATATTTGCAAGCTTGTCGTGAAAAAGATCTGGATGTTTCAGTGAGGGAGGGAGTTGACACCCTTCTAATGTACCTATATAGAGCTCTAAATTGCGTGGAAGATATGGAAAGACTTGCCTCTTCAGAGAATAGCTGTGTAGTGGTATGGGTTACCTTTCCTTATTCACTCGACTTGCTGAAAGATCCTTTTTATTGATGCTTTTTTCTCGTTATGTTTATATGCTCTACAATGAGGGAAAATATACAATTTTGGTTTTGACTATTTAGGCATTAGGCAATGAAGCATCTGGACTGCTTGTGTGCCATTTAAATTTGTGTCATTGTAATTCAACTATTGACCTGCTGGATTGAAACTTTGATCTCCCTACTGATAAATTAGTATAAAATTCCCACCTAAAGAATGACCATGGGGATCCAATGGGCAGTGCAGGAGGAGCTAGAAGCACTTCTTAATGACTCTGGACATTTACGTACACTTGCTTTCTTGTATGCTGGTAAAGGGATAAGCGCTAAGGCTGTTTCTACTTGGCGTATATTGGCAAGAAACTATCAGTCAGCCAACTATCATAACAATCAATCTGAGCAAAGTGATCTATTTAGAAATATTGCTGCAGCAGAGGCATCTAAGATTCTTGAAGAGTCGTCTGACCAAGATTTGGTGCTTCAACACCTCAAATGGGTTCGTATCCAAGATCCTTTTGAATTTACTATTATTTTATTTATTATAGGGCCAAACAAGTGACTATATTTATGTAATTGGATTGGGCCCTATGAGTTAAGCTTTTCAGAGTGAGTATTCATATGTCTGAGTGGTGATAACTTTTTGCTTCCATCTTTTAGATTGCAGATATCAACCAGGTGCTTGCAGTTCAAATTCTGATGTCAGAGAAAAGAACCAATTTATTATCACCAGGCAAGGCTACCAGAAAGCATATGTATAGGAGTCCTTATATTTCTAGCATGTGTTTATTTTTTATTTTAAACTGAGATTTAAAATTTTCAAATCACTTTTCTAGGAGCACTATTTTTGTGGGATATTATTTTGAATAGGCTTATTATTATTCGAGAGGAGATTTTTATCATAATATGTAGCGTGGACAATAGTTTCCACCCAAGGCATTAAGCCATTTAGTTACCCCTCTCTATCTACATCTTCATCATGCAGCTCTTCTCATGCATCACATTTCGTCAGGCAAATGTCATTCACAATTTTTTTTTGGGAATGAAAAAGATATGTTTCACAATGAATAACGTTACTTATGGCATAGGCCTAAATTTTTTCACAATATTTCTAGGATAGATATTAGCTAGTTTCCTTTGTGTGTATGAAAAAGTGGAGTGGTTTCTGGTAGACTTGATGTAACTAAGCTGCCAGTTGGTTAATTAATCTCTTTTGGGTAAACATGGATGTGCCTGTGAATGCTGTAGCCTAACTGGCCCCTTCTGTTGTTGCAATTCTAATGACAATGCTAGGTTGAATGATGATATCTAGAACTTCTCTCTGCATAAATTTAAATTAATTGTGTACTTTTTTCTTTTCACATGTTGGTGGATTAGTCTGTCTTGGATTTGGGTAATTCCTAATGTAGGTTTTTCTGTCACAGATGAAGTTATTGCTGCAATTGATCCCAAAAAAGTGGAAATTCTTCAAAGGTATATAGCCTGACAAATTTACCATAGGTCGATCATTATTGTGTCTGATGTTAATCATAATACAATGATGTGTAACATAATACAGATATCTCCAGTGGTTGATTGAAGACCAAGACTCTGATGACTCACAGTTCCATACAGCTTATGCGGTCTTGCTTGCCAAGTCAGCACTTGAAACTTATGATGTGGAGCTTTCAACTCAATATTCTGTGCCTGAAAATGAGATGAAAGTTTCTGACGTTGGAACTGGCGTAATTTTTGAAAGCCCGGTTAGGGAAAGACTCCAGATATTTTTGGAGTCATCGGATTTATACGATGTGGAAGAGGTCCTTGATATGATCGAAGGGTCTGAACTTTGGCTAGAAAAAGGTTGACTAGCATTTCTCCCATCAAATAATCAGCAATTCTTTAACTTAGCTTTTGCCCCCTTGATACATGCATTTGAAATGTTTTTTGACCCTGTTAAACAACTGAAGATAATGTTAAGTCTTTTATTGTCCTCTAGAATTTTAGCTAATCAGTCTCATTTGTGTTTGACAGGCTATACTTTATAGAAGGCTTGGTCAAGAAACACTAGTGCTAAATATTTTGGCGTTGTAAGTTTGCTATACTTTTAGAATACTGGTGTATGTACGTTAGAAATTAATGTGCATATTATGAAGAAGTAATAGAAACAAAAATATAAAAACACAGATTTCTTGACACAGTTCGTCAAGAATGACTACGTCTGGGGGCACTACCAAGTTAGGAGATCTACCAATTTTCGCGCAATACAAGATGCAATGAATCAGAGGGTTAATTATACCAAAACTGAGCAAAGGCCCTTTTTTTTTCTTTTCCATAACCCAAAAGTAGAAGAGCTTAGTATGATTTGAGTCGTAAGCTTTCAATGAAGCAGGGTAGACGATTCCTTCCTCTTCTCCTTTTAAGAGTTGTCATCTTTTAATGGGGTGTGGGGGAAATACTGAATTACCACATGCTTGGGGTTGTATAAAGTTCATGAAAGCTAGGTAGATTCAGGTTATATAATTTATTGTGATATAGTAACGAGATTATATGACGCACCTTTTACTTTATTAGGAAATTGGAGGATTTCGAAGCTGCTGAACACTACTGTGCGGAGATTGGTAGACCAGATGCTTATATGCAGTCAGTTATCTTCCACTCTCTCTCTCTCTCTCTCTCTCCACGAGTATTGCTGAAACTACTTTCATCAGAGCATAATGCTTTTATTCTCTGCATAAAATTTGTCAGGTTGCTCGACATATATTTGGACCCTAAGGATGGCAGAGAGCCCATGTTTAAAGCTGCTGTACACCTTCTCCACAATCATGGAGATATGCTAGATCCCTTGAAAGTGCTTGAGGTCTGATTTTCCTTCCCTCGTGCCACTAGCATAGGAATGTTCCTGACGTTAAATGTATTATGAAATTGGAAAAAATGAAGACCCATAATTAGTTCAAGTCAGTATTCACTCAAAATCGTCAAAATGTAATTAGCATGATAATTTAAAAGGCATGCTAATCATCATTCTAAAAATCCAAGATGATGTTATATCATTCGAAAAAAATTATTATATGCTAGAACCATGTTCATAGTTTGACACTACACATTCTCACCTATGTTTCTATTCGCAGAGATTGTCTCCAGATATGCCCCTTCACCTTGTTTCAGACACAATACTGAAGATGCTAAGAGCCCGACATCACCACCGTCTTCAAGGACAAGTATGTCTTTTGATAGACCCCCATCAGTTTGTTAAATATTTATCCTTTACCTTTCCTTTGATTGACAACCACATATCCCTTGTCGAGAGTTGATGACGATATGGTCTTGCCCATTTCATTCGTAACTTTTGACATTTGGTTCACTTGCTTGGTCCGAGGAATATCTGATTTTAGATCAATGGGAATACTTTTGTAATCAATAGCCCTTGAAATCTTCTTTTATATATTGGTTTTGACAGATCGTTCATAAGATGTCTCATGCTTTGAATATTGATGCAAGCATGGCAAGATTAGAAGAGAGGTCCTGCCACGTGCAGATTAACGATGAAAGCACTTGTGGGTCCTGTCATGCTCGTCTTGGTACCAAACTATTTGCAATGTACCCTGATGATTCCATCGTTTGTTACAAGGTTTGTGTCTATTTTTTTCCTAACTTTGAAATTTCAATGCAAGTCCAGTTGTATTTAATCCCGAGCGGAGAATAGGAAGATGACACTACAAGGAGAAAATGGATTCTTTTGGCTAACTGATTTATGGGGCACCTTTCTTGCAGTGTTATCGTAGGCAAGGTGAGTCAACTTCTGTCAGTGGTCGCGATTTCAAAGAATATATTTTAATTAAGCCTGGTTGGCTGGTTACTCGATGACAATGTGGAATATACGTATTTGAAAGTCAAATACTTGGTGTGATGGGGCAATCAATATGAAGATTTAGAGCCGGTATTTGTTAAGAAACACTGCCCTATACTTCCTTTCTCTGAAGTTTGGAGTCGGGCCCTGATGGAGTTAATTCAGGTGCGCCCATAAACCCGTCTGCTTGGATTAGTTGCTGTGACCAGAGACATAACCCATCTGAAAATCGGGCCGGATGTTGATGACATTGAGTTATTGAGGGGAATCATGGAAACATAGTGATCCGATGCTTTGAGAATTTTGATTAAAGAAGAGAGCAAAAATGCAGTGTTAGGCTCTTAGTGTAGATGTATATGATGATGTATCTTGTTGAATTGCGTAGCTACTTGACCTCAAGAATTTTAGTGTGTAATTCTCTGTATCCAGATTAAATGTTCATAAAAAAGTAGGATTACTTTGGATTTTTAAGCCTCATTTCTTATGCAGTACTTATTATATAAATAAAAAGCTTGGTCCTTTAAAATAAATGATACGATAATGTGGAATAACTTAAGTGGTTAGAACAATACTATTTAGTTCGTTATGAGTTCAGGTTATCATTTTGACCTTTTAAAATAATTTAATGTCTGAAAAATGAAAATTCAATTCTAATACTAAGCAAAATACTGCTATCAATAAACCTACACGCACATTATATAGGGTGTTTTAAAATTCTAGAATAATTTTTTTTTCAAAAGCCGTGAAAGATAACTTTGATAATAAGTGATTTCGTTTCATATTCAAGTGAATTTGAATATTGTACCAAATAAAATATCCATTATTCATAAAATACAAAAATACATATATAGTCACATTATTTTATAAGCATAACATACACCTATCAATTTGTCTCATAGGATCTTTAAACTTGTGGAGGCAACACGAATATGATAGATTGTGCATTGAAGAATCAAAACAATCTCCCAAAATCCAGCCAATCATAACTCTCCAAATCAGCTCCCACAAAATCGTTCCCACCTTATCCTATCCCATAACCACTTAATCTCTTCCCTCCCAAAATCTAATATCCACACTCCCCTCATTCTCTAACAATTCCCACAAATCTCAGTTCAGAATCAAGAAAATGGCTCTCACAATTCCCACAAACCTCTCAAAATCCCTATCAACCCCCAAACTAACTTCCCATTTTTCACCCTCAAAACCAAGAACTGCCACCATAGTTTGCCAAGCAACTTCTCCAAACCAGGAGGAATCATCCCCTGCTTCGCAGCTCAAGGCATTCTCCGCTGCCCTCGCCCTGTCGTCTATCATTTTGTCGGCCCCCGTGCTCCCCGCCTCGGCTGATATCGCCGGGCTGACGCCGTGCAAAGACTCGAAGCAGTTTGCGAAGCAGGAGAAGCAGGAGATCAAGAAGCTTTCGTCGTCCCTTAAGCTGTATGCACCTGATAGTGCCCCTGCTCTTGCCATCAATGCCACAATTGAGAAGACGAAGCGCAGGTAATCGTGTTTTTTTGGTTTGATTGAATGGTGTTGGTTTGCTGGTTTTGATTTGGGGGGATTGTTTGAGGTTTTGGTGATTTGGAGGGTGATTGTGGGGTGTGGTGGATTGGTTTGGAGTGAGTGTGCAACTAATACTGTTCAGTTAAAGCAACTAATACTGTTTAGTGAAAACAACTAATACCGTTTAGAAATACTCTTGAGTTGCACGGGGCACCTGGTGAATACAAGACTTTGTCGTCGTTTAATAGTGGATTTCGGCTGAAATGGTCTTGTAATTGTGGTTCAATTCTTGATTTTCTTTGCATCTGTTGTGTTCTCATGATTAACATATTAATTGAAGAGTTCTTTCATATATATGGTTATAAAGTTCAAATCTTTGTGGCATTAGAGTATGGTTGTTTGTTTCATTCCTTCTAGAATGTGAATTTGGACATGGGATTTTAATGACATGATCATAAAGATTTTCTAGCTTCAAATGGTTTATATTGTTTTATATTCTAGACATTTTGCGCTTGAATTGGCCTTATATAAAACAGATTTATCGCACAACTGTCACTGTTCAGTATAACAACTAATACTTTTGAATGAACGAACTAATACAGGTTCGACAACTATGGGAAACAAGGACTGTTGTGTGGCTCAGATGGCTTGCCTCACTTGATAGTGAGCGGCGACCAAAGACACTGGGGTGAGTTTATCACTCCAGGCATTCTCTTCTTGTACATTGCTGGATGGATCGGGTGGGTCGGAAGGAGCTACCTCATCGCCATTAGAGACGAAAAGAAACCGACTATGAAGGAGATCATCATCGACGTCCCATTGGCCAACAGCCTCGTCTGGAGAGGCTTCATCTGGCCCGTTGCTGCCTACAGAGAGCTCTTGAACGGCGAACTCATCGACCCCAACGTTTAAATCCCAAAATTGAAGGTATTGTATATGAACTACTAGTCATTCGAATAACCTTATTTTCGATTTGATTTTGTTTCTCGAATGGTGATGAATAGATCGTCGCTCGTCGTGCAGGTACGAAAACGGGGTGTGATGGTGATTGAGGGCTTGAGTGTGGGAGATTCTTGTATCTATTTTCTAATACATGTAAACTTTATCTTGTACTTAAGTTTGTTTGCATATTATAACTCTGTTTTCTTGGCTCTTTCTTGATTTATGACAAATTGACAACATTGGATCACCATGTTATTGAATCAGAAAATCTATGATCATACCTATATAAATAATCCCATATCAAAAACATGAGATTATACATGACTATTGTATAGTGATTGTATATATATATGTCTAAGTAGATGAAGAGGACCACATGGATTACCTGAAACATGCATGTTCTACTACCATATCCACATCCATATCAAAAGATGGTGTAGAATGTGATAACATGTGTGATGATGGTGAGGCACTCTTAGTCGAGGCGTGGTGCGCCCGTAGGTGCACCACCTCCGCCTGTGCTACGGCCAATTGCTTACGAAGCCCGTCTATCTGTTGCTGTAAATACGAAATCGCCCCTACGCAGCCGTAGACGGGGTCCCGCATTCTTGCATTGGCTTCATAGACCATGCTACTCACTGCATCTTCTCTATGCTCTTCTTGCAACTCCTAATAAAGCAAAGAATTGAAATTATTGATGTTGTATATACTTGTGAGTAATTCGAAAACTTGGTCTGTTTTTAGCATTATAGTCACACATGAATTAATATTTTTTTTTTAATTATGTCCGTAATTTTGAAAAATGAACCAATTTTAATTCTATGTTGACAACGTTGCAGAATTTTTGCATGTGCTGGTCACGTGAGCTGTCGAAATTCCATGTAGCAACAAGACTAATGATTTGGCATCGAACATGGCACGATAAGATTCGAAAATATTAATTTTAAGGGTTAATTCTAAATAAATACACGACATGTATATCAAGTATCAATTTAATCACAATTTTCAAAATTAGAGTAAAACAACTCAACCTTTGATGTTGTTGCAAATTAAAATACATGTTTTTTTTTCTTCAGCCAGTGACATAGATGTCGTGGCTCGCTGGACTTGCAATGTAGAATTATATAGTTTAATTTTTATTTATTTTGCTACATTATTTTGACAGAAAATCCAATAACGAGTGTGAGTTTTCTTAAGTTTTTATCACAATAACGTAGATAAAACAAAATGACGTATCAAAATAAAAAATAAACTGTGTAATTTTATATGGCAAATCTGATGAGCCATGTCATCTGTCATTGATCGAAGGAAAAAAAAACACGTATCCATTTACAACAACATTAATTGGTTGGACTTTTTAACTATAATTTTAAAAATCATGATTAAATTAATATTTGACATAAATGTCGTATCGTGTATTTATTTAGAATTAACCCAAACAAATTTATGAGACTAAAATTGTTAGATTAAAATCGCATCATTTTTAAAGCTCTTGTGAGACTAAAATCTTCAAACCAATTTTGCAATTTACTCCTTAATTTTTAATTAGACAAGTGTAAAATATAAGACGAAACATTATTTACCTGCAACATCTTGCTAACGTTGCTAGCTCCAAACACCTTGTGCACACTGGCGAACTTGTACGGTTCGTCCGCCGGAAAATACGGAGCAAAAGTGCAGTCCGGCGAGCACCGTCGCCGGAGGAGCTTGCAGGCGGCGCACGGCGATGAGGCACCTTGTTTTTTGCCAACTTCTTTCATCCTTAATATATGTTCATTCTCTTCTATATATTTTCAAATGAAGAAATTAAAAGAAATCTTTATTACTAGTTTTAGATCACTTGTATGAGTAAAAATGGATCAAGAAATGACAATTATATAGTAAGGTGTCATGTGTAACGTTACACAAAAAAGATTTAGAAACATAAGATAATATTGAGAGAGAAATTAACTAAAGTACTAAAGTAGTAGTAGTAGTTTAAAAGTGGGCAGGTTTAGTACAACAAATGCTCGACTTTTTTATAAGCAAAATTTGGGACTAATTCTGTGGGGTCCATTGTTGATATTTTATTTGCAATTAATAAACTTTTTCTATTCCTCGAGAAGATAGTTTTGGCCCTATGTGGAAGTTCTTGATCACAAATTCATCATCATGTTTTGTGTACTAATACAAATATATGAATTTTAAATTAAGTGCACATGTGCATGTCTTTGTTAAGGTATCATTTATGTTTAGGTGTACCATCCGTAAGATTTTAAATTTGAGATTTAGATTTATAAGTAATAAATTTTCATTGTAGTCCTATCCGTCTTAGGGGTGAGCACCATGCCACTATCAGGTAAAAATCGAGTCAAATCGAATCAAAATATAAATCTTGGTTCTGTTTCGATTTTCAATTTTATATTTTTTAGTTTTCGATTTCGGTTTTTAAGGTAAAATTATCGAAAAATCGAAAAACGAACCGAACTAATACACTATATATACTGATTATTAAATTGTATAGTAGATTATGGACCTTATGTTGTGTTATCTAATTTTTAAATTATTATTGTAAAAAATGTGCATGTGCCTTTAAAAATAGACGGAACCCTAATTTTTAGCCAATTCTATTTTAAAAAGTTTTTTTTTGTCAATGCTTTTAATTTTATTCTTTTCTAGCCAAGTGAATATTTTTTTACCAATTATACCCTCATCACTCTTTTTTAAAAAGACCAGTTCTTAATGGCGGTACGATCTTAAATAAAATGTGGTACGTGGTGCATTAATGATGGTACGAGCTTCAATAAAATGTGGTACGAGCGAAAAAATGATGGTACGAGGTGAATTAATGGTGGTACAGACATAAATAAAATGTGGTATATGGTGAAATAATGGTGGTACGAGCTTCAATAAAGTGTGGTACGGACATAAATAAAATGTGGTACGAGGTGAATTAATGGTGGTACGAGCTTAAATAAAATGTGGTACGACCTAAATAGTGTATGGTAATGGGTAAATTAATGATGATACACCCTTAATAAAGTGTGGTATGAGGTGAATTAATGATAATACGAGTTTAATAAAATATGGTACGGGATGAATTAATGTTTGAATATGGTGTAGTATAAGAGTGTTGATCGGATGAGGGAGAGAGAAATTTGTTCTAATTTTTTGGAGAAAAGGCCGCTGATTTTTTTTTTAAGAAAACATCTGTTTTTTTTTCCTATTTTATTTAATTCTTTTAATTAATTATATATGGGTATAAGGGTCTAAATAATAATTCTCTTGGCTAAAAAAGAACAAATTAAAATTTAATGACATAAAATAATATTTACTTTTACATTAGGCTATTTATAACTCTTAAAAATATATTTAAAATATAAAATAATTTCTATTTTTTTTACTGAAATTGAAAAATCCGGTTCGGTTTAGATCGATTTTGTAGCCAAACGCTTTGGTTTATTACGGTAGTATCTCGATTTTTTTGATTTTGCTATTTCGATTCGATTAGATAATTGAATAATCAAATGCTCACCCCTATACAATGTCTCCTTTAGAAAAAAACTTGTGCGAACCCCGTTTGCATAAGTTTATGTTTTTAAAAAAACATCACTATTATATATATACACTATCAATGTTATGGACATTAATTTCTATCATTATTATGTATAAAATATTATCAATTTTTTAACAAAAAAATATTTTTTAAGTTGTGATAGCATAACAATAATAAAATTAATGTATAAATTTAATTCATACGAGATTTAGGATCTATAGAATTAGAGTTAGATTAACAGTATCTCTAGTACTATTTATTATGGTGAACTCCTTTAACATCTAATCGAATGCATGTATTATATTGCTTGATAAATCATAACATCCTCTTTTATCCAAACATATATCATTACGTGGGATATAGATATATATTTATTTTTTATAAAATCCAATCTAGGCATGGGTTATAGATCCGAGGTATGTAAAGAAAGATGATAAGGAAAAGAAAAAAGAGAAAGAAAAAGAAAAAAAGGTGCAAAATTGGGAAGAAAGAAGCATCCCTAGTTTGTGTGCGGCACGCAAGCATGCCCATAAATGAAGACGATAAAATCACAAATAAGTAGTTTATTAATTTTGGCCGTGTTCATAAATAATTTTACAAAATATATTTTATTAATTTTGGTTTTTTTGTATTGGTTTTAATTGAAAAATTAAAAATTTGTTCAGAAAATTGGGATAACTTTTTATTCTGGTCATGTTGATGATCGTTATCACTCTCATTTGAGCGGTCTTTTATCGAGGAAGCAAGACGCTCAATCAATTCCACGTTTTGATTACACATATCCCGTGAATCACGATTTTAAAATCACGAATTTCATTTGTCTCTGTAACTAATTTCGAGTGATTTATGTTGAGGCGTGAGTCAAAACCTATAATATTCTCTTACTATCATTAAACATGTCATTTCGATATATTTCCGGTGTCATTTTGTAAGTTACAACATATTTTCGGCTATTTTCTAGCCAAAATAAAAAATTTCCAACGGAAAGGACTAAAATTGACACTGGATGACTCACATGACCAAAATTTATAAGTAAAAACTTACAGTACTATTTGTAGACACGAACAAAATTACATGACCATTTGTGATTTTTTCTATATCTTATATGGGTGATTTTGGACCTTTTATTTTCAAACAAATGAGGTTTTAATTATGTGAAATTGTCTCAAGAATTTTAATTGATGAGATTTTTTAAAAGAATTTTAATTGTTGAGATGAAATCTATATTTCAATTGAATTACTTAAATTAATTTGAATCATATAGGTAAGAGTCTCCAATTTAACATAAAAAAAAAAGAAAAGGATCATAACGGGCTTTTTTCTCCCTCATTTTCCTCTTTATGTGGCCTGCTTAATACTGATCTTTATGTATTATTATATAATTTTAATTTATAACTATAAACTGAATAATTAGATAAAGATTAGTGTGAGTTTGTAAGTTGGAACTCCATTTAATCAATATTATTAAGGAAAAAAAGAGTTGGGTTTGATTTAAGTTTTATTTGTGTCAAATACAAATCGTGTTATAAAATAAGATCCGTGAAACGGTTTTATTTCAATTTAAAATGGGATTACATTTCGTATAAATAGAGTTTCGTTTCATAGAATTAGACTTGCGAGAAATCTTTATAGAGAAAGTCTTGTATGAAATATTACACACTAGTGTTACGTGCAATACAACATAAATAAAACAGAAATGATCCAAATTATTTAGGAGTTGATCTTGTGTGAGATCATCTCACAAATATTATTTTGTGAGACTAGTTTATATTTGATCCATTTGAATATCAAATCGAATCAGCTCATTCTCACTTTAATAATACCAATTAAATGAAACTTGATCTCACACACTCATTCTTTGTCATTATTTAAATGTTTGAAAAAGGTAATAGAGAGTTCAACAATTTGGTCTAAAAGATCTTTGATCAAATTAATCCTCATCACAAAATGGGAAAGTAAGTAGTCCAGTTTTTTCGGAGAAATAATAAAACAAATTTGACTTTGAAATTCGAGATTTTTGGGTTTATTTATTACCTTTTTAATATACCTTCTACTTTAAAAATACTCATGAGAGCATTCCCAACCGTTTACACTATACTAGTGCAAAAATTGTATTAGTGCAGCGTAAAATTCACGCTACATTTAATTTTGTCTCCAATCGTTAACGCTACATTCTACATTATATATATATATTTATCAAATTAAATTATACAATTTAAACTTAATTAATACATTAGATATATAATGAATGAAGTGGGTCTCTCTTGTGCACCCAAGTGTACCGTGCACTCATGCAACTGAATGACGCATTTAAAAAAATACTTGATCAATTAAATATATTAGATATATTCTGTGGATACATGAGTAGGATTGAGACGAGTACACGGATCCAACAGCTACACATGAAATTTTGTATAATGAATGACCAGACATTATTCTTAATTATTAAAATCAACTATTTAGATAACCGGACATAAAACTTACTCATAGAATGAAAAGGAAGATAAGGACTACAAGTCTAAATGACACAAATTTAATGTTTTGTATTAACAAAATTCTTGAATAGAGTGAATGCTACTTATGTGACTCGTCTCTAAAATTATTAATTATTTTACTAAAAAAATTAGTTGATACAAAAATAGAAAATGGCAAACAAAAGAAATGTTCTAAATAAAATGTGTACATAATGAAAATTGAAGTGTCTCAAGAATAAGTCAGCACTTTTATCATTGTGCCAAGTGCTAAATTAAACATAGCAAAAAAGAAAAAAGAAAAAGAACTAAAAGAAATGCATAAATTATGAGCGGAACAACGGAGTTAATTAAAAGAAATTGAAATTGAATTGAAATTAAACAAATTGCACGTGTAATTTGTGCACGCAAGTGTGACCCTTTATTTACTTAGTCACCATTTGAAATTTATCATGAAAATAGAGTATTTTAGAGTTCGAACATTTCAAGTTTTTATACATTTATATTTCTTTACTGCCAAAAAAACAAATTTCTAAATGACCTTTTTAATTTTTTAGACGAAGGGGTATAAAATATTTTTTATTTGTTATCTGAATAGATTATAAAATATGAAAATAATATTGTGATGTTTACCTTTTGAAATCTCATATAGCCTTGCATCATCACTCATGATCTAAGACAGAAATAAAATAAAGAGAAAATTAGATATGCATATTTACTTTCTAAATATTCTCTCACGTCAGGATAAGATATGTTTATATCACACCATTAACAACTTTGAAATTACGTTACTAAAAGTTAAATCTGAAAATTGTAAGTAATTAATTCACCACAAATTAAATTGACTTTGGGCCAAAAAATCCTTTTGTAAATAAAATATAAGCCATGGGTCAGTTCATTTAATATGGGCCTATTTATATCATTAATCGCTAAAATGTTGAACCGACCCTAACGAATTAGAGCAAACCCTATAAAATTAAAGGTGATCTATTAATAACCCCCAAGGGTCGGCGTAGTGATAGAGGCTTAGGAGTTAGGAGTCTTGCTTCCTTTCTGCGCCTTGTGCTCAACCTTTTGGTCGATCAATTCTTGAGATGGATCGATTCATACAGAGCTTAGCTCTGGCTTGAAGTGGGACACCCGCTAGTGGATGGTGGGTTCTGGTCACTCGAATTAGTCGGTCAATCGGTCCTTGGGCCGGATACCGAGTTATAAAAAAAGGTGATGTATTAATAATTTAATATAATTAATGTGTTGCTAATTACATTTAATCAATTTTTTTTAAAATATGCAATGTTGAAGAAATGACACTATTTAATACTCAACATTGCTGTTATTTAATATTTTTATTTATATTTGATTTAAATATTTTCTTGTAATTAATTTCATCTAAAATATGTATAAAAATAAAAATAAATTATTAAAATTTTTATATAATTATATTAAAATAATTAAAAATAAATATTAAACGGGCTGACGGGTTGGCTCTAACCCTACAGGACTAAGCTCTATAGGGCTTCGGACTAAACTGTTCAGGGTCTTACCGGTTCACAATATACGAGCCTGAAAAAGCTTAGCCTTAAATCTTGATTTTTCATGTTTAAACGGGTCGGCCTTACGAGCCATGACCCTTTTAACATCTCTATTTAATCGTGCTTTCGCTCTAAATAATTAAATACTGAATTATATATATATATATATATATATATATATTTCTTTTTAAGGATTTTTTTTATATCTTATGCTATTTAAACACAATAAAAAAGAGGTAAACACAAATAGTGAAGTGATAAAGCACACTAATACACATTTGGGCTTGGACAACTGTGAAAAATGACCTTGGAGAGCGGTTATAACCGCTCTCCAAGAAATAAATATCCAAGCTTGGGCCAGTTGATAAAAAACATTGTCCAAGAAATCGACTTGGACAAATGGTTTTCAACCCCTTTGCAAGAAGAGTATGCTTGGACAATGTTATTAACCATTTGTCTAACTTAATTTTTTTTTATAATTTCGTTTATTATGTTACATAGACAGCGATTATTAGCCGCTGTCCAATATCTTTTTTTTAATTATTAATTTATATTTTAAAAATCCTATAATAAAACTATAAACCAAACTTATATATAAGTCCAATACCATAAACCAAAAATCCTATAATAAAACCATAAACCAAAACTTATACCACATATATATATACCAAAACATCAAATAAATTAATAAACATACACATCATGAAATAAATAAACATACAATCATAAACATACGTCCAATACACCAAAAACATGAAATATATATCATCACAAATATATAATTTAATTACATGCTACCAAAATTTCAAACAACGATCACTCAATATCGTATGAATATAAGAATCGATTGTAAAGGTACCCCGTCCAATCGTTTTTCCATTTCTCCAGTCTTTTCTTAGAGTAAGAATTGAGCTCACGTTCATAGACAAACTGCAAACAACGAATCAATCAATATAGTATGAATTTTTATTCAATCAATAATAATTTAAATAAATCGATAAATTGACTTACATTGAGAGGAATGTTCGTTAGAGAAGTGCGGATTATATCTTCAATAAAGCAACACACAAAATGTCCACAATGTTCATTATCTCGTTGCCTCGGAACCTGTTGATCCAGTTCACTTTATTTAATAAAGCAAAAGAAACAACATTTAATATAGCAGAAGAAACAACATTCAATAAAGTCGTACATTTCTTTTTAGCACTTGTTTTTCTTTTTTCGTTTTTTGGTTGACCTTTCTCGTTCATGACCATAAATGTTAACAAGATCCGGATTGCCATATTCATCCTCATCTCTAATTATTCTCTGGTATGGGCGTGGATTTGCAGGATCATCGAAAGATGGTACAGAATGAGTGAAGTTCTGAAAAGGATCATCAATTGTGTCAACATCTTCATCGACATGGTCGCTAATCTGGAAACTATTGTTAAATTTGTTTGACAGAACCACAATGGACCATTTCTTATTAACTGGGTCGGGGACATAGAAAATTTGTTGAGCTTGACTGACCATTATGTAAGGGTCATCTCTGTATCCCACATTCTTCAAATCAACGTCACACGAAACCCGAACTTTCAACTTGGACCCGTTTAGGATCCTCACCCAACTACACTCGAAGATTGGTTCTTGGAACAATATAGTCGAGTTCCCAAATGTTGACAATCTGTCCAAAGTAAGTAGTATTTGATTGATCCACTGCAGTTGCAGTAATGGACACTCCACTATTCTGCATAGTACTTGTGGCATCATGATCTCTGGTATAAAATGTGTATCCGTTGCTAAGATAACACTTGTATGAATACACATGTCTATCAGACATTCTGGATAACCACTTAACTCTTTCATTCACTGATTCTGTTTCCCGTGACAACATATTTGCTACATAACCATTGAACCAGTCAACAAACGTGCGATTGTGCTCAACTTCAATCCATGATCTATCTCTGGTGGTATTTCTCTCAGCAAGTGATCGCATGTGCAAGTCAATAAAAGGAAGCACGTCGACCGTGTTGTGAAGTACGCACAAGTGCATCCGTGTTAGTTCCTCCATGCTAACACTTACAGGTACTTGACCACAGGTAATGCCTTCACCATCCATCCTATTGGTGTACCGGGTAACTGGAAGTCCAATTGCATCGACATTCGGAATAAATTCAGACCAGTACTCGACTGCTTCTTCTACTAAATAGCGTTCTGCAATGCATCCCTCCGGCCTGGACTTATTCATCACATATCCTTTGAGCACTTTCATATATCTCTCTACACCATACATCCATCGCATACGAGCAGGACCACACATCCTTGTCTCTTGTACCAAATGAACTGTTAGGTGAACCATTATATCAAAAAATGATGGAGGGAAATACATCTCAAGCTCACAGAGAGTCCCCACAATCTACCTCTGAAAACCAAGCAATTTTCTAGGATCTATGACCTTGCTACTCATTGCCTTGAAGAACCAACATAACTTTGTTATGGTTATGCACACATTTTCAGGCAAGATAGAACGTATTGCAATGGGCAAGAAAGTCTCCATGATGACATGATAGTCATGCGATTTCAGATTCTTCAGTCTCACGTCATCTTCTGATACAAGTCTCTGTATATTGGAGGAATAACCCTCTGGTACTTTCACATCCTTTAGCAGCCAAAGTAACTCTTTTCTCTCATTCTTGGACAAGGTGTGTGCAGCAGGAGGTAAGAACGGTTGACCCCTTTCTCTAGGCACATGTTTTAATTCTGCTCTTATTCCCATATCAATCATATCCATTCTTGCATTGTAACCATCCTTGGACTTCTTATCAGCTAGGAGAGTGTTGAGCAAGCTGGCACAAACGTTCTTCTCAACGTGCATTAGATCAATGAAGTGTCTAACATACAACTCTTTCCAATAGGGCAATTGAAAGAAAATTGATTCCTTCTTCCAACCGCTAGTGGGGACACTCTTTGCGAAGATCTTTCCGTACTGTGTGTCGATATTCTTCATCTCATTCAATACATCCGAACCTGACAATAAACGTGGTGCTTCACCTGTCTCAATTGTGCCATCGAATGCATCGACCATTGTTCTGTACTTATGGGTTGGGTCCAACCACCTCCTATGTCCCATATAAACGGTCTTCCTACAATGACTCAAGCGAATGTGATGTGTCTTCTTGGTACAACAAGGACATGCATCGGCCCCTTTCACACTATATCCAGATAGATTCCTCAGGCGGAAAAGTCATTGATAGTTCCAAACAAAGATGACCTTCAACTTGAAATTCTCCTTTCTACAAAGCATCATACACACATCGACACCCTCATCCCACATGAGCTTCAAGTCCTCTATCAAAGGAGCCAGATATACATCTATGTCGTTACCAGGTTGTTTGGGTCCTGATATCAACATAGACAACACCATGTAAGTGCGCTTCATGCACAACTCGGGTGAAAGGTTATAAACTAACAGAATCACTGGCCATGTGCTATGGTTGGTACTTTGGATACCGAACAGATTCATTCCGTCAGTTGAGAGTGCAAGACGCAAGTGTCGTGGCTCGTTGCCAAATTTTGGATGCCTGACATCGAATGTCTTCCACAGGGTGAATCGGCCAGGTGTCTTAAAGCATTCCATCTTTGATCCTATCATCATGATGCCAAGTTAAATTTCTAGCATCCACAACGCTTACTATACATTCTCCTCGAATCTTTGTATTATTGGAAAGTACCACAACACCTTTCAAGGGGATTTATTTTTTATATCGCTTCTCCTCACACTTGGGACATTCATCGAGGTCTGCATACTCCTTCCGAAATAAGTTACAATCACCCGGACAAGCATGAATTTTCTGATGTGTTAACCCGATGGACTTGAGCATTTGTTTAGCATCATATGCTCTCTTAGGCAGTACATTTCCATCAGGCAATAGACCACTAATCGTTTCCGAGATACTTGTGAAGCACTCATCGGACAACCGGTGAGTCAACTTTTAGGTTGAACAATATCAACACACGGTACAGGTTTTGTTGCCTTCTTACACCCGACCCCGCAGGTAATCCAAATAGAATCCCTTAACTTCTCTGACATATAAGGGTGATCTCGCAGATCATTGTCATCCCCACTCGATGTATCAACAGTCGGTACATCATCGAAAATATCCGCATCCACTGTATATTCAAACCTAAAGTCAGTTTCTAGGTTGCTTGAGCTACATCCATCTCTTCTCTCACCATGATATGTCCAAACGGTATATGTTTTATCAATACCGTGAATCATCAAGTGGTGAAACAGACTTTCTCGACCACTAACGGTTTTTCCATTCATACATTCCCAACACGGACATGGAATGTACCGAGGGTCGGTGCAATGTCTAATTGCATGATTACAAAATTCTTTCACCCCATTACTATACTCATCTGATAATCGATATGCTCGAACCCACTTTCGATCCATATAGAACTAGAGATGCCTATAGAAAAGGCAATATGAAGTGTTTCTCAAGATAATGTATCCTAATGTATTAAACTTAAAAGTATTAAACCTAAAAGTATTAAACCTAAAAGTATTACAATCCTAATGTATAAAACTTGCTTATAGAATGTGGTAGTACCTAAGGTTTGTATATTGCATGTATCTAAGGATTTGTTGCATCTCAAAACAATGTATATAACCTAATGTACCATCATTAATCATCTAAAGCAACACACTACTATCCATTCACCAAACCATCAAATTAATATAACCAAAATGTATCCTAATGTATTAATCCTAATTTATGCTTAAATCCTCACACAAACATATTATCAAACACCTTGAGTGCATCAATTGTTCATATCTAAGTTATCATAAAAAATCAAGTCAAGCCACACAATATATATTCATCTCTAAGAAGTTGTTCATCTCTAACACTAACAACATTAATCCTAATAAATTAACACTAATTTATGCTTAAATCCTCACACAAGCATACTATCAAACACCTTGAGTGCATCAAACACCAATATACATACACCAATACATACAACATGATATATATACTCCAATATACATATATATACACATTAATTCAATATATATATATATACACATTAATTCAATATATATATATATATACACATTAATTCAACATATATATACATATACACATTAATTCAATATATATATATATATATACTAACATATATATATATATAAAAGAATAATTACCTATGGAAGGAGAAAGGCGGCGACGGTAGGGGAGGTTGGCGGCAAAGCGGCAAGGGCGGCGGTAGGGAGGACGCTTGATGGTTCGATTTGGGGGAGAGGGAGGAGGAGGCTAGGGCTTCTGGTTCGCGATTTGGGGAAATAAGAGCTAATGGGAAGACGACGGCGGCGGAGGAAGGGGAGGACGCGCGACGGAGTTCGATTTAGGGTAGAGGAAGGAGGAGGCCCGACCTAGGTTCGCGATTTAATTTGGGAAAAAATATAAGTCTGGTTCGCGATTTGGGTCGTATTTAATTATAACCGCTGTCCAAACTATGCCCTTGGACAACGGTTCAAAACCGCTGTCTAAACACTTGCACAGCGGTTCTCAACCGCTTTCTAAAGAAAACTTGATGACTTTTGAACCGTGTCTATTTTTTTTTTTATTAAAACCGCTCTCCAAGCTATAAGAGTCAATTGGAAAAAGCTAATTGCCCAAGTCAAAATCAAATTGTCTTGGTGTGCAAACTCAAATGTGTAGTAGTGGCGGCTAAATAATTATCAATATTTTAATCATCCTTTTGTTCTTTGATTACATCCTCATGCTTCTAGATTTTTTTTAATCTCCTTTTTTTTTTTCTTGAAAAATAATAATAAACAAATGAATGATTTCAGACATGAAAGTCCCACTTTGGAAATTCTTGTAAGCATGGCTAAGATGATTAAGACTGCTCTTTTTCTTAGTTGCCATTGCATGAAAGAATGTCCCCCTTAGTAAACTACTTTAGTTATAATAAAGTCTTATTAAACTAATTAATAAGATAACCTAACAAGTAAAGTAAATTAATATTCAATTATTCATGTCAATTGACCATTAGGAAATACTCCGTATTATATTTTCGATATATTTCACTCAATTTAGCAGCCGTGAGCAGACATTAGGAGGTGGCATTCGGTTATCAAATCGAACCAAAATAACAAAATCGGAATAATCGAAATATTTATCATAATAAATCGAAATCGAACCATTTTCAGTAAAAACCCAAAAAATCAAAATTATTTGAAATTATGAAATCAAAACATTTATAAAAGCACATGCCCATTTTTTACTGTAAAATTTGAAAATTAAATAAACAACACAAGGGTCCATTGGTACTACACTACTACATAAATTAATAATCCACGTATACTATATATATAATGTAATATTTAGGTTAAATTTTGAATAGATGAACTAGAATTAAGGTTATATATATAGAATATATTATTTCGGTTCAATTTTTTATTTTTCGGTAATTTTACCTTAAAAATCGAAATCGAAAATAAAAAAAATCTCAAATTAAAATTAAAATCGAACCGAATATCAAATTAACCGAACCAAAATTTTATTTCGATTCGATTTGACTCGATTTTTATCGGATAGTGCTCACCCCTAGACATCATATATAAATGAAGTAATTGATACATTAGTGGGCTTGAAATATTGTGGTTATAATAAGATATAAATAGCAAATAAATACACGATCTTATATATTATTGCAATTTAATCACAATTTTATAAATTTTACAATATCACACACTCATCTTTTTAAATTTTTTTGCAATTCTTTTGCCGATAACTTAATGCTCGCAATGGGTGGGGATTGCTGAGGCTATTGCTATTCGACGTGGCATGGAGTATGGCCGGGATCATGAGGTACTCGATTTGGAGGTTGAATAGGATGCCTAGGTGGTGATCTTTGCATTATTACACCCGGCCAAACTTGAGCTATGTTGGATATATGATTTGGGATATTTTGGAGTTAGTGATTTGAGTTCTATACGGTTACTTTTAACTGGACCGATGAGCCGAGAATTTTGTGGCTCATAGAGGGGTGACCATTAAATTCTTAAAACCGCCTCCCGACCGCCCCGCACCAAGCCGAATTGCACCGCTATTGGCAATTTTTTTACAAGAAACCGTGATTAATTTTTTGGTGTAAAACCGCACCGCAAAGTCAGTGCAATTTCAAATTTTCGTTGCAAACTGCACCGACCGCACCGCGTAGTTGCAATTGTAATTTAAATTCGGCATTCTATATCTTTAACTCTCATTTTTCAACTAAGTCTCATGTTAATGTTTTTTCTAATTTGTAATCTTATCTTTTATAGATAAGAAGCACATATATTATATTTATATCATTTTCAACCTCTTTCAACATGTTTTTCAAGGAAGTGGATCCTCTCCAGTTCACACACACCCGCACGGGTATGTGTGTGTATGTGTAAAATGGGGGACCCTCCATTTACTGGAGGGGATCCAAATCCATTTTTCAAAGGGTTGGACCTCTACAAATTAATCATATTATGGTGTTCAAAGATATTATTTCATTTTTCATTTCATGAATATAAGCTTTTCCAACTTAAACTATGTTATAGAACATTATTTAATCAAATGTGTTGTCACTAATTTAAATAGACATTAATATCTTCTACTAACATTTATGTTCCTTTAAAACCGCCAAACTGCAAATAACCGACCGAAACCGCCCAAAACCGCATGATCGTTTTTATATGAAAAACAGCGGTTTGAAATTATACAATCAATCGAACCGCATATAGCAAGACAATTTGAATTTAGCCAAAAAAACCGCAAAACCGCACCGTGGACACCCATCTTTGTTTTTTCTTGTGATTTTGCTTTCTTTTTTGTCAGGGGCCGGATAATGTTGTTTATACTTTGAAAGTGATTCTTTGGCTCTTTAATGCCAATGTTTTTTCCTTAAACAAAATAAAAATGCTCGCAACGGGTATACAAGAATTGTGTTTGTCACGTCATAATTAGGCAAATTGACATTATAAAAAATTGAAATAATGATTAGATTACAAGAACATGTTTGCTTATTTGCAAATAATGCAACAAATAACTAATGTGGTGTATGTGAGTGTGTATGCAACACACTTCAATAAATCGGACTATTTGTGACAGATAAATAGAAAGATTTCCTCTTCTTATGTAATTGCTCTTTAAGATGCCTAATTTTGGCATCAACTCTTGCAGAATACCCAACTTGTGTCAACTGTTTGGACTTCTCTTGCTCCCTCAACCACATTGGACTATCAATAACATCTGTCCCAGAATGTTTCATCTCTTGAAGTATGTGATCATCCATCGGATAAATCGAGCGCTGGACGACGATGTGGACAAAGTACGGAAGCAGAGAAACCACGAGCACCATCAACGTAGTCGTCCAATAAACGGGGGCAGGCGCGATTTGCTCATTGAAGATATGGAACACGTTTTTCGAGTAGGTTGGGGAGACGACCCCGTACGAGTAGAGGAAAATGTACCAACAAAGAATGCTGCCCCAGATGAGGCAATGGCTGATCCAAGTGAAATGTGAGATCATGAGAGCGATTTGACAATTGACGGTCCAGATTATGCACGTGTACGTGATCGTCCCTATGTGCTCGATGTCTGCTAGGTTTCCGTCTCTGTCGAAAGCACGTGGGGTCAGCATGAAGATGTTTAGTGTGAATACGGCTAGTGAAGCGAAGATCCCGTTGCAGATCCAACCGATTATTCGTTTCCAACTGAAACATTCGTTTTTCTGGCCTTGCTGGTAAAGCGCGGGAAACTGCAAATACACAACGTGTTTACACCTTTTACGTGTCATTCATTTAAAATAAAATAACAGAAGCACGACCTATGTTCTTACCTTCAAGCAAACATCGGACGAAACGTCCTGTTCAAGAACGCCGAGAGATATGACTGGCAAAGAAGTTAAGAGCACATTGAACATTACCATGTACCAATCATCATACAAGTCCTGCCCTGAGAAACCAGTGAAAATGTTGTAGTAAAAGAGCGTAAGTCCGAACGCGACGTTTTTGTACACAAAGTAGAGAATCTGGAGCAAGAAAAAATTGTCTACATTTACAATTCTTAAGGAATGAAGAATCACACATCAATTTTCCAACATTTACCATCTTAGAAATCCTTCTGTAACACCAATGTCCATGAACTATCAACAATCTTTCCAGAAAACGAAATTCAGGCAACGAAAAGTCGCTCGCCATCACCGCCTGCCATACTCCAAAAACCATAATCAGTCATAAGTACGACGAATCAAAATCTATGTAAGAAACTAAAATCAACAAACAATGTTCAATGGAAAGAACTAATACTGTTCAGTCAAAGAAACTAATACTTTTTAGTAAACCAACTAATACCATAATGTACCTGCATCCCTTCCATACCACTGATTCCAACTCCAATATCAGCTTCTTGAATCATACCAACATCGTTAGCTCCATCACCGATCGCCAAGATCGTCTTTCCCGAATTCTCCTTAACACTCCTCGTAACCTGAAAAACGTTACAAGAAATGACGTGGTTCTTCAACGAAACTTAGACCACAAAAAACGAGATACACAACTTCTGTCCTAAGTTCCAACATACCAGGGATTTCTGCTTAGGTGAGACGCGGCAACATATGACAACATCACAATTCATAGCAACGGACAAGAAACGGGCCCTCAAATCGCTGTTCAAACACAGCTCGAGTGCTTTTCCATCCACCACCAAAGCGAAAGGCGCGTCCTCCCTATCTTCTTTGGTGATCAACTGGCTATAACTCTGTAGTTGACTCAGAATTTCTTCCTGAAAAACTAAAAAAAACGAGCACTTGATCCCGATTCAATCACGTTCTTAACACACCATTCTATGAAAGCTTAAAATGAATTTGTACACACAATTATGTGTTGATTTCAAACTGGTCTTCACCTTCATTTGTTGGTTATTTGCAGACTCCTTACTTAATGATAAATGAAGCTGCTTCATATCGTGCCGTAGTAAACTGCATGCAAATCTGCAACAAGAAACACAACACATGAGTAGAAGTTAGAAAAATATCGCACTTATTGAACCGAAAAATACTGAAAACGTCAATTTTTTTGGTATACCTTGTACCGTAAAATCGGTATTTCGTTAAAATTCGGTAATACCAAAATTTCAGTATGAAATAGTATATCAAAATTTCGGTATGGGACACTATATATCATTCAGAAAAGTTAGTATATACTGTAATACCGCATTTATTGAACCGAAAAATACTGAAAATATATGTCGAATTTTTTTGGTATACCTTGTACCGTAAAAAATCGGTACTCATTGAACCAAAAAATACTGAAAATATCGATTTTTTGGTATGCCATGTACCCTAAAATCGGCATTTCGGGTAAAAAACCGGTAATACCGAAATTTTGATATGAAACAAGATATCAAAATTTTGGTATGGGACGACATTTACCATTCAAAAATTTCGTATATACTAAATTTCAGTCGGTAATTAAGGGTAACTATTTTTCATTTACCGAAATTCAGTACGATATACGATATTTTCGGTACGTTGGAGAGAATTTTTACCCTATATTTACTGCTGTTTCCTTTTTGTCACCAGTTAGCAGCCAAATTTTCATCCCTGCTTGTGCAAGTTTATCAATGCATTCAGGAACCTAAAATTGAAACAAGATGAATATTATGATGGAAAATAATTTTATGTGATAAAATTAAATAATTTAAATTCAAAATAACATACATACATACCCCCTTTTGTAACTTATCTTCAACAGCTACAGCACCTAGTAACATCAAATCTTTCTCAATCATTTCAGATGCATTCTCAAGCAACTCATCTCTTTGTGGGCATATAGTAGCCTTAGCATTCGAAAAAACCCGATTCCAGTCTTCGTATTCACGGGCCCCTATCTTTCTGTACGCGAACACCATCGTACGCAGTCCATCTTCCGCGTAATTCGACAGGTGCATCACGGTTGCCTGCTGGTACGTTCTACCATCGTCTGCTAGCCTATCGAATATAACCCTTCATAACCAAAAAAAAGAGAAATTACGTGCGTTCAAACTAATACCTTTTAGTAAAGCAACTAATACTATTTAAAAAATACTTGCATACAAGTTTTTATCTAAAGTAAATTCTCAAGGTGTGTATATATAGAGTAAGGTTAACCATACTCATCGGCTCCTTTGCAGAATAGGAAGATTTCGTCGTTTTCATCGCGTACTATCACCGACATTCTCTTTCTCGAGCTATTAAATTCCAATAGATTCAAAAGCTTGTATGATCTGCAAGTTATGCACATTATTTGGTTACAAAGATGTAAAAAAAAAAAAAGAAGCCCAACTCATACATAAATAGTATTAGTTTCTTCATTAAAAAGTATTAGTTACTTTACTAAAAAGTGATAGTAAACAAGAATACTCACCTCTTCACCTCCATGGCTGATGTAGGATCAAGCTCTTCCAGAACAATAGTAGATTGAGTTCTCCTACAAAACCTGAACCCAAATTCTCTACTTGCAAATCAGAAACGCCACCTCTTCAGCGACTCCGCCTCCTCGTCCCGTTTTTCTTCGACGGAATCAGTATGACACAAAGCCATAACTCTAAAAAACATCATCATATCCCCTACATTAGACTTATGAATCCACATCTTATCCATAAGTATACTATCCCTAAAATTAAATCCCTTGATCACACGATCTTTGCACGACTTCGACGTTCTTGAACTAATCTGCTGCACCCCCAACCCGTCCTTCTCCGTGCTCCCATCCCCCGTCGAAAGATCAAACATCTCCACACTTCTCCCGGTCGAATCAGAGCCGTCCAAACTGAACCTGTACCTCTCAACATCGATATTCATTCTACGAGAAGCTGCAAGGTCGAAACCGGTCACCTCCCCACCGTCGTTATCCCTTCGATCGAACATTTCCTGAACTCCATTTGATTGCAAGTTAACGTCCCCGTTTTGTCCGTTAAGATCATCTCGACTTGCCCGAGCTCCTCGTTTAAGTTGGACGTCCGAGCCTCGACTGACTTCCCCGTTGCTTCGTCGTACATTGCCACGTCGTTGTTGATCAGCATTGCTTGCAGAACTTTGACAACTTCGATGGAGACGTGCAGAGAGATCGGGGATCAAGTATCCATATAAAACGCGAGCTTTTACGGTTGTAGGAAACCCGAGGACAGGGGTTCGTTGGGGTCGAAGAGGTCATCGACTTTGTCTTCGAATTTAAGGTACCACCTTTTCGACATTGTGAATGCGGCTGACCCGATTGCGGAGATGAAAGAAATCAGAACCATTATCGCGAAAAGAAGGTAGATGACACTGTCCATCTTTTTTTCGACTCTGCTCCGTTTGGACGGGGAGTTTGTGGAGTTTAAATGTCGTTTTTGTCTGGCCCGGAGAAGATCACGACGGGCGATATCGTGCTCCGTGTTACGAAGCTTGGAGTCTCGTAACAGGATATTCGTCGGGTTAAGCGGGTAGGATTGTTTGTCCATGTCGAAGTTGCCTACGAAAGTGTAGAGGCTCGGGTTCGGATCCTCGCAGCGGACAGAGGCTTTGAATTTGGAGAAATCGGAATCGGAGTCAAGGGAAAGTGTGGCTTCTAAGCTTCTTTTGGCTTTGAGATTCGTCTCGCCGTCGAGATTCATCGTCTCGACGTAGCAAAGACCGTCTTCGTAGCTGGAAGAAAGAAGAAGAAGATCACTTGGAAAATACTCATTCTTCATCACTTTCACAACATCCCCTACTAAAAGAGAATCCCATGATTTCTGGATAAATGTTCCGTCTCCGTCGTGAACGTTAACCTTCCTCGAATTCACTTCCCGATCCTGCAAAATGTCGGTTTCTTGTTTAACAACTAATGCGTTTTGGAGAAACAACTAATACTTTTCAGTGAGAAAAACTAATACTTTTTAGTGAGAAAAACTAATACTTTTTAGTGAGAAAAACTAATACTTTTCAGTGAAACAACTAATACTTTTCAGTGTAACAAATAAATTTTTTAGTGAAACAACTAATACTTTTAAGTGCAACAACTAACATTTGTTAGTGAAACAACTAGTACTTTATAGTGAAACAGAAACAACTAATACTTTTCAGTGTAACAACTAATACTTTTCAGTGAAACAACTAATACTTTTCAGTGTACCAACTAATATTTTTTAGTGAAACAACTAATACTTTTAAGTGCAACAACTAACATTTGTTAGTGAAACAACTAGTACTTTATAGTGAAACAGAAACAACTAATACTTTTCAGTGTAACAACTAATACTTTTCAAAGAAACAGCTAATACTTCTCAGTGTCGCAACTATTATTTTTTAGTGAAACAACTAATACTTATAAGTGTAACAACTAATATTATTTAGTGAAAAAACTAATACTTTTGAGTGAGAAAAACTAATACTTTTCAGTGTAACAACTATTTTCAGTGAAACAACTAATACTTTTCAGTGAAATAACTAATACTTTTCAGTGAAACAACGAATATTTTTTAGTGAAAAAACTAATACTTTTAAGTGTAACAACTAATACTTTTCAGTGTAAAAACTAATACTTTTCAGTGAAACAAACTAATACCTGCAAGAATCTATGCCAATCTTCGACGGCCTCTTTGAGCATACTAATACCGATAACGAAAACAAGAGGGGCAATCACACTAACACGATTGAACGGAGCCAAAGATGTGAGAGAGAGAATAGCAGCTAACAGAAAGTACAAATTGGCAACCCTTCTAAATTGCTCGAAAAGGGCTCGAGGTAGAAACGTCACAACGTTGTACTTCGTCGTCGAAACATAGTTTTTTGGATACTTATGAGGCTTCTTCCTATGAACTTGAGGCTCATTGCAGAAAACCACGCGCGAGAACCCCTGCTGCCCCAGCAGATGCTCGGCAGGGGTAGATTCGTCATTCGTAGGACGAAAGCACGAAAATGTATACAGATTGCTCCATCTGATCAGCTTCTGCTTTCTAGTACTTGACCCCCCTGACATTTCTCAAAAAAACTCGACGTTCATCGTCGAAAATGTGTTGAATCTTGTTATAAAAATGGAATCTTTCGACGAATTCTTCCTTTATTAGCTGGCTTTAATCTCAAAAACATCGACGAATGTTGCTAATGTAGATTTTTCATTTGTCATTTGTGCTTGTTTGTAATGTGAAAGAAAGTTCTAAAGTCAGAAAACAAGAGAATTCTTGGATCAATAAGGGCAGGCCTAAATTTTGCATAAACAAAAAAGAATGCACTAAAATCCAAGTGGCATGCAAAGCATTGACATATCCGAAATTTAACATTTTTTAAAACTGGATTTGGGATTATAATAATTAGTGTTACATGTGATGGACTCTGCTTCTTGATTCAAATGTGTTCAAGTTATTGACCCAATTAATAATCCATGCATGAAAACTGCCACAATTTATGGTAACTGTAATGTTAAACTAAGTGGAAATTAGTGGGAATTTAATAATTATATATATATATATATAGTCCTCTAGATTTGCAAACAGAATCATTCTTTTGATTTTGTGATGCAGATATTGTGCAATCTTTAGTTGAAGTTTTGAAGCAAATTAATCACTGTACTATGTACTATATGCATGCATTAATCCAGTTTAATTTTGGATAAGATATATGAGATGATTTGCCGGCAGATCTCATGGTGTATATTACAAGATCATGTATATATGTCCAAGAAACAAAGTCACTCAACATTTGAGAGAGAGAGAAAAAAAATCAAATGAACGAAGATTAATTACGTATTTTATGAGACACACTTTGCGTGAGACCGTCTCCGCGGTGAGGCGAGCGTAAGTTGGCATTAACGTTTTAATATTTTGAGAGGAGTGGGTGTGATTTGTGCTAGATTTTACTCCGTCTCATATGAATTTTTGTCGTATTTTATTAGTCCAGATAGACTTCAATAAATCAAAAGATCACGTCCCACACAGTTTAGAAAATCATTACATAACAATAAATATATAGTTTAATTAAAAATATTAATACAAATTATTACAATTTGCTTATACCAAAATAATTATTACAATTTTTAGTTTGGTGTGGTAAAGACCTACGTACCTATCTATCCAACTTAAAGTCCTACAACCAGGATACCAACTTACGTTGCCAACAGACTTCGTATAATTCAATTGTCATATCCAATCATTTCAACGTGATCAAGCCTCCTTCTCACAGCTTTTGAAAATAAGTGCTTTTGAAAGTTGTTTTAAGTGTTTCAAAATACACCCATATTGCATTTGAACTACTTATACTTGGTTTGAGATGATATAAATCAAAAGGCAATGAATAATACATGTCAAATCTCAAGAATAAAATAGCCAAAAAAACAAAGTATCTTTAATACCATATTAGCATACGAACAAAACAATACTATAGAATAATACCACTACATAGATTTACGCAATTTATAACCCTTTGGATTTAGCAACAGGGTTTGAGAGACGCGCAAAACCTGAAATCCAAAATAAACCAGAAACTTAAAATTCTGCTCCTCTAATTGTATATGAGTTTTCGAGGAATCTAATAGAGAAACCCCAATGAAGATCATTAAAACTGAAATAAGAAAACAATCAAACTTAATTTAAATAATAATTGGCTCTATTTATAAATCATATAATAAATTTAGTGAAAAAAAACACCAAAATTATGTGGCAAACCTGGTAAAAACAATTCATTTTTGGAATCAACATGTTGAATTTCAATATACATGAATATCTATCTCGTCCATTATTTTTTAGATTCTTAAATTGGATAACACAAAAATATAAATCAATCTCAGATGCTTGTGGTTGTTCATACATACAAAAAAATCAAAGCATATAAATTATTATTCTTTTAATATTCTTTCGCTCACAAACAGAATATACAGTCAACAAATCATGCAAACAATCTGAACATAATCTTCAGTTCGACATCATATTTACAGTGGAACACACATTTAAAGTCAACTACTTTTTCAATACTAAAGTCAACTTCATCTCATTTTATTTACAGAAATGTCACTACTTTGCCATTAAACCCCCAACTTTGTTTTTTTTTAATAATAATAAACAATTATTTTCTTAAAACTCATGCGTCTGATAAATGTTCAATTGGCTGTGTGGGACCGGGAGGAGGGAGTATTAAATTTGCTCATTCAAAAATTTAAGTAATGAAATACATAAACTGACAAATCACCATAATGTATTCAACTTCGATCAATGAATCCAATCATCATTCACTGAGACACACAACTTGATCGCGAAAATCCACTCTGCATATTAATAGCACAAAAATTATGAAATACATTATATACCACTTGGACTTGGCTAAGACCTTATTGTGCATAAAATGGAAAAGAAGCATCTTCACTGGCATATAGTAAGCCTATATACTGGCATATAAGTAATAGATAATACCAACTTCACATGCATTAAGTTTGCATCAATTATTAATTAATATTAGCTAATGCAAAAATAAAAAATTCTTTTAATTGCTCAATATGATCATTACCCATCCACCTTCCCTACTTGACAATGATATTAACTAAAACCTCCTTATTAATTTTAATAAAATGAAAATGCCAAAAGAACATCAAACAAATACCCTTGATATATCCTCCAATGACTAAAACAACATCAGAATTGAGAGAAAATATATTCAGAAGAAAAAAATACCATGCTTCATTTCTTTTCACATTAGTATATTCAGAAGAAAAAAATACCATGCTTCATTTCTTTTCACATTAGTTTCTAACAAATTAAAAACATAGACAAAAGAGGGAGTCAATTTTTGAAGAGTATCATAAGTTTTTTAACAAACCAGAAATCTAGAGCACAATGGAGAATGCAAACCTGTAAACCGAGAGAAGAAGTATCACCAGGTAACTTAGAAGAACTTGCCTTTCTTAATTTTATTTTTCAACAGTCTCACTCTACTGCAAATGAAAAACACAGGAATAAGATGATGGTGGACCTGATGGTGAGTATTCTTCTTTTAATATCATGATTTTCTAGTAATATTTCAGCAAATTGCCACCTATAAGTTAATAGCATTACCAACACAGTAGATGGAGCTTTGTTCGAAAAATATTGAAATTCAAAGTGCATGTGCTGAGGTTGAAACACATAATGAAGGGATAAAGGGAGAACATGAGGAAGTTCGTCTCGCATAGCCAGCGTAAAAAAACTCGGAACAGTGTCGAAGGTATGTTACACATCATTTGATCTTCACAATATTGTTCTCTATCACTTTAAGAACATATTATTATATATTGTATCACCTTCACAAATAAACTTTTATATATTGACAAAATATAACAAACAAAGTAGAGAACATACACATCTCGATACAATGAAAATAAGAAGAATCAAGACATGAAACATTACCTCAGAAATCGTTTTATAGCTTCCTCAATTTTCCCCATAAATCTTGAATAACTTAACATAAATAACTTTTGAGTTTGCCATTTTATAGCCTGCCATGACGATTGCTCAAAAATTAATAAATTGAAGTGGATAAAAGAAACAAAATCAACTAAATTTTTTAAGTTCCATAATCTGTAGCAAATGAGAAGATCATCAAAAGAAGATAGAAACAACTCAGATGACACCAAGTTATATACTAAAAAAAAGTAAACTACCAAGATAATTTGTATCCTCATCATTAGCACCTAAATATATGACACCAATGTTTATAATTAGTACTAAATTGATTCATAAATTTACTTAATCGGGATTCAGTTTCTTGATCTTCACATCACTGATTCAAAATCAATCAAAACTTCCTTCAACTTTTATAATAAGTATCTACACAAATATATGGCTACTTAACACAAATGTTAACTCAAGTAAATCTATCTATATATGCTTCATTTTGGAAAATATACAAATAACAGCATCCAATGTTTATCAATAACACGGAAGATAATTGTTTTAATTAAAATCTAGTCATAACCACAAAATAGCTCCTTCTTAAAGTAAATATTTAAGCCTTAAGTTTTGTTGTTCAAGAGCTCCTATTACTGGATATAGCATGGATTTGAACGTCATATATAACTCAAGTGCTCTATTTATGTCTTTCTTAAATTTTAAGATATCACCAATTTTATAATTTATAAAGGTCCAATTTTTCAAACAGTTGAAGAATATGTTGTAAATGCATCTGCCCTATTTGACTATATAAATGAATATTGCAAGCTTCATGATTTTAAAAAGTTTTTGTATCTATAAAGCAATTATATTATACCTGATTAAAGTCCAAGGACAAAATACCCAACTGGAGAACACACTGTACAATTCGTTGCGACCAACCTCTCTCGCTATAAAGAATCTCTCTACCAGAAGAAAACACCATCATTCTAGAACAGAGGTATAATGCTTATGTTCACAGTGCAAATTGATATCTTAAAGAAGAAGTTCTAGACTAACATATATAAATGATTCCAAACTCATAACTTAACAGGTTCATAAATTTATTGCAGAAATGATGCACAAAGTGAGATATGAAATGTACAAATATTTAATTGAACAAATTCGAATCAAATTGGATCAAGCTTTGTTTTTCTTGCCAAAATCTTTACCTTCCTGGCCTTCCCTTCAGAATTAATCTTGCCTCTCAGCAGCCTTTTCTCCATCATGAAGGCCTCAAACCAGATCTCCATGAGCCAATGTCTTTGTGGTCACACGACATCTGATTATAAACTGCGAATTGAAGGGTTGAGTGAGGTGGATTAGCAAATGTAAACGACTCGAATTGAACCAATAACAAAAATGATACCCAGTACATACCAGATGGTCCAGATCGAATAAAACACACCCCTATTCTCTAATACCAAATCTGAAACAGATTCTGCCATAGAAATGTTAGAACCAATGCCCTAATTTACACGACGGATGGTGCGATCGAACGTTTCTACTTCAGGAGAGACGAAGATATCACTGAGATTAGAGATTTAAGGGGTGTTTCCGTTACGTGAAACTGAAGAGTATATTGGGAGAATTGAATGGAAGACTGTTAGGCTGGATTATTTCAAATTACTACTAACTGGGAGAATTAGATTAAATATTAAAAAAAAAATTATTTGACACGTGGCAAACCCTTTTATATAATACTAGTTTAGTGTCCGCGTGTTACGCGGTTTTCAAATTAAAAATTCAAACATTTTCAATAAATAATATATTTAATAATTAAAAATATAAATATATGCATAAATGCACTAAATATAAATTAATAATTATTTAAGGCGTATATTAGTAAATTTTCTTAAACCTTGAAATAAGATTATTGTGTCAAATATTATTTATTCATTTTAATATGAAGTTGAAACCTACCGATCAAAACAAAATAAATCGACTATTAAAAAACTAATAAATTAATTAATATGTAATAATAAAAAAAAATTAAATGTGAATGAATTATAATACACAATACTTTTGTCACATGAATATGTTAAGATATACATAAGAACAATTATAAAATAAAATTATTTATTAAGAAATTAGCAATTGAATATAATTCACACTAAGATAAAATACATTTAAAATTAAATATTTTATTTATCTTAAAATAAGTCAAACAACAATTATCGAAAGAAAGAGAAATGAATAATATTATATAGTTAAATATTCATACATATTTTAAATACCTAAATAATTAGAAATTAATTATATACAAAAAATTTAAATTTCATAACACATAGGAACCAAATAGAAAAATGACATGTGTACTCAAATTTTTTCTCATTGAATGACACATAGATTAAATTAACATGGAGTTGACACGGCATGAAAAAAACTCTCTATTAATATATAGAGGGATAGGGGATTTTCCACATAAAATATGTTAAGATATACATAAGAGCAATTATAAAATAAAATATTTATTAAGAAATTAATAATTGAATATAATTCACACTAAGATAAAATACATTTAGAATGAATATTTTATTTATCTTAAATTAAGTCAAACAAAAATTACCAAAAAAATATAAATGAATAATATTATAGAGTTAAATAAAACATAAAATAATAAATATGAATTACACATTTTATAAAAATAACACATAAAAATGACACGTGTAATCAAATTTTTCATTGAATGACACATATGTAAAATTAATATGGAGTTGACACATCATGAAAAAAAAAAACTTCCTATTAATATATAGAGGGATATGTAGGTGATAAGGGATTGTTTAGGATATACAAAAATAGAATTCACATATGATTTATTTTTAGTGACATGTATGATTTATTTTTAATGACATGTACACCAAATTAACTCCTAGAATGACACATAAGTTAAATCAATGTAGAGTTGACACATCATCGAGAAAAACTCCCTATCAGTAATACAGGGAATATATAATATATAAGATTTCTCTTACGTGACAAATCATAATTGACGTTTTTGTTATGCAGGATCATTTAGTGCTTTATTACAAAGTGAATATAAAAGTAAAATTGGAATATATCATTTAATTCTTCTGAATTAATACAAAATTACACTCAATTTGGAATACATTTTTGTTCCTAGAAAGACAAATAAAATAGAACATAAATAATATAGAATTAGAGATTTTCTTATCCTGACCTTTCTCATTGTAATCCCTCGAACAGAGAACCGCAAGTCTAAATATTGAACACATTATTAAATAGAGGATTCAAAAAAATTAACATAAAAAAAAATTAATCTTGATAGTTAATGGAACTCACATGTTTACTTTCAGTTTCACTTATACAAGTTATTAATTAATTAAGATAGTGTTTTATTAATTACATGTGCACGGTTTTAGGAATAGTAATTAAGATGTTAAGGTATAAAGAATTAATATAATTTAATTTATTTTCTTTAGTAACCTTTATGTGCAAATTTGCACCAAATTGACCCATATAGTAATATAAATAACGCTAATATACATTTTAAACTAATTGACTAGGCAATTTATTTTCTAAAACAACTGACTATGGGTTCAATTCTCCTTCTGTTTTTACTTTCTTTTGCTAATTTAATCTAATTTTAGTTAATTTAAATGAATATTTTTACAGGTATAATGTGTTTTGAATGTCTTGAAAGTATACTATATAGCAAAATAAATAATGGTGTTCAATTTAAGACGTAATAATACTTTGTAGTGATGATTTCATTCATCCACAGGGAAAGTTTAACAAGTCAGTCTACCAAAAAGATGAATTTTAAATTGTATAATCTATTTGAATGATAAAGTATTTATCTTTTACATCGTTGAGTATTAATTGAAAAAAATAATACTATTCAAAGCAAGGTGTAATACTATTTTCTAAAAGAGGTAATAGTGTGTTATATTTTATTGCTAAAACAATATAGTATTGCTTTTGAAATATAATACAATATTATATAGGCAAACATGTAATACTATTATGTTTAAGATTTAATACTATTTCATTAAAGAGGTTATATTGTATTTATTATTTTTTCTCATATATATATATATTGCTTTGAATGATACATAGACAGAGTATTATAACTTGAACAACATTCAAATACTAACTTATGAAGAAGTATTGACATCTTACAATGAATATATAGTAGTACATGTATACATATGTGTATATATATTATCAGTTAATCACATTCAGAAGACAATTTTTGCACAGCCTACAATTTTTATAATATAATAATTTTATTATTATTTATTTTTTCATAATTCTTTTTCTCAATCCTACCCTATTTCATCTTCAACCAAATATATACAAAATTCAATTTTAGTAAATGAATTTCACAATCAGAATTTTTTTAATTCCCCTTCCTCGGCTCGGCTCGGCCTATTTCCACCCTAATTTACTATTTTATTTGTTTATATGGCCATTTAATGCATTTTTATAAAAAAATGTACAAGCAAAATTAGAATACATCATTTAATTCTTTTAAATTAGGGCAACATAACAATTACATTGGGACAATTTTTTTTTCTAGAAAGACAAATAAAGTGAAAGAGATAAAAAAACAAAAATAAGAGAATAAAATTTAATTTTTTTCCCCCACCTTTTTCATAGTGATCACTTGAAAACAGATTCGCTTGTTCAGATAATGGATAATTTTATCAATTGAGCAACTACAGTATACACATAATTAAATAGGCAAGGCAAAAAAATTAACATCAAAATGATGGAATTTTCTTTCAGTATATTATTTTTATATTATACTTTAGTAGGCAAAATATATATTCAATATGAGAAATTAATAATATAATTTCAATTTCCCAGAACAATATAATTATTCCATGTAAATTTTATTCCACAATATTCATTAAATTAGGCTTTCGAATCTCTGTTACTCCCTACGAAACGGTTCGTTGCAACCCTAACAATCTCCACGTAATTCTCGAATTCCTTGTTCTTGTCCCTAATAATTGGGCACTATTTGTACTTCTCCTTCAATGCATCATCACCAGAATCATGGTAAAGCTGATTAAGTTGATCATGGATTTCTCTGGATTTTGCTATTGCCAGGTCAGCTACTACGCTAGCGACATTTTTGCTATCAATGTCGGTGAATCTGGCTATCTAAGATTTGATGATTTTCCAACATTGTTTTGATTTTTTGGTATCCGAGCAGAGATTTTTCAGGTAGCGCTCAATTTCTGAATCATTTTCACTGTCACTTTCAGATGGTGAATCATCATCCCAATCACTTTCGTTTTCTGATCTGTCTCTCCGGTGTTTCTCTTTATGGTGTTTTTCTTTATGGCCCATTGAAATGGGAATTGCAATAGTGAAAATAAGAATAAGAATGATCATTCTATGCAAAAAAATAGACCATTCTTTCCCCCTTGATATCAATAGGATTATACTGTTGATATTGCTTCTCTTGCAATTGAATATTTCTTCAAATGTTATATAGTGGTATTGTTCATTAATCTTGATAGTCAATGGAGCTCACATGTTTACTTTCAGTTTCACTTATACAAGTTATTAAGATTAGTGTTTTATTATACTTGCACGTTTTTAGGAATAGTAATTAAGAGGCAAGGTATAAAGAATTAATATCATTTCATTCGTTTTCTTTTCTTTTTTACTAAACTTTATGGAATAATACTCCTGTAAATCAGATTTATACATGAAATCTATCACTATTATGTAAAAAAATTATCACTATTATGTAAAAACAATCATTATTAACAGTGATACTAAAAAAATTGAGTTCACAGTGAACTCGATTTCACCCAAATTTTTGTCAACTTCATGTGCAAATTTGCACCAAATTGACCCATATAGTAATATAGATAATGGAACATACATTTTAAACGAACTAGGCCATTTGCTTTCATTTGCTAATTTAATTTAATTTTAGTTTAAAAATGAATATATTACAGGAGTTAATGTGTTAAAAATGTCTTGAAAGTATACTTTGTAGTGATGATTTCATTCATCCACAAAGAAAGTTAAACAAGTCAGTCTACCAAATAAAAAATGAATTTTAAATTGTATTATCTATTTGAATGAAATAGTATTATATTTTACATTGATGAGTATTAATTGAAAAAAAATACTATTCAAAGCAATTACTATTTTATAAAAGAGGTAATATTGACGATATAGTATTTCTTTTGACATATAATGCATTACTATATAGGCAAATATATAATATTGCAATTGTGTGTAAGTCGTAATACTATTTTATAAAAGAGGTTATATTATATTAATTAATTTTCTCATATATATATATATGTATATATTTTTATTTTATTCTTTTTATCGGACAAATGATGACTCGAATTCATGTACGGCATAGGTATTGGTGCTGTAACCGCCTGATAGATAGAGTATATTACTTTGAATGATACATCGATAGAGTATTATAACTTGAACAACATTAAAATACTAACGTATGAAGAAGTATTGTGTCTTACAATGAATAGTGGTGCATTTAGAGACAATAAATTATCAACAATTTATAGCATTTCAAGAAATACATTTAGAGATAATTGTATTATATTGCTTTTTTTAATTTTTATGAAGGATTATTACATGTTAAACTTTACCTACCTCTCTTGATGGGCAGTGACTTTATGCATTAATCCAGTTCTTTTGATAGATAACATGGTGTTAATTACAAGATCATGTGTGTCCAAGAAACCAAGTTAATATTAAAGAGAGGGAGTTTAGACAGATAGATATAATATATATATATATTGAAAGAAAAAGATGAAATATTAAATCATGAGCACAAGGGGTACTCGAATCCCAATACAAAATAATCCAATCTAACTACTTGATACACAGACTTACAATTTGGACGGGATACAATCTAAAAACTAAGAATCGACATAAATATATATATATATATATTTTTATTCTTTTTTTTTTTGGTAAGTAAAATTTCATTGAATGAAAGAATGAATAAAAAGAGCTACACTGTACAATGGTTCAAAACTTTACAGGAACCATTAAGCTTCAAGTATTTTCCTAGAATTTTCAGGCCAATCAGAGTAAGAAAAATTACAAAATGATGGAAATTTCACAGAACACCAACTCAAAAATCTACCTTTTATTTTCTCGATACTCTTCTCCACTTCAAAGCACTTCCCTCAAAGATAAGCTTATTCCGTCCTCTCCAAATAATTCAAACAATACAAATCCATAAACTAGTTGTAAGCATATTACCTTTCTTGCCAAGAAGATCATTTCTGTATTCTAGATAGACTTCATTGCCCAACATAGTATAATTTATTAATTTGTGTATGTGATGCTCTCTTGTGAATAGGTAGGTAGGATGTAATACATTTAATTTGAACTCGTCTTGTAGTTGATCAACACAATCAATTAATAATATAATTTTTAATTCCTCAAAACAATATTAATATGATCCGTAATATTAATTAATTAGGCTCTCCGATCTTTGTTCTGCACGAAACGGTTCGTTGCAGTCCTAGCAATCTCCAAATAATTCCCAAATTCTTTGTTCATGTCCCTAATATGGGCCGGGTCGGATGATTTTCCTCTAAATTCATGCTTGCAGCTCTTCAATTCTTCTGCAGCATCATTGACCTCAGCAGGAATTCCCTGAAAATCACCAGAATCTAGGTTTCTCCTAACGATTACGAGGTTGCGATTAGCGTCGTTGTAATTTTTCGAGCACGATAGATACTTATTCTTAAGAGCATAATCTTCTGAATCACGGTGAAGCTGGTTAAGTTGATCGTGTATTTCGCCGGATTTGGCTATTGCTAAGTCGACTATGACACCGACAACATTTCTGTTATCCGTGTCGGTAAATTTGCTTATCTCAGGTTTGATGATTTTCCAACATTGTTTTGATTTTTTGGTATCGGAGCAAAGGCCTCTCAAGTAACGTCCAACTTCTGAATCATTTCCCTCGTCTCTTCCAATTTCTGAAGCATCTCCGCTGTCACTTTCAGCATCTGAATCATCTTCCATGCACTTTCTCTCCTATGTCTTTCTGATTTTTCTCTATGTCCCATTGAAATTGGAACTGCAATAGTCAAAATAAGAACAAAGATAATCATTATTTGCATAAAAGAAGCCATTTTTGGCAATACTAGGAATTTAATACGTGCTTCGCACGTTGCACGCAATTTATTTATATAATAATTACGAGTATTTATTTTGTTGTACATCCTGAAATGTTATATGAATTTTAATGAAAGTATCTATAAAATATTATTTTATTAACATTTTTTAGTGCAATGTTAATACATATGTTTTTCATATTTGTTGTTATATTTATAATACTATTCATTGTAGTATATCTTTGTCATGATCCGTAAATTTGAAGGGATTATTTTATTTATTTATTTTAGAGTACGGATATGGATATGGGTCCATATGAAGAGTTTGAGTGTTTGGAGGAGTTAATTGAAAGGTTTGCATGAACTATTTTGTAGTGTGTAAAATAATTAAGTATCTATAAAATATTATTTTATTAACATTCTTTAGTGCAATGTTAATACATATTTTTTTCATATTTGTTGTTATATTTATAATACTATTCCTTGTACGTATATCTTTGTCATGATCCATAAATTCGAAGGGATTTTATTTATTTATTTTAGAGTACGCATATTGATATGGATTAACATGAAGAGTTTGAGTGTTTGGAGGGGTTAATTGAAAGGTTTGCATGGACTATTTTGTAGTGTGTAAAATAATGGAAGGACAAAGTTGTCCAAAAATGTTTCTCAAAGGCTTATCACTTTTTATAATAAAATAATTTGTTGTTATATTTATAATACTATTTCTTGTACGTATATCTTTGTCATGATCCGTAAATTTGAAGGGATTTATTTATTTATTTATTTTAGAGTACGGATATTGATATGGATTAATATGAAGAGTTTGAGTGTTTGGAGGGGTTAATTGAAAGGTTTGCATGGACTATTCTGTAGTGTGTAAAATAATAGAAGGACAAAGTTGTCCAAAAATATTTACCGAAGAACATACTTTTTAATAATAAAATAATAATAATAGTATAATAGTATAGATAGTATAGATATAGATTACTTGATATTGCTTTCCTTTCAATTAAGTAATTCTTCAAATGACTTCTTTATATTAATCTTAAATTCATCTGTTAATGCTTGCACGTTATTAAATGTAGTCATAATGGCGATAATCTACTGTTTAGGAATACTTATTAAGGGGCAGTATGGATGTTTCATTAGTATTTGTTTCATATTTATACTTCATTGATTCACTTGCAACAGTCTCACTACTATGAAACTTATTTTGAATTTTATTCTATTTTTTCAACGCAATATTAAATATATAGATATTGAGGCACACTTGCATGAAACGATTTCACGGTGAAATGGGACATAAATTGAGTATTGACGTTTTAACACTTTGGAAAAGATGAGTGTAATTTATGCTAAATTGTACCCCGTCTCATACAGGAGACCGTCTCGTATGGGTTTTTGTCATGCATATTTTCTTATCGAATAGTATGTATGAGACTGTGTAGGGTGTAATCATACAAGTTTTTATTAAAAAAAGTTATTTTAAGTTAAAAAAATGTATTTGTGTATATCAAGGGTGCAGAAGTCGAAAATCGATAGTCGGTATGGATGACTGACCTGCGCTTAAAAACGTTTCTGGTGGGGACTAGTCGACTAACTAATCCGGATTACTATTATCTTTTTTTTTTTCAATTAAATAAGTTTATTTACTACTTATCGATATATTATAACAAAAATACACTTTAAAAATTAATTAACAAATTCATTATCTGGCCGCCTAAATGTAGATAACAATTGAAACATCTTTTCTTATATCTATTATACATTATAAAGTACAAGAAAATTAATTTAATATAAAAAAAACTAAACAAAATTTTGCTTTGAAATTTTATTGTACTGAAAATTATCATTTTTTTTCTTACCATCAATTTATTCTAAGAACAAAATCTCTCATTATAAAATAATACCTTAGTGTTGGACATCTAACTCCCGACTTAGCCGTCTAGCTCCCGACTCAGTCACCTAAGCGGCCTTAAAAAAATCGAAGTCGGCCCGACGACGACCGCCTAAGACCTAGACCCTAGCCGGGTGACTTTTACATCACTGGTGTATATAGACAAAGAACTCAAATTAAATATCATAAAATACCTTTAATTTAATATATTGTGCATTAAACATGAACTTGAAATTAAAAAATAATATAAATTTAGTATAGTTAATTTTATAATAATTATTTTTACTCTTAAATGAATTTTTACTCTTAACATTTACCTCATTTTATTTATATAGATTAATAAATTTTGTATTCCTTTTTAAATAATTTTCACAATATATAATTAAAAGAAGACAAAAACTCATATCGCATACGGTCTGTTAAAGACAAATCACACTCACCCCTCCCAATGTGTTAAAGCGTCAATGCCTAAATTATGCCTCGTAACACTATGAGATCATCTCATGCAAGTGTGCCTCAATTAAGAAATACAAGAAAACTAGAAAAGAAGGGAGATTCTCGACATTAATCACACAAGCACTAAAACCTTAATCACAACCTACACAATACATTATTCCCTGGAATCTCTCAAAACTATTTGCTGCTAAAACCTAAATCACATTCACAACCTAAGCAATGCTATCCATCATCTGCTGCAAATAGGTCATTATGTCTCTTCCTTCAACCACAGTTTGTTTTGTCTTCTCATGTTCTTCAATTTTTCGTCTGAGTACACATGCAACTAGTGATGAGAAGAGTCGTCATTTGGGAGACCTAGGTTTCGGAACCTTGCTCTAGGGAAATATTATCGGCATTAACGTCTCTAAAAGAATGAAAGCAAGCTACTAAAAAATAGTCAAGAAAAGAAATCCTGCCTCAATCAAAACTTAAAAGACAAAATGATCTCACTAAAAACTAAGAAAATAATCAGTGATGCTCCTTAAAGTATACCAATTCAATATCTAAGATTTCTGGACTATCTTTTACTGAGAATTCAAAAAAATGTGCCGAGGTAGAGCATATAGGAATACAACAGCATACCAGCAGATTACAGGTGGCGTTCTGTATTGGATTTTCTCTGCACAGGAGCCACAGCAAAAGCAGCGCTGAGACAGTATCAATTACAATGGGAGCTGATATGATTGGTTTTTCTCCTGCGGATCCACGCACTTGCTTAACACCCTGGAAAAAAGGGAAGCGTCTCTTATTTAACCACTAAAAAAAGAAACATAAAAAACCCATTCTAACTGGGATATCTAACATATAATCACCTGAATTTAATCGAGTATCTTTACAACACAAAAATGAAATTGTCATGATTCGTATAGTAACATTCAGGATTTTAAGATGTTTTTAACAATTGCATGTGCCTAATTTCGAAGTTAAATGACTTGGTTCAACTAATAGAAAACACATAGTGCCATGATTAAAGTTCTCAAATGGACTTAGTTTTGACACTAGGCAAAAGACAAAATTCACATGATCAGAGAGGAGGATATGCAACTATACATATGCAAGTAGCAGGTTGGAAATGAAAAGACTGATTCACTAAATCCTTAAAAGAGAACACCAAAAAACTGATCAAGGGAAAATAATAGGTCAAACTAACCATTTCATGGAATTTCCCACAGTGTGGCTACTCTGTTCTGTCGGCATATCTGTTAAACGAGCAAGCTCGGTTCCTTTCGAACTGAAATACCAATAACCTTACGTAGATCGGGTGGGATCAGTGCATCCACTCCCCCAAAAATCCAAGACGACTGGAACATGGAAACTCCTGGCAGCCTGAATATAACAAAAAGATCACATAAGCATATAGCTAGAAGATTACAAACTATTGCAGAAACCTCCACTCAACTAGCTAACTTCAGCATTCGTTCGATATGTGTATATGCACAAACATATGTTTTTTTTATATATATACAGTCAATTATAAAATGGGGGGCAATAAACACCATTCACCAGTTTAGGTACTTCACCTCTTTAGCATCTCCTGTATCTCTTAATTTTTGGCAGCAGATGAAAATACTTCCCCTTCTCCACCATATGTTTAATGACTTCATGAGCTTGATGCAATTTTCCCGCATTCCGAAGGTAACCGACTAAGGTAGTGTATACAAGAAAATTGGGATTGCAACCTCTTGATTCCATTTCTTTCAACATCAACAAAGCCTCATCAAATTTCCTATTCATACAAAGCCCCCGAATCATGGAATTGTAAGTAAACACATTAGGCAACTGTCCCCTGTTAATCATCTCAGAGAACATCTCCCTAGCTTTATCACCTTGACCTGCTACAACATGACCGGTTATCATGACAGTATACGAGACAACATCAGGAACACACCCATGCTTCACCATTTCATCGAAGAAATACTGGCAAGCTTCCAAATTACCAGCCCGGCTGAGCCCATCAATCAGAGTGGTGAAGTGAAGAACAGTTGGATCAATACCAACTTCCTTCATGTGATTCAAAAGCTTCAATGCTGCTAACGGCTTGTCTCCCTTACCAAGAACATGGAGAAGGAGATTATCGTGTGGAAATCGGGAAAAATCCATTCCTCCCCATTTCATCAAGTAAACAATGAAAGTGCTCTAACTTCCCCAGCCTAAACTCAGCACACATGATAATGTTATAAGTCAACACATCAGGGGAATGACCATTAACCAGCATCTGCTGATACACCCACTCAATCAACCTGTACTGATTAAGCGACAAAAGGGAATGCAGAATTGCATTAAACGAATGTCTAAACGGCCTATAATTGAAAGTCTTGGACTTAATAAACCTTTCCACAACTTTCCTAGCTATCCCAGCCTCACCACAAGTGCATATCAAGATATTAAAAGTTCTTGCAGTAGTTAAACACCCTTTCTCAATCATGTCATCGAATAATCTCCACATCGCCTTGAATTCCTCACACTCTGCGAAGATTTCCATCATCATATGATAGGCATTTGTTGTGTGCCTGTAATTCTCCTGCTCGCTAGACCACACAAAAACTTGAAACCTAGCTTTGCACACCTATTTTTTTATTGGAATAACTTACTATCTTCAAGATACTAAAAAGAACTTCCCTCACAAGAAGGCCCGAAACCCTAACGCCCAAATCACTCAGCACTGGTTTCGCATCAAATCCAGGACCATCTTGATGAAGAACTTCGAGTATCTTCGCAGCATCGCTTCTCACTTCATCAACAAATCCCTTTCTCACGGAAATTCCCCTCCCAACTCTTCTCCTCCACATTCGACTCATTATTCGAACTTTTCCACGATTCATTAAGAAAATCCTCAATTCGCCCAAACCCATTTTCGACATCATCACTACTACTACACAAATTACGAGAGAAAACACCAAAACCAGTCCAAATTCTGCGACCGAAAGGTAAATGGTATTTCAGCTGTCTGTATATAGCGCTGGCGCCATTCTTCATTCTGCAATTTTTCGGCTTTCAATCTCAGAATGGACTATTCTTAGTCTTAATTGCAATTTTTCATATGAATAAACATGAATGGAGTTAGGTTTCGAACAACGGCGGCGTCGTTTAGGTTTTGGCTGGCGCCGGCGCCGCTGATTTGGGGGAGAATGGGGTTTAACTGGGTAAAAAATATTTTCTGCACTTTTTGGGGTTCTACAAAGTAGTCTCAATTGGGCCTGACCATAATATTTTTTGGGCTGTTTTTGTTTGGGTCCAAATATAATACTGGGCTCAGTTATATCTATACATCTATTAGAACACAAGTGATGTGAAAGTGGTTGGTCAATTTCTATTTTCAAATTTTAGGAAATAATGTTTTTTTTAGTTCAATAACCTAGAGGGTTATTTTTTAATGACAATAATTTTATGAGTTAGAAAATGTAGAACAATATATTTTAAAATCTTTAAATACATGATAGTCGAGCCCGAATAAGCCAAAATGGGCTAAAATTATGCAAAATTATCTTAAATTTACCACTCTTGAAACATAACGTCGTATATTCACAAGTCCGTAAATCTTTTTTTTTATCGGACAAAAGATTCATTCTCATTCAAGACAAAAAGAAGAGTTGCCCAAAGTCTGAAAAGTGAGATAAATCGAGAAAATTAGTGTGATGATTTTACACCCAAGAGTAATCAAATCAAGTAGATTTACATCACCAAAAGATAAAGAATTTACACACCACTAGGGGTGAAAACAGATCGGATATTTCCCGACCGATCCGGAGCCGTATCCGTTCGATTTCCAAATTATAAAAAAACTAGTATTTGGGCGGATACAGATAGTTGACTTGATTGAATCGGATTGAATCATAATATTGACGAAGATTCGAGTTTTTCCCTATTTTATCGGATATTATCCGGATAATAAATCCGGATATCCGGTTTTTTAATTTTTTTTAAAAAAATTTTTTATTGAAAAAAGTTAATTGTTAGTATTTAGTACACCAAGCACCCAAAATATCTTCTGAAATCACCGGTCACCTTATAACTCCATAACTCCAAATTAGTTACGCAAAGGAATCGAACACGGGTGTTCGCTCAAATGGGGGCCGGTGGCGGGTAAAGGCTAAGCCACCTGATTATTTTATTTTATATTTTATATTAATATATATATATAATATAATATAATATCAGTACTTAATACTTATGTAATTTTATTAAAAAAATAGTCAGAAACTAAATAATTCAGCCGCACTTCTTCTCATCTCTTCTTCTTCGTTTCAGTCCCTTTCTTCTCCTCTCTTTAACTTCGTTAGTCAAACTTCACCATGCCGGCTTGATTTGGAAGGAGATCCACCGTCGCCCAATCACATTTTGATGATTTTCGTTTGAAATATATTATCCGATTATAGTTATTCGAATCCGGCCCGAATTCATCCGATATTCGTTCCGTATCCGTATACCGAATATTCCGAATTCGTATCCGAATCCGGCTTTTCCGTATCCGACTCCAAATTCGAGAAAAAAATATGGTTTAGGATACGGTATAAGCACTATCTGTTCGTATTCGATCCGTTTTAACCCCTACACACCACTAGACAAAAGTGATTTCATGACTCTACTTCCCTTTTGCTTTAATCCAGGCAACTCCAAAGGCGCGATTTAATCTCTTCCATAAAAACTTTAATCTCTATTTTTTCTCCTCGAAAGATGGTAGCATTTCGTGATTTCCACAACATCCATACAATATAACTCCACAAGCAAGTCATGGGGCACTTTCCTTCCTTACCTTTGATAAGCCTACTAAAATGAAGTAAACTTATCGCCGGCTTAAAATTGAATATCGTGTTCACTTCAAACCAACACACAATCCATCCAAACTTGGTAGGCAAACGAACACTCGAATAAGGCATGTCTTACCAGATTCTGTTTCCACCTGACAAAAAATGCAGATTTGACTCACTTGTGGAGGTATTGCATTGCGACTCCGAAGCTTTGTAGATGTAGGAATATGTCCACATAAAATTCACTAAGAATGAATGCTAACTTTTGATTGGATCACCTTTTTCAAGATTATTTTGAAGGCCTCCATATCTTGTTCTTCGTCTTCCTCACTAGTTTTAATAAGATTAACATAGGCTTCCTTGGTAGAGTACACTCCGTTTGATGAATGCCTCCACGTCCAACGGTCCAGTATTCTCTGATTAAGAGGAAACATGTTCACCAAATCAATCAAGTTATTAAGAACATTATTTCTCCTCTCAAATAGCTCCTCTCTCCAATGTCACTTCCAATGCCACTCCCTCTCCCTCCACTCTCCCATCTCACTCACTCTAACCTCTTTATTAATACACACGTTGTACAACCTAAAAAAGGAAAGGTTAAAAGCATTTTCCCTTGCCCAACCCTCTTCCCAAAAAAAAGAATTACAACCATCTCCAACATCTTCTGACATCCCTGAAAAAACCACCCCTCTTGACCCTCACCTATAGCCTTTAGGATCTCACACCACCACCCTATAGGTTTTAGTACTCTCGAGTCCCTTCCCCCCTGCAGATCCACCCCACATCTACATTTCACCACCTTAGTCCAAAGACTCTATTTCTCTAAGTAGAATCTCCACACACACTTTCCTAATAGTACCTTGTTAAAGCACTCAAGATCTTTAACCAATAATCTCCACACACACTTTCCTAATAGTTCCTTGTTAAAGACTCTCTTTCTCTAAGTAGAATCTCCACACACACTTTCCTAATTGTTGTGAGCACATCACATGTAGGTGGGCGAGGCCCAACCCAATGCGACCCAATATGGGCCAATGATTAAGTAAAGTTATTAGTGAAGATGAACAACAGCAGGATAGTACAAAAAGATTAAGCCCGACGCGACCTCCTCGGCCTCGTAAAGGCCCGAGCTCAGTACATTAATTACGATAGGACATATGTCAGAGAGTTGGTATAGGTGACCATCTTGAAGGAAAGAATGAGTCAGAGAAGATCGGTAGCGACGAAGTTAGGGCGTCACGTCCGAGTACTAAGCGTGTTCTTAAAAATGTGGAAGGGACCTGTCGAGGTGCACCAGGGGCGCGAGGTCCTTCTACCTCGAGCGACCTCTGCATTGACCTCTGGGACCCATCACTACACCATGTCTCAAAGCGCTTTTCACCTTCAAAAAGAAAGCCTCGATCTCATGTCGCCGGTGAGCGAGGGCTACTTGACCCGGCCGTTATGGCAAAACATCGAGACCCACCACCGAGTTGCCCAAAAGCTTTCGAGCAAATCAGGTACCACAGCGGACATTGATGAAGCGCCTTGAGTTCTAGCGGCCGAAATCGAGATCCCACCGCCACCGCGACACAACCTCAATCGAAGACCATACTTAAGGGCAAGGTTCGATGCACTTAACCTCGCCATGGTGGAACCTCACCAAGAAAGTCTCACTAGGAAAACTATCGGCCAGAGGAACCTCGTTGCGAGGGACCTCATCGCCAAGAAAGTCAAGAAGTCAATTCCCGAGGGCCCCAATATACCCCACGCTACCGTCGCAATCCAAACGAGGGGCCAAATCCTATCCACAGACGTCTTTTCTCTGAAAGCCTAAGTTATGACCCATACTATGCTTACGGCCCGCAGTGAGATCAACCCAGACAATCGCACCACAACCATACAAGGCCCGAAGAGTCTTTTTCGGGGTCAATGGCTCAAAGAGGGCCCAGGCAATGGGTGTCAGTTAAGGATCGACTTGAGCGAAGTCCATCACCTCACAGGCACCATCGGACTCCGTCACCTCATGGGTGGCTTTAAATCTCCCCACTCATGACACCACGGCGCGAGGTCACGGACAGACAACTCTCCGCAGATGGTCGCCATCCTCCAAAATATCAAGGATCTTCAAGAACAGTTAGCGAACAAAGGGGGAATGCCCCTCACCACCAAAATCCCTGTGTCACCGTTATCGCCCATCGTCATGCTCGCCCCCGTGCAAATCAAGATCAACGCAAGCTCCGTCACCCAATACAACGGCAATACCGACCCGATCAATCACGTGAGCAAATACACATCCTACATGAACTCAATGGGTGCGACCGACGCCACCCAATGCCGACTTTTCCCACTCACTTTAGGTGATCAAGCTTACCGTTGGTTCAACACACTGCCGCCGACCTCCATCGAATCTTTCCATCAGATGGCTCAGCTATTCCTTACTTTTCACGGCCTTTATGAATCCACAAAGGAGCCAAACAACGGTTGGCGAACGTTTATCAGTTCGAGGGGGAATCGGACCGGGCATACATTGATCATGGAAGACGAACCATTGGGAGATGAAGCCAAAGTCGTAGGGGTGGTACACGGTCTGAAGAAAGGAACGAAACTCTGGAAAATGATGAACAAAGTACCCACAAATTCGCCCGATTTCGATGCATCGAGGGTACCATCACCAATGCCGGAAATTCGCCTCAAAATCGGGCAAATAGAAGTTCTAACGAAGAAAAAGCCGTCAAGAACCAGAGACGGTCCCAGAAGCCTTCAACCAACCGCAAATTCGAGCCCCGACATTCAAACCAATTGACAACACCGGAAGTTAGCTCGAAAAATCCTGACCCGGACGCGCTCAAATCTTCCAAGCAATCAAGGATAGACAACCGACACCCCCACCAAGAGAAATGTTCCAAGACCCATCCAAGCTCAATCCGAGAAAGTTCTGCGACTATCATAATTCCATCGGGCACACTACTGAACATTGTTGCGATCTGCAAAGAGAGCTCTAGAAGTTGTACGAAGAGGGAAAATTGGAAAGGTTCGTCAAGCCAAGGCAACAACAGAATCAACAACAAGCACCTCGGCCAAGAAATCAACCCGACCAGGACAGGCGAGGTCCTCAAATCCAAGAGGGAGCAGAAAATAGGGTCATTCACATGATCTGCCCGACAGGGGAGCTCTTGGGGGTTTTCTCCCAGTAACCTCCCTATCCAATCGACGTCAGAAAGCCGAGCTGCGAGCTCTTGATAATTCCATCCTGAGTTGCCTCCCGATCAACACCATCGCCCCAAGCCAAAAGCAACTAAACTTCACCAATGAAGACAAAGATGGGGTAGTCTACACGAACTGGGATCCACTTGTGATATCGGCCAGAATAATGGGAACACTTGTGCATCGCATCATGATCGACAATGGGGCTTTCTGCAACATCCTATTCAAGAAAACTTTGGAACAACTCAGCAACTTCCATTCCTACGTCGAACCCTGCGAGGTGGGGATCCGAGGGTTTGGAAGCCAACCCGTTGAAGCCTATGGAATGATTCACCTATCAGTAGAGATTACCTCGACCTTAGATTCTGAAGTGAGGCAACAAGGTAGCTGGATTTTGTGATCATCGACATTCCTTCCAACTTCAATGCTTTCTTCGGCAGACCTTTCGAACATGAGTTCGGGGTTGCCGCCTCATCTTACTTTTATTGTATTAAGTTTCCCGGATCTGACGGGAAAATTGGCACCATTAAGGGTGACCAGATCGCAACAAGAAGATGTTTGACTTACTCTTGTGTCAATTTAAATTCTGCTTTTTATTTTGGTAGAAAGATCGAGGTGGGTTTAGGTTGTACAAGCCAAACTCCACCGCGAAAAGAAAAGAAAAATGATGAAATGGAAATAGACAATGTAATAGAAACAAACGAAACACCTATGGAAGTCGATGATGAGATCAAAGAGAAACCTGCAAAAGAATGGCTAGACTTAGAGCCTCGCCTCGGTTTCGAGCCTATGGAAATTGATGTCGAGAAACAAAAATTAAGTCTTGACCCAAGAATAGAAAGAGGTGATCAGCGAGCAACTCCTATCGAAGAACTTGAAACAGTCCCGGTCGATCTCAACCGACCAGAGCTATGTGTGACCATCAGAACACAAATACCCCACGATTTGCGAAGTCGATTGATAGATTTCCTCAAGAAGAATTTAGACTTTTTTGCATGGTCGCACGAAGACATGATCGGCATTGACCCTGAGGTCGCATGCTACAAGCTGAACATCGACCCAACAAAGAAGCGATGTCATGAGAAAAAGAAGAAAGTTGGCCCGAAAAGTCTGCGTGGTGGAAAAAGAAGTCAAAAAAAATTGTTGGATAACAAAGGCGATCGAACAAGCGGATCAACCACGGTTAATATGTCACGCAAATTAGTGAAGAAAAGCAAACAATTCTGGTGATTATGTATCCATTTCACCGACCTTAACAAATGCCCAAAGTTATTTACGATGCCTCGCATCGACCACGCCGTGGGATGCATGGTAGAACGCGAAATTTATGACTTTCATGGATGCCTTGGCGGGATACCATCGGATTGCCATGGATAAAGGCGACCAGCAACACACATCATTCCTAGCGAGAAGAATGTGTCTTGTTGGAAGAGAATGCCTTCGGTTTAAAAGAATCTTGGAAGCGGCCAAATTTTGGTAAATCGGATGTTCGCTATGCGAGAGAGGAAAAACCATAGAAGTATTTATCGGCGACATAAATGGTCAAGAGCGAAAAGAAAGAAGACCACGGAGCACCTCGCCACAACTTTTGACATCACGAGAAAATACAACATCGCGTCGAACCCCAAAATCGACTTCGGAGGGGATCGGGAAAATTCTTAGGCCATATCATCGATCGGCGAGGTATTGAAGCAAATCCTTCAAAGATCAAAGCCATCATGGATATGAAACCACCTCGCAACATCAAAAAATCAAAAGGTTAGCGGGTGTCTCGCGACCACGAACATATTAAAATTATCTAGAATGGGGGGACAAGTCTGGCGCCTTTTTTTCGAAGCTATGAAAAAAAGGAAAATTCTCATGGACCCCACAGTGCCAGGCCGCCTTTTTGAAGATCAAGGTATACCTCTCCGGCAAAACCCATCCCCAACGAAAAGTTATTTTGTATCTAGCAGCCTCGGAGTTAGCTCTCAGCGCAGTTTTGGTCCGAGCAGACGGCCAACATCATTTGCCCATATATTTCGTCAGCCAAACCCTCAATGATGCCGAGCTCAAGTATCCACCCCTTGAGAAACTCGCATATGCCTTGATCATGAGTGTCCGAAAGCTGAGACAATATTTTTTCGACCATCAAGTTGAAGTCTTAACCACCATGCCTTTAAGACAAGTTTTGCATCGACTTGACACAGCAGGACGATTGTTTAAGTGGTCTATCGAATTAGGACAGTTCGGGATCACATTCGCACCTCGAACTGCAATCAAAGCTCAGGTACTCGCCGATTTGCTTACCGAGCTCACTTTTCCAGAAAAGACATCGGAGGCCATTGACATCCGCCACCCGCTGCGTATGACGGTTTCTCGACGAAAGCACCGAAAGTGGGCCGGGTAATCCTAATCATTCCCGAGCAACAATCATTCAGGACGGCTATAAGTTTTGATTTCCACGCCACCAACAACGGGCGAATATGAAGCATTAATAAACGGTGCGGAGATGGCCACGGCTTATGCGAAAAAAAATTGAAAGTTCTGATGACTCTCAACCAGTCGCTTGCCGATGCCCGAGAATACGTAAACGCGAAAAAGAATGGGGATTGATGAAATACCAACAAATAGCAAGAAGCCTCAGAGAAGTTTGAGGAAGTACATATAGGCTGTGTGTCACGGCGCATAACACGCCTTGCGAATGCTTTATTTCGTCCCAGCCCTTACTCGGAGGAAGCTGCCGCATGGATAATATCGCCATTGCAAGACTCAATGTTCCTCCGCTGTCGGCTCTACCATCGACATAAAAAAAAATTACACGGGCAAATCGAAGCAAGCCACGTCAAATTCTCGGATGGAAGTCTTTAGATCCATGACCCAGGAAAATTGGATGACCGAGGATCGAAGTTACATCGAAAAAAGGACACCGCGAAGATGAGGTCGCTGGCTTCGCAACCGAGAGCCTTAAGATACACCATAGTCGACAAGCAACTCTACAAATGAAGTTTCTATTGCATCAAGTTGAAATGCATCACACCGCAGAAGGCCAAGTAGTTTTGAAAGAAATACACTCTAAGGAGATTGTGGAACTACCACAATGAGATCGATCTCTCTAGTTTACAAGACGATCGGACATGGCTACTATTGGTTAACCCTAAGGAAAAGATGCAATCGCATACGCTGTGAAGTCTGAAAATGCCAGTTCTTGTTCAACAATCAAGCGAGCTCTCAAGATCTCACCTCGATATACGGATCCATGGCCATTAAGTAAAGTGGGAATTGACGATAGGCCCTTTCCCAAAGGCCCGGGGAGCTCGGTTTGTCGTGGTCGCGGTCAACTACTTTACCAAATGGGTCAAGACGAGCCTTTAAAGAACAATTACTCAAGAGAAAAATTAACCATTCATCCGGAAAAACATCATATGCCATTTTGGCCTCCTACGTTTATCGTCTGCACAACGGAAAGCGGTTAAACCGGTTTTAGATCGGCGATCTTTCTTCGCAGTGGAAAATCACAAAGTTGTTCTCTACCCCTTACCACCCTCAGTCTAATGGACAAGTCGAAGCAGTGAACAAGATAATCAAGCATACTTTGAAAACCCAACTGATCGAGTCAACAGGATTGTGGGCTTTCAAACTTTCGGGCATCCTATGGTCATACAGAACCACATTTCAAAACTCAACGGGCGAGACACCTTTCGCATTAGCATTCGAAACGGAAGCGGTCATAATAGCCGAAGTCATCTTCAGAAGTATTCGGACGTCGCAGACTATCACAGAAGATAACAATCAAGCCATCTCTCTTAGCCTCGATCTACTCGAAGAAAAAAGATTAGAAGCCAACTTGAGAAATGCGGATTACAAGCAAAGGTCAGAAAAATACTTCAACTCGAAAGCAAAATTCAAGATTCAAGGTTGGCGACCTTTGCCTTAAAGAAAATCCTCGGGGTCCAGAAAGGAGTTTTTGGCCCAACTTGGGAAGGCCCATTGAAAATCTCGAAATGCCTGCCAAATGGGGCTTACGAGATTGAAGATATGGAAGGCATCCCCGCAATGTACCCATGGAATGCAGTCTACTTAAAGAAGTTTATCAGTAATCATTTTGAATTCAATCATGCATCATGTTTTTGTGCGTCAATTATCTATGAGTTATGTTTTTTACCAAAGTCTATTACAAGTTTTTTCATTCACGAACTTGGGGGACTGGTCCCCGACCTCTCGCAAGCTCGATCAATGAAAAATTTCGCAAATGAAAAACAAACCAAACATGCAAAAGCTCTTTCTCTAAGAAACTTCTCATAAAAACTCTTTCATTCACGAACTTGGGGGACTGGTCCCCGACCTCTCACGAGCTCGGTCAATGAAGAGATTCGTAAATAAAAGAAGTAAAATGAGAACCTTCATAAACTCATGATTACAAATATTGTCAGTAAAATTATCCAAAAAGGTCGCATACCATCTATAAGACGACCTCGGTCGCATGCCCTATCTAAGTTTACTCACTAGGTCGTGACACCCAAATGTCGACAAAGCTAAAAACTTCAAAGGCAAAAGGGTCGATATCATCTATAAGACGACACGGGACAAGATGTTCTATCTAAGTTTTCGATCACTAGGTCGACACCAAATGCAAGTCGACAAAGCCAAAAAATTCAAAGGCAAAAGGTCGATACCATCTATAAGACGACTCCTGGTCAGATAAGTCTATCTAAGTTTTATACTAGGAGTCGAGATACCCAAGCTTCGACAAAGCCAAAAACTCAAAGGCAAAAGTTCAGATAATATCTATAAGATCTAATTCAACGATGATGTTCTATCTAAGTCGAATTACTAGGTCTCATACCCAAATTTCCAAGTTAACAGCCAAAAACTTCAAAGGCAAAAGGTCGATACCATCTATAAGACGACCTCGATCAAGATGTTTTTCTATTTAAGTCGACTACTAGACGATACCGCCTAAGCTCTAATAAAGCCAAAACTTCAAAGGCAAAAAGGTCGCATACCATCTATAAGACGACCTCGGTCGCATGCCCTATCTAAAGTCGACTGCTAGGTCGCATACCCAATCTAAGTCGACAAAGCCAAAAAACTTCAAAGGCAATCAGGTCGCGATCATTATAAATTAATAGAGTTCTTATTATGATTATTACCCAGGTTTTCAAGAAGACAAAGTACACGAAAAAGAGCGAGAAATAAAGGAAAACGATGACAGATTCAGACAAGGAAGCAAAATGATTCATTAACAAACGCCTGAAGGCAACAAAAGTACATCGCCCGAAGGCACCAAAAACCCCACGCCCAACTGGCAAACACTTACAAACCCCGAAGGGCAACCCAAAAAATTGATTAGAAACCGGCGGCTTATTACATAAAAGCTAGAAGGAGATCGCATATCGCCAGATATAGAACTACAAAAGAAATCAACTTCGGCGGAGCATCCGAGGTCCCTCCATAGGGTTGTTCGGGCCGATTGCTCGACCTCGGAATCTCGACACTGTGTTGATTCCTCCCCACCAACTTCAACATTCTCGCCATGAGCAGATTCTCTCTTCAACCTCGCCAGCCATCCTCGCCACCACTTTCTCGCCGGCCACATCCTCAACAACCATATCCCAAACATCTCTCAGATCGAATAACTTGGCTTGTAAGAAATGAGAAATCACATCCCGAGCTCCTTCAAATCCGCAATAGAGAGAAAGGCATCAGGATTTCGGAGGATGGGTCCGCATGTAGGTCGTCGGCGATCTCTCATCTTGGCCGGGCTCGCGAGGTCGAGGTCGGTGCTGACCGCACGAATGGCATCGCGCGGTATTAACATATGCCATATTGGAGGCATCATTCTGCTGCGTCTTCACCTTATCAGGAATTTCTTTGATCACCCCAGCCTGGCGTTGAACTTCCTCGCCCAAGTTTGCGGGTCTCTTCACGAGGTCGGTGGCATACTCTTTGCACATCAAATAATCGCTACCGACGACACAGAAATTACACTCCAACTCTTCCCTGAGTCATTTCACGAGCTTGTCGTCGGAAGTCTGTTTGCCTTATTCGCCCGATCCAACTCCCCACGGGCCTTCTCAGGATTCTTTTCTTCATATCGGCGACATTTCACGCCGATTCTCGCTGCAGCGTCGTATTGCTCGCGACATCGCTCAAAGAAAGTCAGAGAGCGGCAGGAATGAGCAATACCTGAGGTCAAATTCTCGTGGAACTGCTGAGTTCGGGCTTCTTCGTCCAGCTGCAAGGTCCACGACCTCGACAAATCATCAGGGCCATCTTCATGTAAGATGGCCGAGCATCGTTATTGGCTGGAGGATGCGACCATAGGTAGGATCGGGTGCTTTCTCCGTGAAAGACCCCATCATCAAGCCGATACCTTAAAATAAAACAAGTACGAGTAAAGACCAACAGAAAAGCAAATGCCGCGAAAGGAAAAAGGGGAAAATAATTTACCTATTGCGAGCTTCGGGACTCCATCCCAGAAGGTTTCATCGCTTCAGTCGCCATCTCGACAATGATGTCAGGCACCCCCTAAATTGTACAGACCACCACGCTTCATTGGGAGAATTCACGCAGAACATCCTCATCCACCAAACCGAATCTTTTCCTAGACCCAGTCGGGAGCCCTTTCGCCCGGTAGACCTCTTCGATCCCGAGGTCGAGGTGGAGCTTTGGTCTTGGTTTTCATTGGCCTTGATGGAACTTTCTGCTCGGCACGCCTCGCGCCGCCTTACGCTCGCTTTCTTAGAGACAACTCATTGCTCGAGCCATCTTCTCGCCATCTCGCCAGCCGGTCATGTTCTCCATGGCTCTTATCATTTTCCGTGAAGAAACTTAGGATAGTTCGACTAAAGCAACCGGAACAAAAGAAAAGAACACCCTACTCAATAAAGTACAAGAAAAATAGTTCGAAGAACAGTTATGAAGCCCATTTCTACTGCGTGAGATCTATCGGTGGACCCGCGTAGGAGCAATCTTATTAACCCGCTAACTCCCAACACTTTTCTA